>JARHVA010004229.1:1252500-1310000 GCA_037957365.1 Torreya grandis | reverse complement strand
TTTTTTTCCCTATTTCATGTTTTGCAAGGATATATTGCAAGGATATTTTTTGTATAATAAGTATAATTTTACATTTAATTTTAAATTACATTTTATATTCTTATAATTTAAATTTGATTTACTAAATATAACAAATTAGGGTTACTCTACATCTTCTAAGATATGATTACAGAGTTGTAGGAGTTCCCATTTAGAAGTTAGTTTTTCAAATTTTGTTCTGGTCAATAATTAGTATTTAGAATTTTAGGATCAGAATATATATTATAAATAAGGTTTTAAATCATGTTACATATATATATATATATATATATATATCATTAAGGATTACATGCCTAATTTACCTACTTAAGTATTCCCTACCTACTTTACTACCTAAGTATGTCCTACCTGATTAAATAACTGAGCCATATCTTTATCTCAAGGAGTATGACATATCTAAATACAAAATCCATATCTGTATCTTTACTATTACATAATGGTGTCAAAATAAGTTCTCTACTTACTCAACTCGGTCTGCTTCAAGGTCCTCTATAAATTTTCTTGCAATAAGGTCTCTTCTTATCCATAAACTATGTCTTGGTCTATCATAAAAGGTTTTCTAAGTATTGTTATTGAAATAATAATGACCTTGTTCTTTAGTATTATATCTTGAATTCTTATCCTCTATATTCATATCAAAATACACTTTTAATGACTTAAAATAGGGTACTCAGTCTCAAGATATTAATCTAGCTTCAAGAAAAACCCTTATTTGACACTTAAAGCACTCAATTGTACATCCTCACTTATTTAAACAATATTATAAGGGTTTCACCAATTATTTGACTCAAGCTTCTTAGTGCATGAATAAATTCAACTCAAAACTTAGATGATAATAACTCTACCCTTTATAGGCTAATTAGGCTAGATTCTACCTCATATAGACTTGATATAAAGATGTCTACAACTACCTTATTTTTAAACTCATTCACTTCAAAAACTCAATGATAATATAAATACAATTATATTATACTCATATGTGTCTTTCCACAAGCTCAAAATACCAATTACATCACCAAAGTGCCCAAAAAGTTGACTAAGTCCTAAGCATTGTTATAGTATTATGTATAGGCATGTTTGGTCTTGAAAATGTATTATTTATCTAATATCATCAAAGTATTTTTGTAAATATTTATTAAGGTTTTTTATACTATATCTAAGGATAATAAAATAATGTCCTTTATTTCTTTCTTAATAATTTAACTTCAATGGAAACTCTGCTCTTTAGGTCTAGATGGTATAATCTACTTACTTGGAAGGATATTGACTTGGATTAACTACCAAATGACTTGAATCAATTTAATCATAAGTATATTATATTATATACATAATAAAATTAGACCTTAATAATAAGTTTATACTCAATCAAAAAATTAAAACACTTGAAGTTTCTCTTGATTGAGCTTTCTTATGACTATCTACAGGTAGATAAAAATAATAATCATTTGTATTTGTAATGAAAAGGTGATTTTGAGAATGATACCTATTTTGATACCTTATAAACATTCTCTAAAAACTTCCTTATGAGTTTTAGGATATTACACTATTTTATATGTAGGTCATGGTTCTTTTTGTATCAATTACCCTAATCTAAGGTTTGACTCAGTACATAAAGACTGATATATTCAAATTGATTATTCATACAATTTAAAGACTATTTTTATGAATTAATACTTGTAATATATTCTTGAATACCTCCCTCAACTTATCCAATATTTTAAATAAACTCATGCAAATTTTATATGTGATACCAGAGACTACAAGTGACTATAGATACACAAAATATAAGATTTACAAGGTTTCAATGACATAAACCTTGGATCAAGTATAAATTATCTTAAAATGAAGTTGTATTTAATTCAAAAATTGATTAAATTTGTGAATATATAAAATTAAGTAATAATACACTTTTTATTCATAATAAAATGATTATTTTGACTACATAAACCCCTATTCTATCTTGGCAAACTATTAACTATGCTTGCAGTTATGAAGTTCTTCACTTTTAAAGCTTTTCTAACCTTCAATTTCTTCTTATTTATAATTTTTTATTTTATCAATTTTTTGAAGATGTAAAATACATGGAAATTGTTATCTTTGCCTTGGAATCTTCTTAACAACCTTGTTCTCAACATAGAAAATGAGATTTAATTAATTGGTCTATCAATATGCATAAATGAATATCATGTAGTATGAAAACTATAACATATATATAGTAATGATATAGTCAATCATACATTACATCTACCACATACATAGCACTACATATTGGTATGTGGTCACTCATACATGACATCTTCATGTGGTTATGATATGGTCACTCATATTGGACACACATGCATCTAATCACCCTAGTAAACTCCATTTCCACCTAAACCATTAAACCCAAACTGTAAACCTCAAACCTCAAACCCTAAACACTGGATACTAAACCTTAAACATTAAAACCTAAACCCTAATCCATAAACCCTGAACCATGAACACTAAATAATATACTTAAAACCTAGATCATAAGCCCTAAACCTTGAACCCTTAACCCTAATGAATTATCATTAAACTCAAAAATAATCCATAAACCCTAAACATAGAAACTAAAAACATTAAACCCTATACTATATACCCTAGACCCTAAACCCTTAACCTTATACACTAAATTTTAAACACTAAAAACATAACCCTAAACCCTAAACATTGACCCCTAAACTCTTAACATAAAATATAATCATAAAACCCTTAGCACTAATCCCTAAGACTTGAAAGTTATACCCTAAACCGCAAGCCCATAACCATAAAACTTTAAAGTCAAAACCATTAATCCTAAATACTAAAACTGTAAATCCTAAAAATTAAAACTTAAATGTTGAATACCAAATAACAAACCCTAAACACTAAAATATAGATCTTGAAACTTAAACCTTGCACCCCCAACCCTAAAAAATGAATTGTAAACCATGATCACTAAACCTAAAAACTAAAACTTGACACCAAACCCAAAACCCTAAATCACAATATGTAAACACCAAACCATAAATAATAAATTAAAAATTAAAAACCTAAGCCATACAGCCCAAACCTTAATATTTAGAACTTAAACCCTAAACCCCTAAACTTAAACCCAACACCCCAATAACTAATCCCTAAAACTTTAACCCCTAACCTAATTGATAAAAAAAATCCCTAACCTCTAAATCTTAAATCATAAATTTCAAATGTAAACCATTAATCTTAGTCCCTAAAATATTGAACATAAGACTTAAACCATAAACCATAGGTCATAAACATTAAACATTAAATAATAAACAAAAATCTCTAAACCGAAACTAAAAACATAAAACCCAAAACCTTAAATACTAAACTTAAATCCCTTAACCCTAAACCTAAAACCCCAAACCATAAATTGTAAACCATAAACACTAAACCCAAATCCTAAACCCTAAGCCCTAATCCCTAAACACTAAAACCCAAACCCTAAATACTAAACACCAAGTTCCAAACCCCAAACCCTCAACTAAACCCCTAAGACCAAAAACATGAACCTTAAATTTGAAACACTAAACCTTAAGTGTGAAACTATAAACCATAAACCCTAACCCCAAACACCATGCCCCAAACCCTAAAATCTAATTCCTTAGTCCCTTGAGCCATAAACCTTTAATCATAAAATGTAAATTATAAGCCTTAAATCCTAATCCCTAAGCCATAACACTAAAATATGAACCCTAAATGTTAATCCATGTACATTACACCCTAAATAATGAATATTGAACCATTAATGATAAAACTTAAACACTAAATTTCTAAATTATAAACCTCTAACCATAAACCATAATCTTGAATTATCACCTATATAGATAAAGTAGTGACTAGGGACATTCATGTAAAAGTTTTGAAGGTGGATTCAAGATGAATTCATAAATAATTTATGGGTTTTTTAATCAATGTGTCTATAAATATGAATAAATGGCTAGCATCTAGCATTAAACCTATAATATACATCTAATAATGATACAGTCATTCATACATTACATCTACCCCATACCTACTACTATATGTAGGAATGTTGGAACTCATACATGGCATATTCTTATATTCATGATATACACATTCATACTGGACAAAAATGTAGCTAGTCACCCTAGTACATTTCATTTACACCTAAACTATTAACTCTAAACCCCAAACCCCAAACCCTAAGCACCATTAACCTTGAATGTTGAACCCTAAATTCCATAAAACTTGAAATCTTAACTCTAATATATTAGACCTAAATCCAAAAAAAAGATACCTAAACCCCAAAACCTAAACCATAAACATATAACCTTAAAACCTGGACTTTACACCCTAGAACTTAAGCCTTAAATCCTAAATTTTAAGACCTTAAACCTCAAAACCAAACCATATGCCAAAAATCCTAAACACTAAACCATAAAAACTTAAACCTATACCTTCAATATTAAACACTAAAACCTAAATACAAAATTCAAAATCATGAACCTTAAAACCTAAACATTAGACCCCAAACCCTAAATTAAAAACCCAAAACCTTCACCCCTAAACTCTTAACACTAAACATTAATCCTGAAATGCTAAGCACTAAACCCCAAATCTTGAAAGATAAACACTAAACCACAAACCTAGAACCACAAAACTTCAAACCTGAAATGATATACCCTAAATCTTAAAATTGGATAAACCCTAAAACATAAACACTAAATGCCAAAACCCAAACATTAAAATATAAACTTTGAACCCTAAACCCTTAACTTGAAACCTTGAATATTAAACCTAAATGACATATAGTATACCTAAATGAAAAACACTAAATATAAATTTTGGAGACCACACCATAGAGGAATTATGTAAGCATTAGTATTTCCACTCAATCCCCTCTCCACATTCCCATCAGAATTCCTACACAAGTGAAAATATTATAATGCAAGGAGAAAATATGCCATAAAAAAGTTATTGGCACAAATGCTAATAATTTATACACATGTCCCACATCATTCTTTGAGAATAACTCACAAACATGAGATGATCTAATATACTCAATCCCTTTCACTCAATGATTTGGAAATAAAAAAGTATAGAAGAAGGATTTTACCTAATATGAAGCAAGTACAAAAAAGAATTTTTTGATCTATCATCATTTGTCATCATCCCTCATCATTTAAAATGAATTTATGCCATAAAATTACAAAGAAGATATTATCTTATTTCCACCATAGAATACATTCAACAATCTCCTTACAATAATCCATCATGACCCTACCTAATCTACTCAATACGAATAAGAGTAATCTCCATAGTACACTCCAATCAAAACACCATTCAAGATTCAACTAAAAAATATATTTTTTAGTCTAAAGAAAATTTATTCTAACTACTATATTGGAACACACTCACTTAAAGAGTGAGTGACTATGGATGATGAAGGATTGATGAGGTATGATGAGAGCTAAGGAGGGAATGGTTAGGGACAATGAGAGATGACGAAAACTGAGGAGGGGGTGACTATGGATGATTAAGGATGATGAGGGTTGATGAGGAAGTTATTAGGGATGATAAGTGATAATGAAAGATGATGAAAGATTGACTAGGGATAATAAGAAATGATGATGGTTAATGAGGGAGTTATTAGGGATGATGAGAGTGTGACTAATTATGATGAGGGATGATGAGAGAGTGATTAGGTATGATTAAGGTTAATGAGGGAGTATTTAGGGATGATCAATGATAATGAGGGATGATAAGGTAGTGGTTAGGGATGATGAGTGATAATGAAAGATGAGTTATTAGGGGTGATAAGAGATAATGAAATATGATGAAGGATTGACTAGGGATGATAAGAAATGATGATGGTTAATGAGGGAGTTATTATGGATGATGAGGGATGATGAGAGTGTGACTAGGGATGATTAGATATGATGAGGGATGATGATAGAGTGATTAGGTATGATTAGGGTTGATGAGGGAGTATTTAGGGATGATCAATGACAATTAGGTATGATTAGGGATGATAAGGCAGTGGTTATGGATGATGAGGATTGATGAGGGGGTTACTAGAAACAATTAAGGATGATGATATCCATTGAGGGAGAAATTAGGGATAATAAGGGACAATGAGAACTAGTGAGGAAGTTAATAGGGATGATAATTTAATTCTATAGTTTTTGAGGGAGTGATTAGGGATGATTAAGGTTAATGAGGGAGTGTCTTATGTGAATTTGGAGTGCTAAAATATGTATTTATTCTACATGACTTTATAATAATGCATGAGATTGAAATTTAATAATGCATTTATTGACAATCTATTTTAAATTTGTTTTAAAGTGAATTGTATATTTTTATAATGAATTTTGAATGATGTTTCAAGTTATTATATTATAAATGGAGTTTACTAGGGTGACTAGCTACATTCATGTCTGGTATAATTTATTTTATCTTGACTAAAGGTAGATGTCCAATATGAGTGAATACATACATATATGTAATAATTATTTGATAGATGCAATGTATGAGTGACTGTATCATGACTATAGGTATGTTACAAGTTGTAAGTTATAGGGTAGTCATTTATAGATATTGATAGATTCATTTATTTAAAACCCCACAAATTATTTATGAATCCACATTCAATCTCGAATATTCAATTAGGTAAGGCATACTCAAATAGGTAAACTAGGTAGGGAATAATCAATTAGGTAAAATATGGGGCATAATCAATGGTATATATCTGTTACAAATTTATCATGATTTGTAACCTCATTTCTCATTCTATCTTCCAATCTTGAAATTTTGAAAACAAGTATTGACCATAATGGATTTTGAAAAACTAACTACTAAATGGTAACTCCCAAAAAAATCTTATATTTATTAAAATAAATATAAATTATAAGAATATAAAATGTAATTTAAATTAAATGTAAATTTATACTTACAAACACAAACAAAAAAATTAATAACACAACAAAAAAACCACCTCAGACTAAACATAGAATAAAAACCACAACAAAAAACACATACACATATTCAAATGGAAAAACAACTATCTCTAATTGCAAAAAACATAAAAAATAATGAAGTCTTTGGTACACCCTTTTTAAAAATCATACTCCCTTTCAACATTTCAATATTTATTTTATGTTTTCACTCCAAATTTTCATTGGGTATAGGCTTGGGGAGGTCTAAACTAACTTGAAACTAGTCTTGGAGTATCCCACTTAGTTTTTAAGAAATTTAGGAGTCTTTTTCATCTTTGTAGACATATCTGATCAGGGATATTTTATTATTTTTTTAAAAACATTATATGGGTTTGTAGAGGAGAAAGTGTAGTTTTAAGATTACACACACACACACACACACACACACACACACACACACACACACACACACACACACACACACACACACACACACACACACACACACACACACACACACACACACACAATGTTATAATATTATTTATAATTATTACTTAATTTCTACATAACATACCTCACTATTGTCACAAGATACATTATAAATTTTAGAATATTATTTGAATATTTATAAAAATTATATCTAAATAATGTACACATTATCAAATATTATTTTAAAAAATATATTTTAATTGAGTTAAGGTCAAATTATTGTGTTTGTACACTTAAAAATTCAATTTTCCAACTATTTTAACTTGTATAATTATTCAAAAATTATTTATATAATAAAAACTTAATGAATTATATTCTCAACAATCTTTGAAATTTCACCTATCCATGTTTTAAGTTTCACACAAAAATTCATTTGTTTACTCAAAAAATGTGTTCATACACATGCAATCTCCTTATGTTTTCACAAAAAATGGCAAACCTATTGTCATAAATGCATATATTTATCAAAAATTTATCATTTGGATATTTAATTTTTTTTTATATATTTAGAAATTAAATTTAAAATTCTATAATTTATGTTCTTATGTCATTATCAAATTCCTTTTATAAGTGTATCTAACATTCTCTCCAAGTTTAATTATTTTTATATTAATAAAAAAAAGTGTCACTTTATACCCCAATTTTGTTCCCCATTGTCTTACATCTACCTAGAGGTCATACATGACCATTCGAGGGTCTACAATGTTTGGAAAATGTACTTAATTGGATAGAGCTTTTTATGGATGTATTGTACTTCATAAGATGGTGGTTTTGGCATAAACAATAGTTCAAATAGAGTTATAGATCAAAATTTATGGCCTCCAAATTCTTGGACTCCCTATAATTTGTTTATATAAATTTTAATTAGACATACATGACCATATAATAGAGTTACTTATAGTTGAATTTTACTTTCTAATACATTCATTTTGGTGTAAACAGGAGCTTAAATGGAGTTAAAGATCAATAGTTATGGCCTCTAGAAGTAATGAGCTTTTTTACTATTCATCATTTATTTTTAGATCTTTTTAGAGACCATAAGTAACCATTTAAAAGTCATAATAGATCTGTAAAGCATATATATATGGGTATATCTATTAATGGTTGAATTTTATTTTTCAAGACAATCATTTTGGCATGAACCAAAGCTCAAACAGAGTTATGGATCAAAATTTATATCCTCAATATGTTTGGACACCAAATACTTATTTTCATAACTTTTTAGGGGCCATACATGAGCATGTGAGGGTCCTAAAAAGTTTTTAAAATACCCTAAATGGATTTAAAAAATTATGGCTAAATTTTTGTTTCTAGGACAATTGTTTTGGAATAAATAAGATATTAAATAAATATTAAACCCTCAAACTAAATATTTAAGACTTAAACCCAAAACCCTAAAACTTTAACCTTAAACCCTAGAAAATTAATGCCTAACCCTAAACCCTACACCCTAATACCTAACCCTTAAACCTTTAAATATAAAACTCAAACCCAAAAACTAAATAATAAAAACTAAACCTTGAACATTGAACCATGAATCCCAAGTTTCAAAAACAAAACCTCAAATCATAATATAAAAATCCTATATCATGACCTAAACCTCAAACCATAAATCCTAACTTAGAATCTAAAACCTAAACACTAAAATATAAACCTAGAAATAAAAATAATAAAAATGAAGATTAAAACCTAAACCTTGAACACTAGACCCTAAACATTGAACCTTGAACACTAAACCCTAAACCTAAAAATACAAACCCTAACACTAATTTGTAAACCCTAAACTATAAACCAAGAAACCTAAACCCAAAACTAAAAAACTTAAACCTTGACCTCATAAACCTAAACCCTAAATCTTATGTTATAGAGCCAAAACCATAACACTAAACCAAATATTTTGAATAATACACCATAAAAACCAAACAATAATCCTTAGACCTAAACCCTTAACCATAAACCTTGACCCAAAACCTAAACATAAAAAATATATTTTGATCTAAAAATATTAAAACCCAAACCCTAAAACATAAAACCCTAACCAAAAATGCTAAACCCACAACCTAAACCCTAAACACTAAACATATAACCATAAACCATAGACCCTAAACCCTAAATTACAAACCTCAAATCCTAAACCCAAGACACTAAACTCTAAACCTTTAACCATAAGCTATATTCACTAAAACCAAAACCCCAAACCCTCATCCCTAATAACTAAACACGTAATTCATAATAATAAAACCTTAATTGTTAAACTTTTAATCTTAAACCCTAAACCAAAAATTATAACTATTTAACCCTAAGACATAAACCTAAAATAGAAACACCAAATACTAAAACCTAATCCTTAAACCTAAATTTTAAACCCTAAAAAACCTCAAACCCTAATCCTTACACCCTAAGCCCTAAACCTTAAAAATTAAACACTAAACACAACACCTTATACCCTAAAACTTAACCCTTAACATTTAACAACAAACACCAAACCATAAAACCTAACCCATTATCCCATAACCCTAAATCCCAAACGTAAAATCCTAAACATTGAATACCAAAACCTAAAACCAAAGATCTAAAGCATAAACCCAAAAACCTAAAACTAGACCCTAAACCCAAAAACACTAAACTAAACCATAAATCATATAACATAACCCTTTAACCCTAAACCCTAAAACACTAAACAATGAACCCCTAAATCTAAAACCTAAACCTTCAACCCTATACCATTAATTTTAAACCATGAAGACAAAACCTAAAACACTAAACTCTAAACATTTAACCATAAACCCAAAACTCAAAACCCTAAAACCTAAAGTCTAAATCTCAAACCCTAAATTGTATAATTAAGTAAAAAATCCCAAACACTAAAGGATAAAAATTTAAATTCAAACCATAAAAAATGAACCCTACACCATAAACCTTAAAACCTAAACCTTAAAATATAATCCCTAAAATCCAAACCTTAAACTATAAACCCCAAACCCCAAACCATAAAATCCTTAACCTAAAACCCTAAATCTTAAATATTAAACTATACACCTTAAACCCTAAACCAAATCCATAAACACTAAACAATAATTTTAAAACCGCAAGCATTACATCTTAAAATGTAAATTGTCAACTTATTGTCCCCAGAATTGGCCACTCATTTTTGTAGTCAACATGTTAACTATTTTGGTCCTATAGGCCAAAAAATGGTTTCCTTCCTTCTCAAAAATGTTCTAAGTAGTCAAATTATCCAATTACCCAAGTCTTTTCAGCAAAAGGAAATCTCTCATTTTCAAAGGGTTTTTTAGTCGAGAAAATGAAAAAGGAACAATTCAAAAGACTTGAAAGCATTTCCTAAAGAATTGCTAAGTAAGGTTTAACATTAGAGTTCAATTATACATGGTTCATCAGCAAGGTTCAATGAGATGAAATAAATTATAAGGACTGACCATTGAACCTTTTTGAACCTTTAAACTCTACTTCAAGGTTCAAGGTTTAAGGTTCAAGGTTTAACTGAATAGTTCAACCAAAAGATTCAAACCAAAGGATCAAGTGGGAGGTTCAAAGTGGTTGGTTCAAATGACACATTTAACTCATAAGAAGACCTAATGAACATGACTCTTTGGAAAACATAAGTGTTGAGCCATGGAACCATTGAACTTTTAAATTGATGAACTCCACAAGAATGGTTCAAGGTTCAAGAGGTTCAAAGTGACTAGTGACATCCCCATGGACATCAAATTTGAAGCGATAGAATAATTGTTGATTTTCAAATAATGTAGAACCAAAGATAAATTTTGTGCACTACCAAGAAAAGAGCTGGAAAAGCTAGCAGAAGGTGAGAAGATGACCGTGAGAGCTCAGAACATGAGGAAGAGACAAAATAGAGCAAAGAAAGAGGGAACCTAATAGGAATCCAAAATCATTAGCTGAAGAGTTATTTTAGTGGGTGGTACAGTCCACTTGGTGGATATCAAAGAGCATTATCATTCAATGGCATGGCCCATTTTTATTCGATTGAGTAAAGGTGAGTGGATAGTCATGTAAGTATCATAAAGAAGAGTGGACTTACCTCTCAGAAGACCAGACAACCCATGCCTATGAAGGGACATTGAATATGATTTAAATTCCTCTAATATGGCCTCTTCATAAGACTTTCTCTTTTTGATACATTAAATGCAGCATGGGCTACTTGTAGAAAGGTGTGACCAAGTATTTGAAGGAATAATATATATTGTAATCTTCCATTTTTAGATAAGGGAGGATCTCTGAGTTATCAGAAGCAAAACTCTACCAAAAATTGAAAGGCATTTTTGAGACTTCAAGCTCAGATTGTTAATCAAATTTTATTAGTTGAATGAGAAATCAAGTGACCTTTCAAACTTTGTGTTGAAATATCTTGTGTTATATATGAAATTGTTCTTATGTCTTTTTCCTTATATCATCTTATCTGTCTAATCAAATAAGTAAAGCAAGTGAAGATAATTTGGGAGATGTTTCGAAGCTGATTGTCGAGACTTTTTGCTATATAATTATCTTTAGTTTATGTTCTCATGCCTTAGAATTGAGGATATTGGGAAAGGCTTTGAACTACCTGTATCTTATATTATCTTATTCTATTCTAGTTTGTTGTGGATACTTTGGGCTACACTTTATTCTATGGTGTCATACATACTTAATTAGTAAGAGAAGCAATGAAAGACTATGATTTCATGGGTTTCTTGTGGATTCAATTACTACCTAGGAAGTTTGTCCTCTATTTTGTGAACATCATTTTTAAAAAAAGAGAAATGGATGGTGTGATTCTACCCCCAGTTAGTATTTAGTATAGGTTTAGTTTATAATAGTTTGTAGGGAACCTCCCCTTGCTGAAAGGAGAGATTTACTTCATCATGCTATGGCTGATATAACAATTTTGTCTTCAATTAGTTGATGACAAAATATTCACCCAAAAACTTTTTTACAACTCTTCTAGGGAAGAACACTCAATTTGAAGCCTCACACTTCAAGTTGAAGTAGTTCTAGTTCTTTTCCATTCTACACTCTGGCAGATCCATGATATATGTGAATCTAGAGAGCTCAAGGTATTGTTGTTCCTCTATTCAAGTTGGTGCATCAAAATAGCTTTGATATATTTCCTCCTCAACCTCATCTTTAGCAAACCAATAACTTCCCTCCCACCAAGTCAAATATCCAAACCAAGCAAAGCTTCTCTTTTCTTTGCTAGCAGAGCTTTATCTATACATACTCCACCAAGGTTTGTTGTCCCTCTTTTCATTCATCATATCATGGCAGCCCAAGGCCCTTGGGATAACACTTTTAGTCTCATGAATCTAACCCCACCTTTACATGAACTACCTCATAGTTAAAGAGAGAATTTTCCCAAGTTTTCTGGTGATGGGAAGGTTCATCTTGATGAGCATATTACCACTTTCTACATAGCCTATGGTGTGATCGGTCTTGAATACAAAGATATAGCAGTAAGACTATTTGTAGAAACATTGCAAGGTGCTACCATAGATTGGTTTTATCATCTTCAAGCTTAGATTGTAACCAACTAGGACACTCTCAGGACCAAGTTTGAGGCTAGGTTAAAACTAGCAGAAGATACACATGCCTTGTTGGCCCATGTTACAAAAATGAAGATTGAACCTCATTTGCCCATGTAAGACTTCATTTCAAAATTTGATAAGCTAAGGAATAGGATTCTTGTAATTTCCCAACCAACACTCGAGAATCTCTAGTGCTTCTTTATCAATTCTCAACTTGCCAAAGTGAGTTTTCTATTAAGGTGAGCTAGCCATATAGATCTTTTTGCATCTCAAATTTTGGCTACTAAGGTCAAATATGATCTTATCCTTACAAGTAAGATAAGAAGATATCCTAATAGAAATAAATTTTCTTCACCTGCTAAAAATTTGTTTACAGGCCCCACTGACCCCATGGTACATAAGTTAGCAAATGAATTTCTAGCTTTGATGAGGCAAATATCCCAAGGTATGTCTACTCCTCCTTATAGGGATATACCAAGGAGGACATTTCCCAACCATTCATATCAAGGTAATGCTACCAAAAATTAAGGGCAACCCAATCATCTTCCTCCTACATAGGGGAAGTTATCCATTAAAGCAACACCAGCCAACTCAATAGTCAATTACTATGAAGCTAAACATGATTTCTCTTTCCAACCTAAGATGGAATAAGAAGAGGATGCTAATATCTTTATGGAACAATAAGAAAAATTAGCTGGTGACTCCAATATTAGTTTTTTGGATTATCAAGATGAAGCTAGAAAGAACAGAAAATTGTTTGATGGAGCATATGCTATTTCTACTAGGTCCTACAATTAGTCAACTCAACAAGCTAATAGGGGAAAAGTTGTAATCCTCAGCTAGTAATCTCAATTTCTAAATGGGGAACTTCACTATCTTTCCAATCAAAGGACTTGATGACCAATAAAAAAGTAAGTACCTCAAACAATCCTCTCCTTTCTACTTCTATCCCTAGCTTAGTGTCATATCAAATCAAAATCAAAAGGATGGATTTCCTTCCTATATTTCTAGTTCATTCTAGTCATTTTACATAGTTGATCATGCTAAGAAGACCAAGATCAAAATGTCTATGTTTAAATACCTATAATCCAATCTTGAGCAATTGGATAGGTTGGCTGAATGCATCAAAAGCAAAACCATCCTTGCAGGACATGATTCTCTCAAAGCAACTCATGATCCACCAAAGAACAAATCCATCCAAAATAATCTTGTCATTATTCCTCTAGTCACCCCTAGGAAAATATAACCTTTCTATATTTATTTGTTGATAAATCATCATAAGTTAAGTAATTATATAATAGACTTTGGAGCCTCTGATAACGTTATACCCACCAAGGTAGCAAATTCTCTTGGTCTTACCTTAACTAAAACTTTTGGGAGATGTTTCTCTATGGAAAAAAAACAAGTACAAATTTTGAGTCACATCAAAGATGCCTAATTTGCATTTGTGACCTTTCTAGATAAGAGAATTAAGATGACGGTCTTCGTGGCTGACATTCTAGCTTCATACAGCATCTTGCTCAAATGAAATTTCTACAAAAATGTTGGTGGAGAGTTCAACATTGACCTATCTAAAGCTAGGATACCTATTAAATGGATCATGATAAAGTTGCTTCTAGAGAGAGAGTCAAAGTATATTGCTACTCAAACATCAGACCCTAAGGCTCAAATTTTGTTTGAATCTTTAAGAATGGGTAATTATTTTCTATCCACTAAAGATGTTCTCATTTCATCAGACTAAAATTCATTAGGTAACATTTCAAATGATTCAAATAGGAAATCAAAATAACTTGTGGAGGAAATCTTAGGGGAAAAGGAATCTTCCCTCACTAATGAATAAAAATCTATAAAAAGATCAAATCCTAATGATCTTTGGATCTTAGAATTTGATGGTAGTTGCTCTTCTACTGGTTAAAGAGCTGGAGTTGTGTTGATATCCCCACAGGAAGATATTTTCCCTTATTCATACAAGTTGCAATTTGACAATACTAAAAACACTGTCAAGTATGAATCATTATTGCTTAAATTGTGAGTTTTTTGTGATAAAGGTGTTAAAGTTCTTCATGCTCAGGGAGATGCTAAATTGTTGGTCTGCCAAGTGAGGAGCCTATACCAAACTAGGAATGAAAGACTATGACATTATCACAATCTTGTGTGGGATTACATTGAAAGTTTTGATGTTTTCAACATTTCTATAGTGCTTATAGAATTTAATGGTCACACAGACACATTGGTTGTCTCTATAACCTTATGGTTCCTCATAAAGATTTCAAAGGGAATAAGTACACTATTGAGTTGGTCTTTTGATGAAGTGTACCTAATAATACTGACTATTGGTAGGTGTTTAATGGTGATAATCAACTTACTACTTTTCTAGAAAAGATGGATGGTTTTGAGATCTATTTTAAAGGTAGTGCCTCTCCAGCATGAGAATCAGTTCCCAAAACAAGTTCATAAACTGGCAAATAGTTTTTTCAACTTAAAGAAAATAAAATCCAAAAGGGTTTAGTTTCTCTTGAAAAACTATTTGATAAGCATGATAGGTGTATCAAGTAGCAACCAATAGATTCAAATTCATCCAATAATTTTGATCAAGTAAATATGAGTACCGAAAAAAATCCCAAAAAGGTCAACATTGGGAAATGTTGCACTACTGATGAAAATCTCAAATTCATTACTCTTTTTTGCCACTACATTGATGTTTTGGCATATTCATATGATGACCTGAAATCCTTAATGCCTAAAGAAATTTGGCATGAAATTCCTCTCAATATTGGGTCATTTCCTCACAAGCAGAAGCAAAGGTAATACAATCCCAAGATATTAGGTACTATCCTTTCAAAGATTTAAAAGATGTTGAATGTTAGGATAATTTTTATAATTCACTATTCCACCTGGATTGCCAACATAGTTCTTATAAGGAAAAAGAATCGAGAAATTCATATATGTGTGGATTTCAAGAATCTAAATTAGTCTTCTCTAAAGGATAACTACCCTCTACCTATCATAGATCAAGTGTTGTAAATAGTAACAGGCTCAGAAATGTTATCAATGTTAGATGTTTTTTTTGGGTACAATCAAGTAGAAGTTGATGAAGTAGATCAACATAAAACTACTTTCACTACCCCTTGGGGCACATTTTCATAGTGTAGAATGCCTTTTGGTTTGATCAACGTTGGCTCCACATTCCAAAAATTAAGGATTTATGAGTTTCAAATTAGATATCAAGTCTTGTTATGGGACAAGAGGAGAGAATCAAAGGGAATGCATGGAAAATTTGATTCCTTATGGAGAGATCAATTTGGGATATCAAGATGGGATGCTATTCTCACTACCTTGTAGTGAGCAGGATCTGAAGCACTTCAATTCTTGAAGTATCAGATAAGTTCATTTGTACATTTGTATAGTCTTTGTTTATTTTGTTTTGTGTTGTTCATTTCATTTTTAGGCATCTTTTTCTTCTTGGTGGCATGACTATGTGGCCCAATGGCATGGAAAAAAGGCACTTGGATTCTAGTTTTTACTCCCTTTGATTATTTTAGAGTACAACTAATGGAAGTTCCCCAACTGGAGCCTACTATTGTCCCCAAAATTGGCCACTCATTTTTGTAGTCAACATGTTAACTATTTTGGTCCTGTAGGCCAAAAAATGGTTTCCTTTCTTCTCAAAAATGTTCTGAGTAGTCAAGTTATCCAATTACCCAAGTCTTTTTGGCAAAAGGAAATCTCTCATTTTTAAAGGGTTTCTCAGTCAAGAAAATGAACAAGGAACCATTCAAAAAACATGAAGGCATTTCCTAAAGAATTGCTAAGTAAGGCTCAACATCAGAGTTTAATTATACAGGGTTCATCAATGAGGTTCAATGAGATGAAATAAACTATAGGGACTAACCATTGAACCTTTTTGAATATTTGAACTCTGCTTTAAGGTTCAAGGTTCAACTGAATAGTTCAACCAAAATATTTAAGCCAAAGGATCAAGTGGGAGGTTTAGAGTGGTTGGTTCAAATGACACATTAAACTCATAAGAAGATCAAATGAATGTGACTCTTTGAAAAATATAAGTGTTGAGCCATTGAACCATTGAACCATTGAACTGATGAACTCCAAAAGAATGGTTCAAAATTCAAGAGGTTCAAAGTAACTAGTGACATCCCCATAGACATCAAATTTAGAGTGATGGAATAACTATTGATTTTCAAATAATGTGGAACCAAGGACAAATTTAGTGCCCTACCAAGAAAGGAGTTGGAAAAGCCAACAAAAGATGAGAAGATGACCCTGAGAGCTTAGAACATGAGGAAGAGACAAAATAAAGAAAAGAAAGAGGGAATCTGATAAGAATCCAGAAGTGTCAGTTGAAGAGTTATTTTAGTGGGTGGAATAATCCAACTAGTGGATATCAAAGAGCATTAACATTCAATTGCACGGCCCATTTTTATTTAATTGAGTAACGGTGAGTGGAAATTTATGTAAGTATCATAAATAGGAGTGGCCTTGCCTTTTAAAAGACCAGACAACCCATGCCTATGAAGGGACATTAAATATAATTTAAATGCCTCCAACATGGCCTCTTTGTAGGAATTTCTCTTTCTGATACATTAATTGTAGCATGGGCTACTTATGGTAAGGTGTGCCCAAGTATTTGTGGGAAAATTGTATATTGTAATCTTCCATTTTCTGATAAGGGAGGATCTCTGAGTTATCCAAAGCCAAACTCTACCCAAAATTGAAAGGCATTTTTGAGACTTTGAGCTTAGATTGTTAATCAAATTTTATCAGTTAAATGAGAAAGTAAGTGACCTTTAAAACTTTGCATTGAAATAGCTTGTGTTATATAGTAAATTGTTCTTATGTCTTTTTCCTTATATCATCTTATCTGTCTAATCAAATAAGTAGACCAAGTGAAGATAATAAGGGAGATGTTTCGAAGCTGATTGTGGAGATTTTGTGCTAGATAATTATCTTTAGTCTATGTTCTCATGCCTTAGAATAGAGGATATTGGGAAAGGATTTAAACTACATGTATCTTCTATTGTCTTAATCTTTTATAGTTTTTAGTGGAAACTTTGGGCTACACTTCATTCTATGGTGTCATACATTCATAATTAGTAAGAAAAGTAATGAAAGATTTTGTGCTTTCATGGGTTTCTTGGGGATTCAGTTACTACCTAAGAAGTCTATCCTCTATTTTGTGAACATCATTTATAAAAACATATAAATGGATGGTGTGATTCTACCCCCCAGTTAGTATTTAGTATAGGTTTAGTTTATAATAGTTTGTAGGGAGCCTCCCCTTGGTAAGAGGAGAGATTTATCTCATCATGTTGTGGTTGATATAACAATTTTGTCTTCAGTTAGTTGATGACCAAATATTCACCCAACACAACCCTTAAAAATAAACCCCAAAATAAAAACACTAAACCATAAACCCTTAACCCTAAATTCTTAACCCTAAACCATAACATCTAACCTTTGATCACTTATCCATAAGACATAAAAATTAAACCATATGTCATAAATGTTAAAAACAAACCTTAAACCCAAAATGTTACTTCTTAGTTCATAAAGCTTCATTGATATGATGTGAACCTTAGACCCTAAAAATGAAACTTGAATCCTAAACCCTAAAACATAAACCCAAAATCCTAAACAATAAACCATAAAATTAAAAACTTAAACTATAATTCCTAAACCTTAGACCTTAAACCCTAAATCCTAAATACTAAACCTAAACCCTTATATTTTAAAACCTAAAAAATGGACCATAAACCCTCATCCATAAATATTAATCCACAAAACATAAACCTTAAACACTATACCTTAACACCTAAAATGAAATCCCTAAACCCAGAACCTAATACTAAATATTAAACCCTAATTCATAAAACAAAACTTTTGAATCCAACCCAAAACTCTAAACATTAAAACCTAAATTTTAAACCATAAACCCTAATCTTTAAATTATGGTACCTAAATCTTAAACATTAAACCATGAGCCCTAAACCGTAAACGCATAACCTAAATCATATAAACTAAACGTTAAATCATAAACATTAAAATATAAACTCTAAACCATAATCCATTTTCCATAAAATATAAACCCCAAACCTTAATCCGTAAACCCTAAGCCATAGAACTTAAACCTTAAACCTTAGTACCCCAAGCATTAAAACCTAAACCCTAAAATCTAAGCATTAAAAAGTAAATTTGGAAAATAAAAACCCAAACCATGAACCTTACAGCTTAAACACTAAGCCCAAAATCCTAAACCATAAAAATTGACACCTAAACCCTTAACCTTATAACCTAAACCTAAAAATCTAAACACTAAAACTTAATTATTTAACATTTCAACCCTAAACACCAAACACCAAAAATTTCACCATAAACCTAAAATCCTAAACCCCAACCATAAATAATAAAACCCTAATGTTCAAATCATAAATAGTAAACCTTAAACCATACCTTGACCCTAATCCTCAAACTTGAAAAATCAAACAATAAAATATAAGAGATTAAAAACTATGATTCATAATAAAAAATATGGTGGAGTATTAATGAATATTCAAATAAGAAACACAAGAGCATGTTACATGGGTCTTCTATGATGATTGGCCAAATTTGTTACACCAATAAGAATCACTTTGGGAAATATGTGAAAATTAGGAAATTATACACATTAGTTTCATTACCACATAGGGATTATGATCCCCATGCCCTCATTCAAAATCATATCTCAGTCTTAGATGTTCCCTACCAATACAAGCCATATGAGCATGGTTTTATTTTATTAAGTACGAAGGATGATGTTGAGGTCCTAGACTGATAGAAGTGTCTATATTAATACAAGATGTCTTAAGGGATATATAAATGGAAATATCCATCATAATTAAATAGGTACATGTTAGGATTTCACATATATATGGATAGGTTACAATGGATTACTAGACCTCTCAGCCTCCTCAATAACCCTTAAACCAATGAGAATCATCCTAACTACTACCCATTATGATGATGACTATTAAACAAGAGCACAGTTTTCAATAATACCCTATTAATTTAGTTTATTTATAATAAGAATCATCTCAACCACCACCCATTATAATGATGATTTTTAATTAAGCACAAGAGGTGGAGGAAATCCCTACTACTATAATTTCTTTGGGATGAGAAAGGGAACTAATTTTTATTGGTTCTTCCAATTCTAAGGATATATGTATTCTTATTAATTCCTTAGTTATTATTGATAAAAGTGTGGATGTTCTAGATTCTACCACTCATTAGGCTTCTCCCTTAGTTGAAAAGAGAATAATTTGTTATAAGAGGAATCCTAGACTTCTTAAATCCCCCGAGTACAATTTCTTAAGCACTACTACAAGTAAGGCCTATAGATCATGGACAAACATAAATAAATATTGAACTTGATGATTAGGTTGAATAAATCGAGAGGAATAAAGTTGCAGGTCTCTAGTAAATTTAAAGAAAGGAACCACTTGAGGTTCGAGGATCAGGGGAGGTCATTACTATTATAGACACTAAAATTTTTGCTTCAGTTGTTATGGTCTCTTTGGTACTTATTGTTCATTTTGTCTCTTTGATTCCTATTGATTATTTATCTCATATTATTTATATTACTATTATTTCTTGTTTGGCCCATATTTTTTCTACTCTTCATGTTTATACTTTAGTTACTATTAGCCCCACTATCTCTAAGACTAAGAAAGTTAATTTTCAAATAATTGTGAGAGCCCTTCCAAGTGCTTAGCTTCATGTTTCTTCTACTTATATGGGTTTATCAATGCCTTCTTATATTAATACTAAATAAAAATTTATTATTATATATACAAAAACTTTTAAAAATAAGGATATTTATATAATGCATCTAATTCCCCTACTTGGTAATATGTATTGGTCTAAAATCATATTCCCTTCCTAACCATACCCACTGCATGTAGAGGCATTGATGTAGTCTTATAGGGATATTTTGTTGGAGCCTTATTCTAAAGAGACTCAGCTATTTGATACTATAAATTTAGTGATCTTATAGTGGGTAGTATATTTAGAGGCTCATGTATGACAACTAACAAATCTAGTAATTATAGAGCTACCTACTATGAGCTCTATTTCGAATATATCAACATGAACTACCTAGAAGGTCAATAATAGGAAGATACACGATGAATATGGTGAGGGTGTGATTTTTTAGGAGATTCAAGATGTCTTCTCATCATCCAAGAGAAATAATAGGAGAATTAGAGGGTATTCATACAATAAATAGTTGAAGCCTTATCTTGAGACTGATATAGAGGCTTTACTAGAATTCCATGTGAGCACTAATCAAGCTAGATAAGAGCTATATCAAGACATAAATCAAGTACAAGAGTAAAATAAATACTATACATGTTCTTATGGAAATTGATAGTGATGTCTAGAATGTAGCTCTCAAGTTGTATAATATCCTAGACACCATCAATTCAATAAGAATAGAATTGTTTCCCTTTCTGATTAAATCTTATAAATTGTTCAATTATTTGAAATGTGATTAAAATAAAATGAAATTACTCATGATATACACAACTAATAATACCTAAATCCATATGTAATTAATGATACCACTTGAAGTAGCCAATTATTTCTATTTGGTGGTCATTGAGATACAAAAAGCCCAAAATAAGGCGGCAAGTAGACAAGCCTTGATTATAAAACTAGTAGAGTGAAAAAATTAGTTTTTGTAAAATTTAGATGAGTTAAATATATCTTAGGCCAAAGACCCATTAGAAAATCTAATGATTAAGGCCATATTTGAACAATTACTCTAATAGGCATTTGCTAATTTCAAGTAGAGCTTTTAAGGATGTACTCTAGAGAAAATTGAAAAGGAACTTATATTTACTAAGAGGAAATTCATTAAAATAGAAATATTTTGGGTGGATTTTATAAGCACAAAGGTTGAGCATGGATGTCTATTGGTGTAAGTCACTAGAGTACATAGTCCATATTTTTTGAATATGGATACAATAAAACTATATAATATTATTGGATATAATAATTGTCAAGACATGGAAACAAAGAAACATATTATGGGTGGAAATTCCATTTCAACTCCACCTTATAATTCAGTCCCTTTTAGTACTACATGTTTAACCATGTATGCTACAACTTTCAATAAACCTTAGTTTTCTTAGGTTTATTTTATAATTTTTTTCATGTAATTTTGAAAATGAATCTAAAGATTATTTTTAATTCACAAGTGCATGTAATAGTCAATTTGAATAATTTTGTAAAAATGTACAATGTTGCATTGCATTGTAAGGCATTTTTGAGACTTTGAGCTGAGATTGTTAATCAAATTTTATCATTTGAATGAGAAATTAAGTGACCTTTCAAACATTGTGTTGAAATATCTTATGTTTTATAGGAAATTGTTCTTATGTATTTTTCCTTATATCATCTTATATGTCTGATCAAATAAGTAGATCAAGTGAAGATAATCTGAGAGATGTTTCAAAGCTGATTGTGGAGACTTTGTGTTACATAATTATCTTTAGTCCATGTTCTCATGCCTTATAAAAGAGGATATTGGGAAAGGATTTTAACTACATGTATCTTCTATTGTCTTATTCTATTGTAGTTTGCAATGGAAACTTTGGGCTACACTTCATTCTATGGTGTCGTACATACTTAATCAGTAAGAAAAGGAATGAAAGACTTTGTGCTTTCATGGGTTTCTTGTGGATTCAATTACTACCCAAGAAGTTTGTCCTCTATTTTTTGAACATCATTTCTATAAAAAGAGAAATGGATGGTGTGATTCTACCCCCCAGTTAGTATTTAGTATAGGTTTAGTTTATAATAGTTTGCAGGGAGCCTCCCCTTATTGAGAGGAGAGATTTATCTCATCATGTTGTGGCCGATATAACAATTTTGTCTTCAATTAGTTGATGACAATTTATTCACCCAACACAACCCTAAAAGCTAAACCCCAAAACATAAACACTAAACCATAAACCCTTAACCCTGCATGCTTAACCCTAAACCATAACATCTAACCTCTGAACCCTTATCTATAAGAAATAAAAATTAAACCATATGTCATAAATGTTAAAAATAAACCTTAAGCCCAAAAATCTACAGATAAAACCCTAAGTCCTAGTTCATAAACCATAATCCATATAATTTGAACATTAGACCTTAAACATGAAACTTGAAACCTAAACCCTAAAACATAAACCTAAAATCCTAAACTATAAACCATAAAATTTAAAACTTAAAATATAATTCCTAAACCTTAGACTTAAACCCTAAATCCTAAATACTAAACCTAAACCCTCATATTTTAAAACCTAAAAAATGGATCATAAACCCTCACCCATAAATATTAAACCATTAAACATAAACCTTAAACCCTATACCTTAAAACCTAAAACCAAATCCCTAAACCCAAAACCTAAATACTAAATCTTAAACCCTAATTCATAAAACCTAACTCTTGAGTCAAACCCAAAACTCTAAACATTAAAACCTAAATTTTAAACAATAAACCCTAATCTTTAAATTATGGTACCTAAATCCAAAACATTAAACCATGAGCCCTAAACTCTAAACCCATAACCTAAATCATATAAACTAAACCTTAAACCTTAAATCATAAAAATTAAAATATAAAATCTAAACCATAATCCATTTTTGATAAAATATAAACCCCAAACCTTGATCCCTAAACCCTAAGCCATAGACCTTAAACCTCAAACCTTAGAACCCCAAGCATTAAAACCTAAACCCTAAACTATAAGCAGTAAAATCTAAACTTGACAAATGAAAACCCAAACCATGAACCTTACAACTTAAACACTAAGCCCCAAATCCTAAACCATAAAAATTGACCCCTAAACCCTTAACCTTATAACCCAAACCTAAAAATCTAAAGACTAAAACTTAATTATTTAAAATTTTAACCCTAAACACCAAACCCCAAAAATTTAACCATAAACCCATAATCCTAAACCTCAACCATAAATAATAAAACCCTAATGTTCAAACCCTAAATAGTAAACCTTAAACCATACCTAGACCCTAACCCTCAAACTTGAAAAATCAAACACTAAAATATAAGAGAGTAAAAACTATGATGCATAATAAAAAATATGGTGGAGTATTAATGAATATTTGAATAAGAAACACAAGATCATGTTACATGGGTCTTCTCTGATGATTCGCCAAATTTGTTACACCAATAGGAATCAATTTGGGGAAGATGAGAAAATTAGGGAATTATACACATTAGTTTCATTACCACATAGGGATTATGATCCCCATGCCCTCATTCAAAATCATATCTCAGTCCTAGGCATTCCCTACTAATACAAACCATCTGAGCATGGTTTTATTTTATTAAATATGAAGGATGATGTTGAGGTCTTGGATTGATATAAGTGTATTTATTAATACAAGATGTCTTAAGGGATATATAAATGGAGATATCCATCATAATTAAATAGGTACATGTTAGGATTTCACATATATATGGATAGGTTACAATGGATTACTAGACCTCGCAACCTCCTCAATAACCCTTAAACCAATGAGAATCATACTAACTACTACCCATTATGATCATGACTATTAAACAAGAGCATGGTTTTTAATAATACCCTATTAATTCAATTTATTTATAATAAGAATCATCTTAACCACCACCCATTATAATGGTGATTTTTAATTAAGCACAAGAGGTGGAGGAAATCCCTACTACTATAATTTCTTTGGGATGAGAAAGGGAACTAATTTTTATTGGTTCTTCCAATTCTAAGGATATAGGTCTTCTTATTAATTACTTAGTTATTATTGATAAAAGTGTGGATGTTCTAGATTTTACCACTCATTAGGCTTCTCCCTTAGTTGAAAAGAGAATAATTTGTTATAAGAGGAATCCTAGACTTCTTAAATCCCCTAAGTACAATTTCTTAAACACTACTACAAGTAAGGCCTTTAGATCATGGAAAAACATCAATAAATATTTAACTTGATGATGAGGATGAACAAATGGAGAGGAATAAAGTTTTAGGTCTTTAGTTAATAAAAATGAAGGAACCACTTGAGGTTGGAGGATCAGGTGAGTTGATTACTATTGTAGACACTAAATTTTTTTCTTCAGTTGTTATGGTCTCTTTGGTACTTATTGTTCCTTTTTTCTCTTTGAATCCTATTGATTATTCATCTCATATTATTTATATTACTATTATTTCTTGTTTGGCCCATATTTTTTCTACTCCTCATGTTTATACTTTAGTTACTATTATCCACATTATCTCTAAGACTAAGAAAGTTAATTTTCAAATAATTGTGAGAGCCCTTCCAAGTGCTTAGCTTCATGTTTCTTCTACTTAGATGGGTGTATCAATGCCTTATTATATTAATACTCAATAAAATTGTATTGTTTCATATACAAAAACTTTTAAAAATAAGGATATTTATATAGTGCATCTAATTCCCCTACTTGGTAATATGTATTGGTCTAAAATCATATTCCCTTCCTAACCATACCCACTGCATGTAGAGGCATTGACGTAGTCTTATAGGGATATTTTGCTGGAGCCTTCTTCCAAAGAGACTCAGCTATTTGATACTATAAATTTAGTGATCTTATAGTGGGTAGTATATTTAGAGGCTCATGTATGACAACTAACAAATCTAGTAATTATAGAGCTACCTACTATGAGCTCTATTTCTAATATATCAACATGAACTATCGAGAGGGTCATAAATAGGAAGAACCAATATGAATATGGTAGGGGTGTGATTGTTAAGGAGATACAAGATGTCTTCTCATCATCCAAGAGAAATAATAGGAGAATTAGAGAGTATTCATACAATAAATATTTGAAGCCTTATCTTGAGACTGATATAGAGGCTTTAATATAACTCCATGTGATAACTAATCAAGCTAGAGAAGAGTTATATCAAGAGACAAATAAAGTAAAAGAGTAAAAAAATACTATACATGTTCCTATGGAAATTGATAGTGATGTCCAAAGTGTAGCTCTCAGGTTGTATAATATCCTAGACACCATCAATTCAATAAGAATTGAATTATTTCCCTTTTTGATTAAATCTTCTAAATTATTCAATTATTTGAAATATGATTAAAATAAAATGAAATTACTCATGCTATACAGAACTAATAATACCTAAATCCATATGGAATTAATGATACCACTTGAAGTAGCCAATTATTTCTATTTGGTGGCCATTGAGATACAAAAAGCCCAACATAAGGTGGCAAGTAGACAAGCCTTGATTATAAAAATAGTAGAGCATGAAAATTAGTTTTTGTAAAATTTAGATGAGTTAAATATATCTTAGGCCAAAGACCCATTATAAAAGCTAATGAGTAAGGCCAAATTTGACCAATTACTCTAACAGGCCTTTGTTAATTTCAAGTAGAGCTTTTAGGGATGTACTCTAGATAAAATTGAAAAGGAACTTATATTTACTAAGAGGAAAGTCATTGAAATAGAAATATTTTTGGTGGATTTTATAAGCAAAAAGGTTGAGCATGGATGTCTATAGGTTTAAGTCACTAGAGTACATAGTCCATATTTTTTGAATATAGATACAATCAAATTATATTATAGTATTGGATATAAGAATTATCAAGACATGGAAACCAAGAAACATATTATGGTTGGAAATTCCTTTTCAACTCCACCTTATAATTCAGTCCCTTTGAGTATTACATGTTTAACCATGTAGGCTACAACTTTCAATAAACCTTAGTTCTATTAGGTTTATTTTATTTATTTTTTTCATGTAATTTTGAAAATGAATCTAAAGATTATTTTTAATTCATAATTGCATGCAATAGTCAATTTGAATAATTTTGTAAACATGTACAATGTTGCATTGCATTGTAAGAACAAGTCTTATATTGAAGACACAAATTTGACTAGATTTAATTATAGATGCAAAATTTACGTCAATTAGAACTCTCATTATGATTATTATCATGTAATTTCAAAAAAAATCATGAATTTATAGGATGAAGTGACCCATCTAAAAATCTATTTATATTTTTAATCCTCTCTTTTTTAAGAGCTTGGAAATTTTATCAATACAAGAATAAATCTCTTATTATTATCACACAACGGTGTTGATGTCGTTATATTCCAATTATGTGTAATCAATTTATTTAGTAATTGAAAGTGTGAAAATTATACCTAGAATTCCTTGTTGCTATTAGGGGTGCTTACTTGCATAATATTTAGAATAGTTATTGGATGATTAGTAGACTTTATTTATTCTATACAACTAGGTTTATTGTTTCATTTAACTAAGTGTGTAGAAGTGGTTTTTCCATAACATAACTTTCTAGGAGTGAGCAATAGTTTCATTAGATACCTATTTAATATGATTTATAATCTTATGATATAAGGCTGTGAAAAAGTTACCCAAAACAATATAAACCTTTAGTTGAGATATTGAAGTTTACTATATCATCTTTCCTCAGAGTTAATTATTGTGTTTGTATGTGTGTGTGAAATAATTACTAGCTAAAAACATTAGTTTTAAGTCACTTATCCATAAATAGACCAACTTGGAAGTAATACCTCTTGAGATCACATAGCTTTCTTTCTTTATATACAATTTCCCTCTTTTATATTTGTTTTAGATCTACCCACCTTAGCATAAATTCCATCAATCTAACTCAAATAGGTTTTAATTTATTTTAGGTTTATTTAATCCATGCAAATTCAATTGATAACATTCATGCTTAACCTACTATTTGACCACTCAATTATTAAACCCATAGCTAAAACTTGTACACTGGAGTTGAATTTATCTATATTAAGATACTAAAATGTTTTAAGTTACCTTGTTATATGTGGTGTGATTAAAACTTGTATCAACAAAATAGTTGTCACTAGAATGAGGAATTTTGTGTTCCTTTCCCTAGAATAAGTTATCTCTTATGTTTGAGTTACACTAGAGACACCCAAGAGAGTAACTAAGTCTATGGCTCAATTGAGTATTTTTGTTTCACCTATGTTGATGCATCAAAGGCCTAGGTCTACACCCATCATTTTTGTAACACCATGGGATAGGACACCTTACCTAGTGATAATAACCCATACCATCAATCATCTTATGGCTTAGCCTTAGTTATTTGTGTCCACTATTGTTATCCCAAGAGATGTGCATAATTTTCCAAATAAATATGGATAATTACCTAAATTATTTATCCCTTTTAGAATGAATAATAACTGAGGAACATATCAAATCTTTAGAAACTACTTTATGTTTGATGAATGTCAGTGATGAATATCTTGCATGCATGAATTTTCCATTCACATTGAAGGATGTTTATTATGATTTGTTTGTCAACTTGTAAGACAACTCAATTACTTTATGGGACTTATGTGAAATCACCTTTCTTTTCAAATTTAGATAAGTTATCAGTCAAAGTATGGTGTATCAAAATTTCACCAGTATGAAAAAGGGAGTCCAATAAGGCAACCCATGATTTTAACACAATGTTTTAGAAGATGTACACTTTGATAAGTGTTACATATAAATGAAAAGAGGATCTCAAAATTAAAATTTAGAAAAATGCCTTGGATATAATTATTTTAATATTTATGTGAAGACCTATTATTATTAAACTCTAGTATTGGCTTATGAATAAGAATTCAATATCAATAGGAACTCAATCCCCATATACCAAGAACTCCCAACCTCAATGCTAGTTTTCTAGCTTTGAATCTAGTGCCTCATGTAAATCATAATGTTCCTACATTCAACCATAATTAATTATACACACTACCTCTTATGATGTAGTAAACATCAAATTAGAACTATGGTTTCCTAAATAATCATGAACAAATGAATATTCATTAGCAAATCCAACATTCAATCCCATCTAATAACGTTGTTGCCTAAGGTGTAGATTGTACTAGGATAGAGTTAGATTTTATATATAGAATAGTTAAAAAGTTATGAAATTACTTCTTGGGCATGTAGAAGAAGATAGGTAATGGGATATAGCAGGACTTTCATCAAGTTTAGAAATAATGCAAAATAACAAAAAGCTAATATGTTTTGAGAGATCAAAATAATGGAAAAAATATTTCCCAATTTGTGTATAGTTCACAATACATCACAACATGGTGATCTTGATTGTGTTAAATTTTGTGGAGCATTTGAAATATTATAGAGAGAAATAGTGAGGCAATATTTAATGAATAATCCATCAGAGTTCCCCCAGGCTAATAGTTCCTCAAGCATAACTATGGTCTTCAAAACTCATGAGTTTCCTTTCCAAAGTAAAGATGATAATGTAATAGAGGATAATTTAGATGAGGTACATGATTTTTATTAGTCTCATATAAGCAATTATAATTTAAGGAATAAGCAACCTATCACTACATTCACTCCTCCAAACAATATAACTATTCCCCCAAATTTGAATTTTGCTTATAATCCACTCTATAAAATGGAATGATCAGCCCATAAACAAGTAAGAATAGGGAAAATGAGGATACAACATTATTGAAGAATGAAAAAAATAAAATAAAATATACCTCTCCATGAATTTTCTCAGATTATAGAATAGAGAGAACTCATGTGGAAGTCTATTATAGATAAGTCTACTATAGAGAAGCTAAAAGCCACTCATACAAATGTCATATAAGAGTAAGCAAGAATTTATCCTTTTCTTGTTAACTATCAGATCATTTGGTAATAATATACATGGTTATTTAGTTAATTCTAGAGTTTTAACCACTATAATACCAACTTCCATTTGTCAAAATCTTTGATTAATTCCAAGCCCATCTAAGAGGATGGTTTCACAACTAGAAAAAACAATAGTACAATGGTGTGTATATTTAGTTTGCATCTAAGCCATACATACATACAACTATAGATATACTAATGGTAGATACTATTAAAGTATATAGATAACTAATAAGAAGGGATTGGTCAAAGATGCTAAATGAATATGTAAAGATAAACATCTCTCACATTTGGATACCATTAAGAGGTATTTCAAATCAAATTTGAATCAATCAAGAGCTAATAATTAGATGTCCCATCATATTATATAATGATAATAATGAAGAGGTAAGTTATAAATATCCTAATCTTGGGATTTAGACCTTTATCATAAATAATGAGGTGCAAGATCAAGAATTCTAGGGACCCTCCTAATTATGGACTCTCCATTTTTATGGAAAAAGATCCAAATAAGGATCAGGTGTTGGTTTATAAATAATTTATCTACAAGGTAATAAGTACCTAACATCACATGGAACAAAATTTTTGTGTACAAACAATAGAGTAGAGTATGAAGCACTTATTTTGGGGCTGCAATTCACTCTCAAAAATAATGTTAAGAAACTGTTGATATATAGATATTTAGATATGATTATTAATAAGGTTATAAATGAATACCATTTAAAATTTTCATATATTAATAGGTACAAATGTAGTTTTTGGGATTTTATGTAATCATTGGAAGCATTTATTAAAATAGTTATTCTTAGGGAATAAAAACAAGCTACTAACTCATTATCTACTTTAGCTACTAATTTGGCAGAATTATAGGAGTCCAAAGTGTAGAGGTTTTATATTGAGCTCATACCTTACCCATAAATTCTTGATAATGTATAAAATTTCTCTGTGTTTGATGATGGTCAACATATTGTCCAATTTGTAGCCACTTCTAGATAATTCTAATCTCAAATCGTTGATAAAGAGATCAATTATTTATGCCAAGATGAGTTGGGAAAATAAGAATTATCCCAACTTAAAGAGAAACATATTCCTCTAGGGATGATTTATTTTTAGATATCATTTGATATGGATCTTGAAGCATAGAATTAGAGTCTTTCTAAAGTTAATGAATCCAAGTTCAACAAGGAAAACTTAGTGGATGAGAGTGATCCATGCTATGTCAACATTAGTTTTAGCTACACTCCAAAATAAAGATAAAGGGTGAAATACTTTATCATCCAATATAAGAATGTTATTTCATGTACTTGTGAATACTTAAAGGTTTTTAACCTAAGATTCATCACCTATAAAATCCCACTAAAGACAAACCATAAACCATTCAGCCAAAGATAGAGGTCATCCAATCCCATCCTATAACCACACATCTAGAGGGGATTGGAGAAGATGTTAAATACTAATATATAATTCCATATCATATATTAAACATGGGTTTCCAACTTATTTCTAGTTAGAAGAAATAATGGGGAAATCAAACTACATGTTAACTTAAGGAACCTAAACAAGGCTTTTAAGAAAGAGAACTACCTCTATTTTTGAGAACTAAATGATATGTACATTCAAGTTACATATGATCCATGAAAACATATGACTATAAATATATTATTGGTAGATATTATAGAAGGATATAGATTACTACTAAGTAAGGATTGTTCAAAGATGCTAAACTAATATGTAGTTAAAGACTTCTCTCACATTTGGCCACCATGGAAAGGTATTCCAAAACAAATTTGAATCAATAAAGAGTTGAAAATGAATCATTGTATCACATAATATAATTATAATAATGGATAGGTAAGTTATAAATCTCCTAATCTAGGATTTATACCCTTACCATGAATTATGAGGTGCAAGAGAAAAAAATTAGGGACCTTCTCGATTATGGATTCTCTATTTTCATGGTGTAATATCCAAGAAAGGATTAGAAATTAGTGTTAACCTAATTGAAAAAAAGGTAAAAATTATCTATCATGATATGGAATATAATTCATGTGCACAAATAATAGAGTAGAGTATGAAGCGCTTATTCTGGGGCTACCATTTTCTCTCAAAATTAATTTAAAATAGTTGTTAATATATGTAGATTAAGATATAGTAATTTTTATGATTAGAAATAAATATCAATGTAAATTATCATATATTAATAAGTACAAACATATGTCCTATAATTTTATGTATTCATATGAAGCATTCAGTATATTAGTTGTTCTTAGTAAATAAAACTAGGTTATTGACTCACTAGCTACTTCAACTACCAATTTGGCACCATTACATGAGTACAAAATGTAGATATTTTCTATTTATCTCATGCCTTACCTATATATTCTAGATAATGTAGAAAATTTCTAGTTGTTTAATGATGATAAATATATAGTCAAATCCATGACCAAATTAGGACAATATTAATCTAGGTCATTAATGATAAAGAGATCAATTATTTGTGTTACAATGAATTGGGATAATAAGAATTCACTAAAATTAAATAAAACCATATTCCTCTTATTATGTATTATTTACAGAGATAATTTGATATGGATCCCTAAGTATAGTAGCAAAGGCAGCCTAAAGTTAATCAATCCAAGTTCAAGAAGGAGAACTTAGTGGATGAGAGTGATCCCCACTATGTCAACATTCGAATTAGTTGCACTCCATAAGAAACATAAAGGGTGAAATTTTTTATCATTCAATATAAGGATGTTATTTAATGGAATTATGAATACTATAAGGTTTTTAACCCAAGATTCATCACCCATACAATCCCATTAAAGATAGATAATAATCCATTTAGGTAAAGATAACATTTTCTCAATCCCATCCTGAAACAACTCATCCATAAGGAATTAGAGAAGATGTTAAATTATAATATAGTATTGCATATCAAAAATTCAAAATGGGTTTACAAATTAGTTCCAATTAGGAAAAGAAAGAGGGAAATCATATTGTGTGTTAATTTTAGAAACCTAAACAAGGGTTTGGAGAAAGATAAGTACCGTCTACCTTCTCTACATGAGGTGATCCAAATAAAACCTGGTTGTTAAACCTTGAAACCTTAAAAATAAATTCATAACACACAAACCTAAAAAATCAATTATAAAATGTTAACCCTCAATGACAACCCATTATCCTCACACCCTATCTATAAAAAGTCCTACTCATAGGGGGTTCTAGAACTTTGGGCTTCTTCTTATAAAAAATGTTATCTTTTTTACCAGGGGAGAATATTAATAAGTGGTAGAAGGTTTAACTTACACATTTTTAGTAATAGGAATGAAGGAAGTAACAAAAGACCTGAATCCTCAAAATTAAAATAATCAATCTAAATAAGTTACCCTACTCCTCCCAAAGAAGTTGTAGTATCATGGATTTCCTCCACATCTTTATCTTTTTTAAAATCCATAATTATAATGGGTGGTGGTTGGGATTATTCTTATTAAAAATAATGTTGGATAACATGGGATTCTTCCACACCATGCTCTTAATTAATATTCATCATCATAATGGGTGGTGGATTTGATGATTCTCCTTGGTCTAAGGGTTGTTAGGGAGGTAGAGAGGTCTAATAATCCATTACATCCCATCCACTTGTAGGTGTAATCCTAGTGTGTACCTCTTCAATTATGATCAAGGGATGATTTTTTATATCTATTAAGACATCCTTTAGTAATCCAACCACTTGTGTCATATCCAAGAACTCAACATCATCCTTCACACTTAATAAAATAAAATCATGCTTATATGGTTTATGTTGGTAGGGAATGCCTAAGCCTAATATATGTTTTTTAATGAGTCCATAGGATCCCAATAATTATTTGTTAAGAAAACCATAGAGTATAATTCCTTTATTTTCTAAACTTATCCAAAGTGTTTCCTATTGATGTAGCACATTTGGGCAATAATTAGAGAAGACCCAAGAAACAAGCTATTATGTTTCTTTTTCAGATCTTCATCAATACTAAAAAATATATAATAATCTATTTCTTATTTATTAGATTTTTTTGGGAAATATTTAGAGAGACATAAATAGGAAACCTTGGCCCCCACATCCATGATCACTCTGTAGTCTAGATACCTCCAATAATTCCCATTGGACATAATGTTTTCTTGATGTTTTATGATACTCATGCTAGGGGTTTATCATGTTCAAACATGGGGATAAAAATTATTGATAATTATGGAAATATTCCTCATGTATGATTAGATATGAAATAAATAAATTATGCCATATACTCAGTTCATTATATAATATGGGGATAGGATCCAGAGCTATCCATTATAAATGTAAATAGTTGTCATAAATGCATCCAATACCTAGGACATAATCTATAAACCATAATTTCTAGATACAATATAGTAAAATATGAACCCCAAACCCTAAATAATGAATCCTATGTCAAAATCACTTAATTATAAACACTGATCCCTAAACCCCAAACCTTAAAATCTAAACAATAAATCTCTAATCATAAACCCTAAAACCTACACCATGAACCCTAAACACAAACCCTAAGCACTAAACCCTAAACCTTAAACACTAAACTCTAAACCTTTGAATATAATCCCTAAATCCTAGAAATACTAAACCCTAATCCCCAAACCCTAAAATCCAAACACTCAACCCTAAACATCAAAAAATAACTTTGAAACATAATTCATAAACTTAAAACCTAAATACTAAACCCTAAACATTGGACATTAAAACCATAAGCCATAAACCCTAAACTTATAACCTTAAAAACCTTAACCATAAACCTAAATCCCTAAGTAATCTTAAACTATAAATATAAAACCAAAAACCCTAAACAAAGAATCCTAACCCATAAATTGTAAGCCATTAATTGTTGAACCCTAAAACTAAAGACATTGACATTAAATTATAAAAATAAAACTAAGAAAATTGAGCACCAAAATTTAAACACTAAACCCTAAATCCTAAAACTAAAAACCTAAATACTAAACCATAAACCCCTAATGATTAATCTCAAACCCTAAACCTTAAGACATAATCCACAAACCCTAAATCATGAACCCTGAACCTTATACCTTTAAATCCAAAATGCAAAATCCTAACCCATAATCCCCAAACCATAAACCTTAAACCATAAAAAATAAACACTATATCCAATACTATGAACCTAAAACCCTAAACAATTAACCCTAACCCATAAAATCTAAATCCTAAACCTTAAACCCTAAACCCTAAACATAAACCCTAATTATTGAAACTAAACATTAAATCCTAAACCCTAAATCATAAAACCTAATCCATTAAACCTAAAACCTAAAGATTAAACCATAAATCTAAACCCTAAACCTAAACCCAATACCCAAAATTCTAAGCCCCAACACCTAAAATCTAAACCTTAAACCCCAAATCTTAAACCTTAAAACTTGAACCATAAACCTAAAATCCATATTTCCAACCCTAAATAGTAAACTCTAAACCCTTAGCCTTAATACCTAAAACTATATCTTAAACCCTAAACCTTATGTTATAAACATTGTACCATAATCCCTAAACCCTAATATCTAAACCCTTATTCATAAAAAATAAATTATAGGCCTTAAACTGTGAACCTTAAAACCCTATCCCTAAACCTTAAATTATGAATCAAACAAATAACCCCTTTCCCATAAAAAATAAAACCTTAAACTATATAGAAAAAACCACAAATGCTAAACCATGAACTATATATATATATATAACCATAAACTTGAACCATAAACATGGTATAGGGTTTTAAGTATTATATATTGGGGTTTTAATATTTAAGGTTTATGTTTTGGGTTTTGGGTTTATGGTTAAATATTTGGGGTTTGGTGTTTAGGTTTCAACATTCAATTTTTAATTTTTAGTGTTTGGGATCTAATTTTAATTATTTATGGGTCAAGGTTTAGGGTTTGGGTATAAGTGTTTAAGGTTTCAGGTTCATGGTTTGGGGTTTTGTGTTTCATGTCTAGCTTTTGATGCTTAGGTTTTAGGTTTTGGGGTTTAGGGTTTATTTATTGGGGTTTTAAGGTTTGAGGTTTAGGGTTTATGGCTTAGGCTTTAGTTATAAAGATTTTGCATTTATATTTTATGGAATAGAGCTTATGGTTTAGGCCTAACAGTCTATATTTTAATTATTATGATTTTAGGTTTAGAGATTAAGGTTTAAGGTTTAGTAATTGTGGTTTAGGTTGTGATTTTAGGGTTTACATCTCATGGTTTAATTTTTGGGTTTTAGAAATTAATTTTTTGGGTTTTGGCTCAAGAGATAGGTTTAAAGAATTGGGGATTAAGGTTATGGTTTAATATTTTTAATTTAGGTTTAGGGTTTATGGATTCTGGTATAGGGTTTAGGTTATAGGGTTTAAGGTTTATGTTTTTTCATTTAATCTTTATGGATAAGAGTTTAGGGTCCATTACTTAGGTTTTAAAATTTAAGGGTTGGGGTTTAATCTTTAGGATTTATTTTTTAAGGTCTAAGGTTTAGGGATTATGGTTTAAGGTTTAAATTTTATGGTTTATAATTTATTGTTTAGGATTTTAGATTTATATTTTAGGGTTGTTTATATTCTAAGGTTCAATTTATAGGGTTGAGGGTTTTGGAATTAGGGCTTAGGGTTTGAGGTGTGTTGTTTTGGGTTTAGTTCTTTTTTCAAGGTTTAGGACATATGTTTTATATTTTATGGGTTAGGGATAAGGGTTTAGAGGTTAGATGATATGGTTTAGGGTTAAAATTTTAGGATTAAGTGTTTTTTATTTAGGGTTTATGTTTTAGGGTTTATGATTTATAGTTTAGGATGTAAGTATTAGCAGTTTTTAGTTATCATTTATTGTTTATGGTTAATGTTTATAGTTTAGGGTTTATAGATTAATATTTATTATTTTTAATTTATGGTTTAGAGTCTAATGATTTTTTAAGGTTTTTGGTTTACATTTAGGTTTTAGGGTAAAATATTTAGGACATATGGTTTTATGGTTGTGGGTTAAGGGTTTAGTTATCAGGGATTAGGGTTTGGGTATAGGGATTTAGTTTTTTAGGCTTCCAATTTAATGTTTAGTGTTTAGATTTTAGGGATTAATATTAAAGGTTTATAATATAGGTTTTAGTATTTAGGGTTATAGGTTTAGTGTTTAGGGTTTAGGCTGTGGGTTAAATATTTAAGGTTCAAGATTTGAGGTTTAGGTTTTAGGTTTTGGGGTGTAATGTCTAGGGTGTAGGGTTTAGGCTGTAGGGGTTAGGGTGTAGGGTTTAAGGTTTGGGGTTTAATTTTTTGGGTTTAACGTCTAGTATTTTTTGTTTAGGTTTAATTTTTTCATTTATGGTTAAGGGATTAGTTCTAAGCATTTATATTTGAGGATCATGTTTTATGGTTTATAGTATGTTATCAAGAAACTAGTTTTGGGTTAGGGTTTTGGTTTTAAATATTAGGATTTAGGGTTTGGGTTAATTAGGTTAGGGTTTAGTGTTTTTGGTTTGGGGTTTTGGGTATAAAATTTAGGGTTTAAGGTTTATATTTTTAGGTTTAGTGTTTAATGTTTAGGTTTTAGTGTTCAAGGATCAAGGTTTAGGTTTTAAACTTGATTGTTATTATTTGGGTTTAAAGGTTTATAATTTAGTGTTTGGAGTTTATATTTTAGGGTAAGATTTAGGGTTTGAGGTTTAAATAATGATTTAGGACTTATATTTTATAGATTTAAGTTTATTTTTTGGGCTTGGGGTTTATGGTTTAATGTTCAAGGTTTAGTTGTTATATTTTGGTTTTCAGTTTAAGGTTTATATTTAAAGGTTTAGGGGTTATTTTTTAGGGTTTAAGGTTATGGTTTCATTTTATAGGGTTTAAGGTTGAAGTTTTAGGGTTTATATTTAAGTTTTATGGTTTAAGGATTAGCTTTTAAATTTTAGGGTTTAAATTTTAGTGTTTAGGGTTTAATGTTTTAGTTTTATGTTTAAATTTTAAGGTTTAGGTTTTATGATTTGTGGTTTGTGGTTTTTTGGCTTAATTATTATGGTAATAATATCTTATCACTAAAACCTAAACAATAATACCTAACCCTATACCTTAAACCATAAAACCTAAACCTTAAATCTTAAAACCATATGACCTATACCTAAAACTATATAACCTAAACCCTAAACCATAACCCATTAACCCTAAAACCATAGAAATAAATACTTAAAACCAAATAACTAAAAAATTAACATGAAACCTTGATCCTAAACATGGACCCTAAACTATAAATACTAAACCATAAACTCTAAGCATAAAACCCTAAACCATGAAATGTAAACCCTATGAATTAAAAACTAAAATCTAAACATAAAACACAAAAATATGAACCTTAAATCCCATAAACTTACCCAAAAACTTAAACACTAAAACCTAAACCCTTAAACCTAAATCCTAAATATAAATCACTAAACATTATACCCTAAATCTTAAATCCCAAATAGTTAATCACAAATCCTAAACACTAAACCTAGAACCTAAACCTTAAAACCCTAAACCCAAAACCCTAAATCATACAATAAACCCTAAACACAAAACCCCAAACCTAAAACACTAAATGATAAAAATAAATCCTAAAATATGAAACACAAATCTTAAATAATGAATCATGAACCCTAAAAATACAACTATAAACCATAACCCTTTAACCCTAAATCTTAAAAATCTAAGATCTAAACCCCAAACACTAAAATATAATTACCAATAATTAAATTTAAATCCCAAACCCTAATATTTAAAAACCAAATCCTAAATAAAAAACTTAAACTATAACCCTATACTGTAAAACTTAAACAATGAACTCTAAACCCTAAACCTTAAACCCTAACATGTAACCCATAAAACCCTAAACCATAACACTTAAAACATAAAAAATAAGTGTTAAAACTTAAATTTTAGATCCTAAACTCCAAACCATAAACCTTAAAATCTAAACCCCAATACCTACACTATAAACCCTAAAACTCAACATTGAACCCTAAACAATAAAACCCAAATCCTAAACCTTAAACCCTACCCACTAAGACCTAAAATATACACCTTAAAACCTAGGCTCAAAAGACAAAATAATAGACATAAAACCATAACATAAAGCCCCAAACCCTAAACCTAAAACCTAAAACCCAAAAACCTAAATCCTAACCCAAATAATTTAAACCTTAAGTCATAAAAAATAAAACATAAACAATAAAATAGTAAAATTAAAACTAAATCACTAAAAACACAAATCTTTATCCCTGAGTACCTTACCCTAAAACCTAAATCCAAAACTATAAATCCTAAACACTTAAACCCTAACACTAAATTCCAAAACATAAATCCCAAACCCTAAACCTAAAACACTAAATATTAAACCTTAAGCTCCAAATAATAAACATATTTTGATGACCTAAACCCTAAACCATGAGATCTAAACCCTAAAACCTAATTCCTAAACCCTAATACCTCAAATAAAACCATAAACCATAAATCCTAAACTTTAGTCCCTAAACCTTGAACCCTAACCCAAAACCCTAAGAAATAAAACCTAAACCCCAAACCTCAAAACCTATACCCTATAGACAAAATACTAAACCCTATAACCTATACCATAAGCCCCAAACCCTAAACTTAAAACTACAAACCCTAACCCTAAATTTTTAATATAAAAACTAAATCCTAAATACTAAACCCTAAACTTTACTACTCTCACACTAGATATAATTCTTGTTGTAGCCCTTATCTATCCTTCTTGGTGCCCACATAGAGTTTGATAAAAGTCTCTTTGTGAGTCTTAGGATAAGCATTAAAATATTAATTGTATGGAGACTCTTTAACTATCATCTTATTTACATTTTATAATGAGAATACATCCTAACTCTCTTAAAAAATTATACCCTAACTAGATTCATCTTGATATACCTCTTACTAACCATTTAGATAGTTTTTTTTTATTTATCAAAAATGTAGCTCATCATAAGCATATCTTTAATCACTAGATTTGGTATTTGTGAATCTTGGGCCTCTAAATCTCCTACCCATTATGGAATCACCAATTATGTATTATTAAATGGGGAGGAATCCTTAAACAAAATATCCTACGAAGATTATGTAGATGCCTCCATATGTAGTGGTTCTAGTTAAAAAGGGGAGATGATTTTGGACCACTCGACATTACCAAAATGGGGCATGGGATGCTCTGTATAAGTGGACTTATTCTTACTAGTTTTTATAGATGAAATAATTAAATTGTATTTATTATTACTATAAGAAGGCATTAACAAACATAATTGAGTAAAATAAACATGAAATTGACCAATCTCAAGCACTATCATAATTTTATTAAAATTAACTTTCTTGGTCTTATAGAGACATTGGGGAAAATAGTAACTAGAGTAGCAATACAAAAAGTAGAAATAATAGGGGATGAAGAAACAACAACAATAATAGAAACCATTATATATGAAGAATTAATATGAAAATAATAGACAATAATAATAATAGGGATGTAAGAAACCATATTAATTAAAGAAGTAACTAGAGTAGTGGCTATAGTAGCAATGACCTCACTTGATCCTCTCACCTCAAGTGGTACCTTTCCTTTTGTTCCCTAGAGGATTATAACTTTATCCCTCTCTAGTTCTTCATACTCATCCTCAGGCTCACTCTTTATTGATGTTTGTCCATGATCTATAGGCCCTCCTTGAATTAGTGTTTTAGTAATTATACTCATAGGGGATCTAAGAAATTTAGGATCCATCATATAAAAAAAATGATCTTTTCAACTGAGGGATAATATTGCTAAGTAATGGAAGGGGTAAGTTCTACACTTTTATAAATATGAATTAAGGAAGTAAAAAAGAAGAAATAAATCCTCAAAATAAAAAGTGTCAATGAAAATTGGTTCATCTACTTCTCCCAAATAATCTATAGTATTTACTCCACCTCTTAATATTGCTTAAAATACATCATTACAATGGGTGGTGGTTGGGATGATTCTTCTTAAAAGGAATTTGAGATAACATGGGATTATATGATTCTCTTATTTAAAAACCATCATCATAATGGGTTGTGGTTGGGATGATTATCCTTGGTCTGAGGGTTTTTATAGAGGTTGATAGGTATAATAATCCATTACATACCATCTACCTAGAGGTGAAATATTGGTGTTCACCTCATCAATTATTATGGAGGGATGACTTTATATATCCCTTAATACATCCTTCATTTAATACAACCACTTGAAACCTATAAAATATATCACCATAATCATTCACATTCAAGAAAATAAAATCATGCTTATATGGTTAATATTGGTAGGGAATGCCTAAGCTTCAGATATGATTTTGAATGAGGCCATGGGGATAGAAATCCTAGTGTTAAAATGATACCAATGAGTATAATTGCCTAATTTTACCAAATTCTCCAAAGTGTTTCCTATTGTTGTAACACATTTGGCCAATCATTAGATAAGTCTCATGACTCATTTTATGTTAAACAACATATTTTCAAAATTCAATCACTAATATACAAGGTGATTACATTGGCACACATGTGTACTCCTAAGATTTACTCTTTATTTCAATATATTTCAAGTACTTTCAACCAAAATTATATTAAATAATTATATAATATAATGTGTTCTTGGTTGTAGATTAGTTCCCAATAAATCACTCAATTTTGGCACATACAAACATAAGGTGTGTTATAAATACCCATGCATGCATTAATTTCCTTTAGACTAAAAATTTCATTACTAGATTAATTTAGGAAAATGTATATGATATTTATGGATTATATATTAGCTTAGTCTTATACACTTGGAAAACTCATACCTTGGATGTTCCTTTTAGTTTTGGAACTTTCTTGTTTTTACATCTACTCTAAATTATGCCCCTTGGCCTATATCTCATAGTCTGACCAGTTTTATGTTGATGACCTAGGCCTATATTACCCATAATGATTAAAATATACTTATTTTCTATCTCTTCAAGATATGAACCTATACTTATTATTATACTCACTAGACACTAATGTATGGGACATACACCGATGTCGACATTAGTGTCCTCACCCGATGCAAATGTTTAGTGCCCTAAATTCATTTAATTTGTGAATGGAACATATTTTAATGGTTAACATAGGTGATTTAATGTGATTTAATTATATAAATGGATTGATATAAATATAATATGAACCATCTTTCATTCTTCACCTAAAAAAACACCAAAGTAACCAAGACAACTTATCAAAAACATTCAGTCAAACATTCAATTGAAAAAATATTTCTTATTTCCATAAAAGTCATATGTAAAACACATATATAGGTTTGAAGTACTAAAATAATATCCCAAGAGCTCGATTTTCCAAGTTTTATGATATAGGTCACTATTATACTTGATTTAAATAACATTTCATTATTCACACACAATCCAACATGTAGGAAAAAATACATGAGACTAAGGCCCTCTTGGGTTTTTTATTTAGGGTTTAGTTTTTAAGAATTAGGGTTTAGGATTTAAAATTAAGGATTGGTATTTATATTTTAGTGTTTGGGGTTTAAATTTTAGTGTTTTAGGACTTTAGGGTTATGGTTTATAGTTGTACTTTTAAGTTTCAAAGTTCATTATTTAGGATTTGTGTTTCATATTTAAGGATTAAAGTTTTATAATTTAGTGTTTTGGGTTTTGTGTTTAGGGTTTAGTGTATAATTTATGGTTTTTGGTTTATGGTTTTAAGGTTTAAGGTTTAGGTTCTAGGTTTAGTGTTTAGGATTTATGATTAACTATTTGGGATTTAATATATAGGGTATAGTGTTTAGTGATTTATGTTTACGATTTAGGTTTAAGGGTTTAGGGGTTAGTGTTTAGGGTTTAGGGTTTAAATTTTTGGGTAAGTGTATATGATTTAAAGTTGATGATTTTGGGTTTTATGTTTAGAGTTTAATTTTTAATGAATAGGGTTTAGGTTTCATGGTTTAGGGTTTTGTGCTTAGAGTTTATGGTTTAGTATTTAGAGTTTACTGCTCATGTTTAGGGTCTAGTATTAATGTTAAGTGTTTAGGGTTTGGGTTTTATGTATTTATATTTTTGGTTTTAGTGTTAATGGGTTATGGTTTAGGGACTGGGTTATATAGTTTGAGGTATGGGTCATAAGATTTAAAGATTTAATGTTTAGTTCATATGGTTTAAGGTATAGGAATCATATATTATGGTTTAAGTTTTAGTGATAAGGTATTATAACCATAATCCTCTAGTAACAAACCCTAAACCCTAAACCTTAAAACTTAAACCATAAAACTAGAACCCTAAACTCTAAACTTTAAACCCTAAAATTTAAAATCTAGTCATTAAAGCATAAAACTTAAATATAAACCCCAAAAGTTCAAACTTAAAACCTATAAAATGCAACCCTAAACCCTAAGCACTAACCCATAAACCTTTAAATATAAACCTCAAACCCAAAACCTAAATAATAAAAACTAAACCTTGAAAGTTAGACCATAAACCCCAAGCCCCAAATACTAAAATTAAAGCTATAAAATATAAGTCATAAATAATGACCTAAATCTCAAAACTTAAATTTTAACCTAATTTTAAACCCTAAACACTGAATTATAAACCTTTAAACCCAAATAATAATAATTAAGCTTAAAACCTAAACCTTGATCCTTGAACACTAAAACCTTAACCTAAAAATCTAAACCTTCAACCCTAAATGTTAAGCCCCAAACACAAACCAAAAACTCTAAACCCTAAACCAAAAACCTTAAACCCTGACCTCATAAACCTAAACCCTAAATCCTAAGATGTAAACCTAAAACTATAACCCAAATTTAGTTTTTTAATAGCATACCATAAATCATAAAATATGATCCTAAAATCTAAACCCTTAGATCTAATCCCTTAACCATAAACCCAAAACCAAAACCTAAACACAAAACTCTAGATGTTAAACCCCAAAACGTAAAACCTAAACCCTACATGCTAGAATTTACACCCCAAAACCTAAAACCTAAACCAAAAATCTTGATCCTAAAATCCTTAACCCATAACCAAACCCTAAATAGTAAACCTATAAGCCTAAATCATAAAACCTATGTTACAAACCTTAAATCCTAATCCTTAAAATTTAAACATTAAATTAGAAGCTTAAAAAACTAAACTCCAACCCCCAAACCATAATGCCTAATAGCTAAACCCTTAACCCATAACCATAAAATCATATGTCCTAAACATTTTACCCTAAACCCTAAACTTAAACCATAAACCTTAAAAAATCCTTAGACCCTAAACCATACACTATAAATGTTAAACCTTAAAAACTAAACCCTAAACACAACACCCCAAACCCTAAACCTTAAACCCTAAATATTTAAACCCAAACCCCAAATAGTAAACCATATAACCTAAACCCTAATCCCTTAACCCTAAATCTTTAACCTAAAACCATAAACATATAATACCAAAACCTAAACCCAAAACACTAAAACATAAAACCAAAAACTTAAACCTAGACCCTAAACCTTATAGCATTAAACCATAAAACTTTAAAATCCATACTAGTCCCTATAATGGTCCATCTTTTGCCACACAATCAATTTATGCCACTAGTCCCTCAATAATTTTTCTTCTCAATCTCCTATTAGCACCCATAGTGGTAACCAGACCACTACTACCAATTCTAATACTTCAAATAATGCCAATAATTCAACTTAAACCATCAATTACTATTACAAATTCTTAATCAAATGAGTTATTTCCAAGAAAATAATGTAAACCAAATGATGAAAATTCAAAATCATCTTATCCATCATCAAACCCACCCTCAATGTATGCCATGGGGCATGCATAAACAAATTTTCCCCCACCTCTTCTTCAATATGATCATGGTAATCATATCCCTCAACCTCCTCTTAGTATTGAAATAATTAAGCACATTGAAAATGAGCCTCTTACATCTCAAATTTATAACAGCAATATAGGAGGTATCACCCCTACCATTTCTTATAATGGGTCAACCGATCCTACTCTTCATTTAAAAACATTTGGAAATATATGTAAAGACTAAATCAAGTTAAATACCTTTGTTTCTACTAATATTTTATCAAAAAATCTCATGGGTGATGCTTTTATATTAGTGCAACCAACTCAAATCTCATTCTATTACTAGTTTGGAAGATTTAGTTAATGTTATAGTCAAATAGTTCTGAACTCATTATCTCCTTCAGAATACATACGCTCATTTGATCAATTGTAAGGAAATTGAGATGGAAACCAGAAAATATTTCATTAAATTATGGAATAAGTTGTCTAACAAATGTGAGCATAATATGCCAGATGACAATCTTTTCCATCTATTTAACAATGTTATTTTTTCCCAAGCTATAATATCAAGTCTAGACCCTCTCTCCATATACTTTGGAAGAGACCATTGATGAAACCAAGCATCAATATTTCCTTATGAATCAATTTGATGCATCCCTACCTTCTATGGGTACTTGCATGTTAATAAAAAATAAGAACCATCATGCTACCAACAATGGTGTCACTGACTCTTATGATACCATTCATATTATTTATGTTTTTGTTCCTAACCAAACTTTGGAAGAATCTTCCCCTCTAAACAACATCACCAAATCTCATTTAATTTTTAAAAAAAACATCAATGTTCATAAACCTTTATCCTTGGTATAATTACAAAAACATCTCCCAAGGCTTATCCCACAAGAAATTGATCCCACTCAACCAATGAAATATTGGTATGATCCTAATAATTTCTATTGGTTCATGTTATTTGGGGTCATTCTCATGAGACTTATAGATAAGTTATTTTTTTGGCTATGGATTTCATTATTGATCCCAATTTTGGCCATGACAATATCATTCATAAATGCCAACAAGCCTATGACATTGCCTTCAAAGCCAATGAAATCCAAAATAAATATCAAGCTTTGAACTTGGATAATACTCATTTGTCCATCTATAAATACCATCTTCCAAATTACCAAGATAACCAAGACAAACCTACCCCTTCTACCAATCATGTTGATAGTTTACTTGACCCAACTCTTAAAGAGAATGTGGTAAATATGCCTAATATGTGAAGGGTGGTTTCTTTCATTGATCCTCATCCTATCCATACCCCTAAATTGTCTTTCACATTTTATGTTATCCAAAAATCTTCTCCAACTCACTTGATAGAGTTGGGGAAAGAAGACCTCATATCTTTTGATGAACCAATTACAACACCTCCCTTGGATAACACTTCTCATACCACTTCTACCATTCACAAACCTCTTTACCTATCACTAATGATACTCAACATCCTATCAACTCTTCTTCTAATCTCTCTCAAACTAAACATGCATCCATTACCCCATCCTCTCAAGATAATCAACAAACTTGTCCTCCAATTATACCTTCTACCTCTTATCTTTATAAATTCACATGAATTTTAGCTACTCCTTCTAATATCCCCCTTAAACACTATGCACCTCTTTCTAAAAATCCTCTTATGTGCTATGATGAATGATATCCTATCATGGAAATTAATAATCTCCCACCTCAAATCCCATATCTCAAACTTATGTGGGCTTCTCCATGGTACCATGACCATATTATGTATCTTTTGTTCAAAATGAACATCCCTCATCCTCCCCTAGTAGGATGTCAATCCACCTTATCTAGATCAAAAGAAAGCATTTTAAAATAGTGTGAAGATATGTCCATACATTTTGATGAAACAATGGACACTTCTCTTTCTCTTAAATTCCCCATTTCCTCTATGATCCTTGATGAGATTATACTTCTATATATGATCTTCCTCTTTTTATTAGTGTCTAAATTGGTGATATAAAAGTGAAGTGTGCTTTGATTGACGAAGGTCTTGGAATTTGTGTTGCCTCTATTGATTTTATCAAAACCATTGGATATTAGAAATGCAATATTAAATCTACATGAAATATCTGTAAAGTCTATGAATAAATTAAAATGCCTCATTTAGGTTGTGTGTGGCTCTACATTACCATCCAACCTACCACCATTAATGTTAAGATGTTGATCTTAAATTTTTCTCTATCATGTAAAAATTTTCTTGGTAGGACATAGAATCATTACATGATTGTATTTGCCTCTTCTGCTTACCAGTTTGTAAACTTTCCTCATAATGGAGCCATCCATATGATTAAGGGTGACACTAATCATTGGAATTTCAAAAAATTCTAAGACCATGTTGTATTCAATATTCATACCCTTGAAACCTTTGCATGCATTCTATTTTATGAATCTCAATAGTTTGAATTTCCTATCAATTCCACTTGAGGTCACAATGGTCACCCAAAAATCATTGGGAATATACCCCCTAACCTCCTAGATTGTGATGATGATGAGCCTAAAAAGATCAATATCAAGATCAACACTTCTAATATTTCACCTCATCTCATTTCTTAGCTTCTCCCTTCTTTTCAAACTCATTCCCATCAACCACCTTGTGATGGCATCCCCATTGCCTTTATTAAGACTCAACATTCGATTCATCACACCACATTAGATGACAAGATAATCCTTACCTATGTTATTGAAATTCATACATTTTATTATGATGATGATTATACCTTAGATGATCCATTCTTAGGAGGTATTTTTTAGGCCCAAGATGCTAATATTATTTTCTATCTTTCCTCTTTGATTTAGTCTTTCAGTATATGTTCAAGTCTTCTATCCTATATTATACCAAATTTTAGAATTTTTTCCTCTTGATCACAAGGTAGATATGGTTTGCACACCTCCAATTTTTTATGAACCCCATATGAGTATGCTTATGGATCATGCTATGACTAGTTCCTATGACTTTCTTAGATACTAGAACCCCTTTAGGTGACTTATGCCTAAGATGCTTATGACTGTCATATAACATTCTATACATCTTAATCCTCCCTCAATAGATCCAAATTTAAATCCCATTCCCATTCCCTCTATAGATAATTTTCTTCATATTTTTTTTATCTTATTACTCCTTCAGTCAAGCCTTGTCTAGTCTCTCCACCAACCCCACCTTCTCTTGGTGATGCTTTTCTCCCTTTACAATAATTAATTCATTATCTCACTAAATGGGCTAATTAGTCATATTGTGATATTCATAAATTTGGTGATATTCATAAATTTGCCAATCATTAGACTAGATATTGTTCCCTATACCAATATTTCTTGGCTTCCATTTCCACTCCTCTTTTGAGTACACCTACCAAGTCTACTCAAAATCATATATGTTTCTTCCATGACATAAATAACCATTCATCCATGCATTGTAAAAAATTGAAATAATATATTTACACCTTGAATTCCACCACTCATCATCCATAAAATAAGGATATACCTCCCCTAAAAATATTAAATAGATATCTTCCCAAATATGGAGAGGTATATTGTCTCTAGCACCAATGTGGTAAACATCACACTAATTGTGATTGCATCCTTCACCAACATCTTAAGAATCACCTCCTAAAAAATTCTACACCTTATATCGTTCCTCCCATAGGTCACTTTTATAAGAAGGTAATCCCTTCTTCCACTATGGCTCCACATCCTATGGTTCCATCTCCATAATTTATTCCCTCACCCATGGACCTTTCCTCACCTATGAATTCCTCTCCACTGCTGACTCTTTCACTAGTGTCACCTTATCCTTCTATGACCACTTCATCTCCCATATAATACACTTCAATCCATTCTCCTTAGCATCCATTACATTATATCCCTCATCAACATGATCCTTCAAGCATTCATACCTTATTTTTCAAGGGTATTCTATGTGAAGTATTTTTTGAACTATACTTGAATATTGATGAGACTTTGGCTATAGTTCACATTCAAATTCATAGAGTTATCAATGTTATGGATAATGTGTATGGGAATGTATATTATTAATTATGAACACATGAGTAATTTTCTTACATTTTCCTTTGGATTGGATGTGTGCTCCAAATTTACATTTTTTTATATCATTTGAAATTGTTCAAAATTCTTATCTATCTTACATGATGAATTTTGATTTACAATACATGTTACTTATAATGTCATTATTTTATCTTATGTATTATTTTTAATAAATATGTATTGGTTCTTCTTAAGTTCATTTCTTATGAATCCCTTGTTATTTTTCATTATTTTTTATTATATTATCTCTATAAACATGGATCAGTCTTATTATGACCTAGTTATACAAACATTGCTCCCTTTAGTCATTCTTTTTATACCATGTGATCAGTTAGAAAATAATTCATCTCATTATAATCTCCTTTTACCAGTCCACTTTGGATCTATTATTATTCCCCTTTATTCCCTTTCACAAATTAAGTATATGCTTGGTTGAGACTTGAGCTAACATGTTGGTTCATAGTTAAGCTTAAGCATTCTAGTTAGTCATGTCTTAAGATACTTATCTTCTTTGAACTAAATCCTAAAACTAATTTATGTGTATCACTCTATCTTTCATGATTAGTTGGTCCAAATAAATATGGAAGAGGAATATTAAAATCTAAATCATTTACCAAAAGGAAATGATCTAATAGTTAACATTCAAAATATTTCAAAAGTAAAATCACACTAAAAGACATGATTCTAAGCATAAATTCTCTTTATAATCAAATATTAAACTCCATAGTTAGCCTCATGATATAGATAAGGTCCATTGGGGTGTACTAGGATATTAGATTAGAAAAGGAGAATTAAAAAATCTTTTAGTGATACCTACTTTCTCATGCCAGTACCCAATCTTCATGATAGACCGATGGCTCTACAAGGGGTCCTGAGAAATGGGGAACATATTGTAGGAAGGTAGGTCCACTTAAATTTTATTGATCAAAATGTCCAACATGATTTAATCTTATAACCACACTTATTTTCCAATACAACTTTGTGTCTATAATGAATAGGTATCCTTTGTATATTGATGGTCACTAGTAACTTAGTGTCTTCTCATGTCCTTAGTGTGTATCATGTCTCTTAAGGTCTTATCATAAGATGCATATGTTATTATTATTTCATTCCATTTTTCACTCCCTACAATCCTAATATTTTCCATTGAGAAATATTTTTTTGTTCACTGATCACTCCCCCTAGGGATTTCATTTATGAGTTGTAGTGTAAGACCATGGATAAGACCTAGCCTTCCTCACAAATTACCATATTTTTCACATTATCATTATAACCATAACCTTTTACCATAATCTTTACACTATTTCTACCTCATTTTTGTTTACTTTGTGAGTTACAATGTAAGACCATGGATAGGACTTGGCATTCCTCACAAAAAATTCCAATATCAAAGTCATAATGAAATTACATGTGTCAAATATGAGATAAGATGTGATTGATTATGAGTTACACATCATTATCATGCTTAAAATCTTTATTTAGTATGTTTTATGCTTAATTCATTAATATTTAATCTTATATCTTCTTATTTTCCAATTTCAAGTAAGAATCCAACCACTTTTCTTGAGTTTTTAATACTTCCCAACTTTAATTAATGTGATCAATTTAAGACCATTTTACCAATTTTGTTTCTCTTTTATACTTCTCAGTGTTATTTTGTATAATTGATTAAATTAATTGATTGGTTTTTATACCATTTTTATTTAATATGGTTTCTACTTAATTACATTATTTTTTTCCAACATGATTTAGTGTGATTTTATTTGTTCTAATTTGGTGCCAATATTTCTCATGGTTTAAAAACAAGTTTTTTTCCTCTTGTTTACAAATTTTTGGTTTATTATACTTAGTAATTTTTTATTATTACACATTTATTAATGTGAAATAGTGTGTAATGCATTTGATTTTATTTAATTATACATTTATAAGTATTTTTAACTATTTATTTTTTACCATGCATGTGTACTACATAATGCTAGAAAACAAAACACCACACATATTTCCCATATCATATAAAACAAAAATAAAATACATGTGATATAAATAAATATATTCATGCATCCATAATGACAATCAAAATACAAATCATCATAACAACATTCAACTATACAAATATAATATCTATATATATATATATATATATATATATATATATATCATATGTTTTATATAATACAATGTACAAAATACATCGCTCTAGATCTAAGACTAGCCATTGTAATGTCTATCTCGTGGCCCATCCATGCTACCCATATATGCCTCAGATTATCCCATCTAGATAATACATTATAATATTGATGTTTGAGATCTCAAGCCTACTACCTATCCTTGTATGTTGGCCACTTAGGCTTTAACCTATCCTACCTAAATAGTGGTAGCCATATACATAGCTCTATCCTAAGCCAAGGCCTACCAAGAATGTCCCTCCACTACTCCCATAACTTCTCATTATTTTAACCCATATATGTGTCCCTATAACTATATCACAACCTCCTTTACTAGTATTAACTAGCCTACCTAAGCTAAGGCATATGGTATCATAGGATCATTTAACCTCATAGGGTTATATGGTGCCAACACCCTATCTAGAATATCATGTTATGCTCTCATCACTGGGGATCCCCATATGACCTCCTCCTTCTCCATAAGATCTTTAAAAATCAAGCTAGATAGATATTAGATCACACACACACACACACGCATATCAAAATTTATCTATTTTCAATCATATACAACTAGTATTCTATATCAAAAACTAAAAATTATAATCATGTAGTACCTATATTGATGTCACCAATCATCATCTGCACATCTACTCATCCACTAAGCATGGCCTCTCCATTGGCTCATCCCTCGATCACCTCATTTATGGGATGTTTCCCAATCAAAGTTAACCCCAGAGTCACCACCCATGTATATATCAATTCTCTCCTCAATGATGCCTTTATAGACTAGATCTACCCTAGGATGATTGATGAGTTATCATAGATGACCACCCTGCACACTCTCTCTTACCACTATGTCTATTCTTCTTATTATGGTATCAACTATGGTACATATGACACACCTGTATTCACATCCATGCCCTTTCTAACTACTATCTATCATGCATGACCAATCCATGGTCTCACATGCTATGGTCTAATCTCTAGTTTATCAAATAGTTTTCCTACTCTCCCTCCTCTCCCCTTGGTTCTCTTACATGTTGATCCCAAAATTTAGGCACCTCTATAGAAGCCATCAGGTGAGGGATTTTGAAATATCCTAGAAAGTGTGCCATTAGATATGGCTCTACCCACCAGGTGTAGTGGCCCATGATATGCACTCATGCTAACCTTGATACCATAGTCACCCAAGTCAATAAAATAATCATAATGTGTGTATAAGGATACCACATGATCTCTCCTTATGTGATTATATGTAACATTAACATGTGGGGTATGGCCCACACCACCTAATCATGTCTCTATCTCAACACCTGAGGTAATCGATCATCGACCACATAAGGTAACTCAACTAGATGATACATTAGAAAAATATCATGTATACAGGCACTTAGTGATACCACTAGTCCTATGGTCATCTACCATTTGGATAACATCCCATACATATCATGTATGAGTTGAGCCTAGATGATAACACCTAACTCATATAGTACTCCTTGATCTAATATGGTCTGACATAAGGTTATTACGTATAATGATACCTTTCCATCCATATTGTGACATAACACCCATGCTATCACAAGTCATATCATAACCTTTTATATATCTAAAATTTATGTAATACATACATCAAATAGACTCACCCTTAGTCTTAAGTAAATATTATCTAAACACATTACCCATTGGGATAATGCTCACCTCTCCTCCTTATCATCTAGTTTACCCATCATCACTGGTGTCCCTCTATAGGTAGTCTACGTAATGCATGGACATCCTCTAAATTGATACCAACCTCTATGGTATGCCCATCCACCACATGTCTAAATGTATTGGTCAAATATTCTAAGGTTTCTAGGAACATTTTCATAAGATTAACAATTAATGGGATCCATCACATTTACATGATCCCTCTCAAGCCAAATACAAACTAATATACCTCTATCTACAACCATTAGGCACTCCAATAGATTTTATTGCCATGAATCATCCACCCATCATGAAAATATCTAGTGTCTCTATAAAAATCAAATAATAAAAGATGTATTAGACCTCCATGTCACTCATAGTCAAAATACATTATTTTTAATTTCATAAAAATAAAATAATTTGTCTTAATTTTTACTAATCTAACCTATTTTTAACTAAATCAGCCATTTCAATACTAAGTCAACTACCCTATGTCTTAATAGTACAAAATAGGCCATCTTTCCCATTGTAGTACTATATCAACCACTTAAAAACCAACTAAGTTGGTAAAATTAACAAACTAAGTTGACCTTTCTTCCCCCCCAAGAGTACTACATTTACCACTTATAAAATTTACTAAGTTATCCATATAATACTATGATGACCCATTTACCCAACAAACTAAGTAGGCCATGACCTATTAGGTTGGTACTTTCAAACTTTTGTTTTCTAACAACTAAATCGATTGGGTTGACCTTGTTATTTTAATGTAATGAATTATTTACCAATTATAATAAATAACTTAAGCATTTATTATTCTAACCCCTTTCAACCCAATACCCTATTTGACCCCTAACATCCTTAAAATTTTCCTAGGGTTCATTTCAATCTCTAGATTTTGCTTAATTAACAAATTTATATAAAACACTCAATTTCAAATAACAAACTTTCAAAATTTGAAATTCTTAGTTACTTGTGTTTCACTCATTTTGGCTGATATGCATCCTCCTCATCTTAGTTTCCATCTCCCCACCATCCCGGCTCTCTAGGTTCTCAATAGGTTTCTCATAGCTCTATTTTTCTTAGAATAGTCAATAATAGAAAATGACTTCTTTTTTCACCCCATTTATATTTACTATTCACAAATATTTACCCTTCAAATATTCACCATCAAACTTCTTATTTTGATCATATCTTTTTTTGAACTTATTCATTTTTCAAACCATAAAAAGCTATGTAATCTTGATGTTGTATAGAATATTTTTCAACTATTACATGCATAGGTTGTAAAAAAATTGATTTTTTGATATTTTTATGCTGATCTCTATAGGTTTGCCTAATGTTACTCACATTAGATGCATGTAATACTAGGTCAACTGGGTTGACCGGATCAACCAAAAGTTTCAAAAGGTTTTAGGGTTAGATCTTCTTATACAAACACAATAATTTCCATCATTTATTATGAAGATAATAATAAGTAAGATATATTATGAATCTACTTATCCAATAGTCTACTTGAGGATCAAGCTTAGGGTTTCATAATTTATTTAGAGATATGGATCTTATCTTGTGGATAAGCTTTATGGATTTATTTATAGGTTGTGTAGCATAGATATTATTTATCTTTGTCACCGTTGCATACCAAAACAACCTCTTGTGAAGCACCTTTTCTGAGGGAGAGATTGAGTCTCAGTGGGTTTGTACTCAAAGGCAATTATTCCTAACTTTGTCCTTCCTTTGTAAGAGTAGATAGATATACATTTTCACTTCTCTTTCATGTATTAAGATTCCATATACATTAACATGAGTATATATCTTCTATTCATGTTTATTTTTAGTGTTTATTATCCCCACTTTATGCCATAATATTTGGTGAGCACTAGATTAAATTTTTAATTTACATGTTATTAGTATAGTAAATATGAAAAATTAGGACTTAGTTAGGGTTATTATATATTTTTTTATTAACTAGAGGCTTTATAACCTTCCATATGGATATTATTATGATAAGAGATCCCTTGGCCATGTGTATTAGATTGATATTGGTCATGACCCCTATTATATAATGTATCTCTAATTGGAAGTGTAAGTAGGATCTATCTTTTCTGAGCTAGGATCGATTTGTAGATTTGATGCATTTGTTATTGCATACAAATTTTACTTCCTAAGATGGTGGTTTTGGCATAAATTATAGCTCAAACATATTTATGCCTCAAAATTTATGGCATCTAAAGTATTGGACTCCATATTATTTATTATTAGAAATTTTCCTTGGCCATAACTTACCATTTGATAAATATACTTACAATTGAAATGTACTTTTTGATATGGTCATTTTGGTGCCACCAAGATCTCAAATGGAGTTATGTATCACAAGTTATGTCCTATTAAAGTTATAAACTTTTTCACTATGCATCATTTGTTTTTAAAACTTTTTACATGCCATACATGACCTTATGAGGGTCACAAAGGTTATGAAAATCATATATAAATGGATACATCTATTTATGGTTTAATTTTGTTAGTTTTTATGGTCATTTTGGCATGAAAAAGAACTCAAATGAATTTATGTATGAAAGGATATGGCACTCAAGGGTTTGGACTCCACATCATTCATTTGTAAAATACCATAAATGTATAGATTTATTTGTGGCTAAATATTTATTTCTAAGATAATATTTTTGGCATAAATGAGATTTTAAACAAAGTTACAGATAGAATGTTATGGCCTCTATAATTTTTGGCTCTACATTACTTGTTTCCATTGCTTTTTAGAGACCATACATGACCATCTATCCAAAAAGTTATGAAATCGTCCATATATGGAGAGATATGTTTATTCATAGAGTGTAATTTCTAATATGGTCATTTTCGCACAAATGAGAGGTCTAACGAAGCTACAGATAAAAGTTTATGGTCTCTAAATAATTAGACTCTACATCATTTGGTTTTTAAAACTTTTTAGAAGCCATACATGGTTATTCAAGGTTTAAAAAGTAATAAAAACATCCTTAAATAGATAGAGATAATTATGGATAAATTGTACTTCTTTTATAATTTATGGCCTTAAAAAGTTTGGACTCCACATTATTTGTTTATAAAACCTTTTTTGAGTCCATACTAACCATCTAAGGGAATAAAAAGATTTGAAAACATCCCTAAATGGATAGAGTTATTTATTTTTACATTTTACTTTCTAATATGGTTGTTTTGGCATAAATGAGAGTTAAAATATAATTATGAATGAAAATTTAAGGTCTCCTAAAGTTTGGACTTTGCATCATATATTTTTATAATTTTTTCGGAGTCCATGTATGACCATATGATTTTTTGAAAATTTTAGAAAACATACTTAAATAGATAGAGATGTTTAACCCCAAACGTAATTGTTGACAATGAAAATTATATCATTAATAAATCAACCCTTTCACCTATTACAAAGGTCATGTTGGAATCATATCAGTCTAATAGTATAATTTTAAAGGTTCAATTATGATCCTAAAGATGTATTTTTTTATATGTTTTGGGAAATAATGAATAAGCTATCAAACATAACATATTCCATTAAAATTTCATAAATCCTCTTAGTCAAATAATGAACTAGTTTAGATATGATCTATAATCTATCCTATCCAATAGAGAAGACCTTTGAATTATACAATCTCTTGATGAAAATAAATCTAATTTAGTAAAATAATATCTTGTTTCTACTATAATATCTTCCAAGTAACTTCAAGATAATAAAATATAAATATAAAGTAAGACAGATTTGAGATAAATCAAAATAAATATATATATAATCAAGACAATATTCAAGTATAAATTAACACAAAGAGACACAAAAAATAGTAGTTAACAATATAAATAAAAAATAAATGAAAAGGCAAACATAAAACAACTAAGTTAAGACAACACAAGCCAATAAATAATTAAATAAAAGTATAAAGTAAACTAAATAACAAAAAAATTAAGGACTAAAGTAATTAAATTAATCTAAAAAATCTAATTAGCTATTCTAACAATCTAAGGAAATAAATTAAACTAGGGATAAACCTATAAATGATCTAAATATAAGATAAAATTACAAACTATTAATCTAAAATGTAAACATGTCTAATATTTAATCTAAAACTAAAAATAAAAATTTAATAAAATCTGATAAATAAACTTGAAACTATTTTTAAAAATAAGAAATAACTAACTAAAGGAAACAATATACTATAAATAAATTAAATAATCTAAGGAAATATCAAAACAAAATTATAAATAAACAAGTAAACTAAACAATTCTAAAGAAAAAGAAAGAAATAGATTAATCTAAAATAAAATAAATTGCACTAAAATTAAAACCAATATAAATTATAATAAACTTCATGAGTCTCAAAAGAGAGATTAATCTTAATAAAAAAGATAGATGTTATTTGAGAAACAAACATCTTTATTTACAAATACTTGAGAGACAACTTTTACAATCATAATAGATCAATGAAATGTCATAAAAAGTAAAATTTTCATCATTATTCGAGTTGAATACTTAGATTTTGCACATAGGATAATAATAATAATCATCAAAAGATAATAGATTTGACACACTTCAGATAATATGTTATAAATGATGATATAAAAAATTGGATATACCTACATTGCCTAAGCAATTACTCAATCGTTAGAGAAAGTACCATTGTGTCTATCTACAAAAGTCATGTTATCTCAAAAAAATTGCATAGAAAAGAGAGATGAATTATGGATATCACAAATATATAAATATTCAATACATGTGTTGTTCCTCCTCTTCAAATGAATCTTTGATCTCCTTTTATGCCTCAAACATGGTTTGAAAGAAGTTACAAATAACCTTATTTAGTTATTAGTTTAATTTAACTAATTAAATTTAAAAGTCAATTAATTATAAATAGTTATTAGTTAAGGATATGTTTAATTAAGACATTAAAATTA
>JARHVA010004229.1:1145000-1250000 GCA_037957365.1 Torreya grandis | reverse complement strand
GTGTGTGTGTGTGTGTGTGTGTGTGTCTATAATAATAATAATAATAATAATAATAATAATAATAATAATAATAATAATAATAATAATAAAAGTATGCTATACTATCCAAAGATATCAAAATATGAAAGTATAAAATTATGCAATCTAAAAGTTCAAATAAAAATAGAAGTTCATCCTACTAGCATACATAATTCATCTTAATCTAACACCACTTCAATCACTAATTTTCCTTGTTTACTAACACATTCATTATATTCCATTTTAGTTGTTAGGAACTACACTAACTTCATTCCAGAATAACTTGTATTGTCATCAATTTCCATCTTGATCCATTTGAGCACTCTGACTTCAACTACTGAATCTATATAATTTTGACTATCTAACATTTTATCTAAGGTGGAAGGGTGAACCTCAAAAGTATGTGTTTGGCTAGCTAAAATAGGCTTCTCCAAACTTAGCTTCCTATATCCCAAAATAGGCTCCTTTTGAGAAGATGAAGGCTAATTGGAAACTAAAGGAAAATCAAGGTTAAAAAAAAATTTGGCATGGTATTTTTCAATCTCAAGCTGAGTGGTTCTATGAAAAGGCTATTACTCAATAACAAGCTAAATTCTTTCTAGAGTGGCTGACTAGATGGATAAGTTATTTATATTGTTTTATAAATAGTGTGAGCAAATATTGTTAAAATGAGTCCTAACACCAAACCTACATCCATGAAATCCCTTATTCCCCTTATTATTAGTTGGATTGAAAGGCAAGTTATTCAAAACAATCCAAAACTTATGATCTATTGCATCAAAATGGATGGACATCCTAGCACCCCTATGAAATCTAGAGCCAATCTCCTAGCTCAAAAACCACCCCTTGGAAAATTTCTATTTATATTCTACTAGTTTACATTATTTGAATTTTGACCCTACCCTTGATTATTAGGACTTATACTTGACCTAGGTTAATCCCATCTAGACATCTAAAATACAATCTTAAAATCAACATATACATATTCAAAATGAAAATTAACTGTATGTCAAACACAATCATTATCAACAAAATCTCTGAATTAAATGGAGCTAAGTGTATCAAACAATATTATAATACTTCATTTTAATTTCATCAAAATATCCCTTCAACTAACTAAAATCTCAAAAATAAAACTATAATATCATAATTTTATTTCACAAATATTATTATATCTCTTCATGAATTTTCTATCTTCATCATATATCAAAATGAAGAAGCACAAACTTTTCAATACTAAAACCCTTAACAAGTCTATTCTACCTGAATTCTAAATCACTATTTAAAACCATCTAAAATTAAACTGAGCCAATTCTCAGAACTAAAAGTAACATTTTCACAACATTTATGAATGAATAATATCTTTTAGAGACCATATATATTTTAAAATTTCATAAGTTCAAATAAGATTTGAAAATATGAACCTTTCATTGTCATATCTCAACTGAAAAATAAACTTTATAAATTTTTGAAAAACAAGCAATATATTATCCATAATCATAGATTGAAACACTAATCTCTTTTCATAAATATATTATATTTAATATTCTTTGTTAATATTTATTTACTTCCAAATTCTAAATAAAAACTCATAACACCTATCTCATTTTTTCAAATCATTATTATTTCAAATTTTATCTTTGAAACTAACCCTAGAAATTTAAGGCTGAGATTGAAAACTAGAAATACTTTCATTATTTTTGTAAATTAACACACTATTATTTATAAGTAGAAATATATCAAAGAAAATTTGAAACTGAGACTAAAAATTATATCCTCACAATACCAAAATATAGTCACTTTTATTTGTTTAAAGCATTTTACAACATAGCCTCCCTATCATGGATGCACATAGTTATCAATCATTTTTCCTAAAAATATAAAATATGACTTCAAATAAAAACTTTTTTACTAAACAAACACTCCATGATAGACACAACTAATAAAAATATCTCAGTGCATACATAGATTCATCCCACATCAAACACCCGACATAGCTCAACAAGTCTCCAAAACCTTAACTAATATGTTTCAAATAAATTATGCATTCAACCTTATAGAGCTCAAAACAAAACTTTTTATTTTAAAAATATAGTTTTATATCATTCTTCTGAAACCAAGAAATAAATGTATTTTTTTCTATTGTTCATTTATTTCTAATATTTAAAATAACTCTCAAATATGATGAGCTTTCAATATTTCAATCTTAATAAACCCTACATGCATATATTTATGGTTTTATAAAAAATTTAAACATCAAATTTCATAAATGACAAAACCACTAAATCTTAGATTTGAAACACAAATGTGAAAAAACCTTCATTTCAAACTTGACAAACTTTATTTCCATAAAATTCATGTGAAATTTTCTTTGAAACTAAAATTGATATGCATTCACCATAATTATATTATGCTCAAACTCTCTAAAACCATGAAATAAACATATAAATTTTATTCTTATAAAAATAACAATTAAAAATAGTATATAAAATATTGAAAGCAACACTACAATTTTCCATAAAAACCAAAATTAGATGAATACATCAAAACAAAAAAGACCTATATCATCTCAAAAATCTTTCTCGAACCCAAATGAACTCTAAATTTTATCAATGACCAAGAATATATCAAAAACTAGAACTAGTTCTCACTAATATCCATTCATGAAAGTGACATTCTAGACTATAGTATTATTTGACTCTCAAAATATTCATGCGTAGGTTCCTCAAATATTATCAACATGAAAAAAACATTCATATTTATTCTATGTAACCAAAACTATCTAAAATAGCCATGAAAGTTTCTCAAAACTTATCCAAAACTATTCAAGACATACCTAGTCATGTTTCCTTTTAATTTTCTATTCAAAATCCTTGTATGTAACTCAAAATCCAAATTACCAGAGCCTCAATTCTATAAATAAGATTCATGAAATGATAAAACCCAAGGAAAACATCATATTCATAATTTCCACCCTCCACCATAACTACTTTGTCTAGGAGCCCATTTCTCATTGGTTCATCTAAATCGAGGGCGAATTTAGTAATTCTACCAATCTAAGTTAGTAAATGATTAAAATTAGAAATAACCAAATTATCCAATAAAAATCTTACCAAATTATACCATTTAAGGCATGTATACATTACATTTACATCCCATATGGCCAAAATCCTCGCATGATCTTGAAGTATCTTTGAATATGCCCTTGCATTAACTCTTTTTCTAGTGTAATGTGCCTCAACGGCTTATTGAATAGAATGATGACTTGAATGCCAACTCATGAATAAAATGTTCCATGTCAAGAAAATTCATGTTTTGAAACAAACTCATATATATTACCTTTTACAACGTCTAACTTATACCCTTTGAAAAGTATGCAATCAAAACATAGGATTATGTAATAAATTCAAGATCACCAAGGTCCAATATCTATATTATTTCAAAACATAGGTATAATGACATTAGGTTAGAACCTTATGATAATGTAAGTCTTGGAACCACTAGGCCTATCAAAGGTAATGACCATATTACCTTATAATTTAGGTTGGATATTTTTTAAATTGGGAATTTTAACCAAATAAGGACCTTGTATTTAGAACCTTAGGATCCTTTGATCATATCAAATCAACTTTGAAACATGTTAACATTTTCAAATGTTAATTATACCATTATAAATGAATGGGATTCATGAATGGACTTAATGAACCTATAGAATAGTCATATTCAAATTTAAAAATGAAGTTCATATAAATCAAATGATGTATTTGATTTATTTAATCATAAACAACATTATTTTTTCAAATTGTAAAAATTATGACTGATCCACTTGTATATATTTCAAAATGAACAAATAGAGAATTTAATATAACTAATTCATAAACCATTCATATCTAGTCCAAAGAAGCTTCATATTGCCAATGAAAAAAAATAGCTCAAAAGTCACCACAAAAGACTCATACTTTCAAATGAAAATAGATCTAAAATTTATATCATGTTCAATTAAAAAACTTTGTATATCTAAATCATCAGAGTAATCATAATGCTTTTAACCATCAAAAAGTGTTTCTATTTCAACTGAAAATGCTAAATTATAATCTAATCATGAACTAAAAATCAAAATGGTTGATTACAACTATCTCAAGAATGATAATATACATATGAATATTTTATTCATTTATCCATTTAGGCTATTTTATACCACTTAAACTTAAACATGAATTCATGTACCAATCATGATAATTTCATAATTGAAACATGCATACAAATATACTTCTAATTGATCAGGTCCATGAAAAAGTTTTAAATTTCATGATCAAATCATCTCTATGGTTAAAAGGTATTAGCTCAGAAAAATTTGGGAGGGGGTATGGAAAATAGCCATAACACTAGTGACCTATCTAGTCAATTTTGAGTAATGAAATTGAGTAGCAAACTAATTGCGTGATAATAAAAACATAATCTTGAGAGTGTGGTATAGGAAAATCAATTCTCATGTAGCTATGCGTAAACCCCTTTATTAATAAATTTTAGCAAGGGATGAATTTTTTGACTAGCATGGAATGAAGAAAGGGAATGATATAATAGGGAAGTTTAGGTTGGATACATAATCTAATATAAATCCCTATAGTAAAAATCTAAAATTGAATTAATACTTTAATAACTTGATACAACTTATCATATATTATTCATGCATAATAAAAACTAAATTTATGATGAGTAATATCTAAAAATAGTTGATACTTATAGTAAAATTTTGTAGCATCCTTGCATTCTTCCTTCATAATATGAAACTTATCCATTTTTAACACTCATTGTTCCTTTTCAAAAGTAAAGTACAATGAGACAAAACAACAAACCAAATAGAAAAAATAAACAAATAAAAGAAGTATACACCAAAAATAAAGCAACAAAAATTAAAAAAAGAAAAAAAAAATTGTCTTAAAACAATTTCAAATGATGGTCATTAACTGAGTAACGCAGCCAATTTCCTTCAAGATATTTTAAATGAAAAGTATTGTTACTAGGTATAGTAGTAATTCTATAAGGACCAAGGCATAATGAATCAAATTTGTGATGTTTACTAGGATTTTCATGAGCCTTGTCCCAATATAAAACTATATCACCTACTTCAAACTTTTTGTTAGAAACCTTTTTGTCAAAAAACTCTTATAATTATTTCTTAATTTTTTCTAATTTCTTCAATGTTGTTGCTTTAGATTCATCAACAGATAATAAATCATGAAATATTTATTTAACTAAATTTGTATCTTCAATAACATATTGTAAAGTAGTTCTAGTTGAAGAAATATAGAGCTTTATTGGTAAAGTGGCTTCAAATTTATATGCTAACATAAAAGGAGAATAATTATTTTCTACCTTTAGGGTAGTCCTATTATCCCATAAAGCTTCAAAAAATTCAAAATAATAATTACTTTTATTATCAAAAACTAATTTCTTCATGATTGAAATTAAATTTTTATTTGTTGACTCAGCTTAGCCATTACCTTGAGGGTAATATTTGGATGAATTCTTATATATAATAGAATATTTAACCAAAAATTTAAAAAAATCATTTGAGACAAACTGAGGTCCATTATCAGAAATATTTTCTTAAAGAACTCCAAATCTAGAGAAAATCCAATTTTCTAAAAATGAGATTAATCCACCAATTATAGAACTCTTGAGTGTTTTGGCCTTAGGCCATTTAGTGAAATAATCTATGGATTTTAGAATATACCTATAATGAGTAGATGAAGGTAGTTTTATACCTAAAATAAAATCAATGCCCCATTTTGTAAAAGGTTTTTTAGGAATAACAAGGTTTAAAGGCACTGGAAATAACTTGTCTTTACCAACAAATAATTGACATGACATATAAGAATGAATTAACTTATAAACATCCTAAAATAGATTATCCCCATAATAAACTACTCTTAAAATCTTATCAGCAATGGTTTTTTTACAATAATGTCCACTGTAATTTCTTTCATGACAACCTCTAAAAATCTTTTGAGTTTGATCATGTCTAAGACATCTCAATAAAGCTCCATCTCTATTTCGATTAAAAAAATATATAACAAACAAAACTTTAAAGATTTTAACAAGGAACATTTTTTATTTTTATCAAAATTATTAGGACAAGCCTAATTTTGAAAATAATAAACAAAGTCTTGGTACCAATCATCTTCAGCCAACAAACAATCCCATTCATTCACCTCAAGAACAAACATAAATTTTTTAGAAAAATCAGCAATCTTCATGGTTTTTAAATGAGGATTTGCATTTAACTTATCATAAACTAGAAAAACTAAAACATTAATATCTAAAGAATCATTTTCAGCTAAATGTTTTGCTAATTCATTACCTTTAATCATCTTAGAAGTTTCAAATTCAAGGTCAAACTCTTGAATAAGTAAAATCCACTTATCAAGCCTTCTTTGAATGGTTGTTTATTTTAAAAGATAATATAAAATAGGTACATTATATTACATAATTTTTTTGTTTCCCATCAATAAATATTAAAATTTAATCAAAGAAGAAACTAATGAGAAAATGAATTTCTCAATAAGGGGATACCTACTTTTTACATCTTTTAAAACTTGACTCATGTAACCAATTGGATTTTTTTCATTTTTTTTAAATTCTTGAGTGATTACAGCTCCAATGGCTTTTTTAATAAAATTAACATAAAGAATGAATGTTTTTTTTAATCAAGTTTAGTAAGAACTAAAGAACTTGTAATGTCATCTATGACACTATTAAAATCTAAATCAACACTTTCATCCCAACTATAAATTTTATCTTTCTTAAGCAATAAATTCAAAGGATTAGACTTGTAAACAAAATTTAATATCAATTTCCAAATAAATTTTATTTCACCAAAGAAATACTTAAGCTAGACTGATATTTGGGAGGAGGTTATTATTTAATAACTTTAATACATTTGGAATTTATAGAAATTCCATCTTTTGAAATGATATGCCCTAATAACTTACCTTTTGTAACACCAAAAAATATTTTTTTAATTCAAAAAAATACCATACTTTCTACATCTTGTGAAAACTTTACACATATGATCTAAATGTTCTTTTTAGAATGAATAGTCAGATCACATAGATAAACCTAAATTATAATACCAATCAAATCATCAAAACAACATGCATATGTCTTTGAGTTATAGCTCCTGCATTCATTAATCTAAAAGGCATTCTTTTATAAGAAAAATTTCCTCTATGAGTAGTGAAAGTAGTCATATGTCTATCTTTAGGATTTATAAAAATTTGATTATAACTAGAACATCCATCTAATAAAGACATCATTTTTTATCCTAAAAATTGTTGTAAAATATGATCTATACTTGGTAGAGGAAAATTATCTTTAACATTAGCTTTACTCAAATCTCTAAAATCAACACATAATCTAATGTCATCATTTTACTTCCTTACCAACACTAAATTAGCTACCCATTTAGAATATGTCATAGGGAAAATGACACCAGCATCAATCATCTTATCTATCTTTTTGTTAATGGTGTCCTCTAATAAATGGCTAATTCTTCATATCTTCTATCTTACAAGTTTGATAACAAGATTTATAGGTATGTCATTTTTAATAATATTAATATCATAACATTTAAGATCATTATACGTCTAAGTAAACACATCAATGAATTATTGAAATAACTTAATGAATTTAACTTTCTCACTTTTATTAACCTAAATTCCTAAATAAACATATTTTGTATCCCCTTCAGTGCCTAAATTGATAGTAATGGTTTCACCTATGATTCTCCTTGAAGTTCCATGCATTCTATAAATCTTGGGCTGATCATTAGGCTTAAACATAGATTTAAATCATACTAAACTAGCAAGAAATTTGTGAATACTTAATTGTAAACAATCTCCACAATTTAGTACATAATCATCATGATCAAAATAATACCCTTAATGAAATAATCTATGTTTCCATCACAACTAAAAATAGGCCAACTATCATTCAAATTAATAATATTAGGATGAAAATTTCCAGCATAAGAGAAGTCTTTAATTGGTTCATTTTCACTTTGAGTTGTATTAGATGCAAAAATAGCAAGTTTATCAGCTATAATATTAATTTCTCTAAAATATGAATTATATTAAAAGCCTTAAAATTTTCAAGTAATGACCAAATCCTTTACATATAATGATGTAGATGAGTTTGATTAGTTTTATAAATTATATGAATTTGTCTAACAACCAATTCAAAATATCTAAAGACTTATAAATGTTTAACATTAAGTTTTATCACTTTTTTGAAACCAAAACATAAAACTTTAAAATTTGCATAACTTTTAGTATTTTCAAATGATTATTTGAAGGCATAACAAAAAAAATTACCAATAGGATAAATTAGATAAATTCCAGCACCATTACCTTGTTGAAAATAAGCTCCATCAAAACAAAGTGACCGTAGAATATTTTTTCAAAGAATTCTTCATGTTGATTTTCTAGTTCATCTAGACTTAGCAATCCATATGTCCCAATTCTAGTCTCAAAATAAAAAATAGTGGAAGAAGTGGATAACTCTATAGGTGTACTAGACCAATCTTCTCTTTTTATGAAATCAATTTTGTTATTACTCATAACCCATGTAATATCTTTCCCTACAAAAGCACTAGTTGATTTTGACCAATCTCTTCCTAGAAACATAACATAATTACTAGGAATATCTAAAATTTGGAAATTAGTCATGCATCTAATTTTAATGACTATGTCACCAAACTTACCACAACTTTAGTTTTTATATAATCAAATCCAGTAAGTTTCTTATTATCAATTTTATAAGATATACCTAACTGATCTACAATGTATTTAGGCATAATATTCTTTGAAGCACCTATATCTAAGATATAATTATGGATTACATTATTAAAAATTTTAATTATAACATAAAATGGAGATATATAATCTATGATAGGATCATAATTTTAAGTATAAATAGTTGATTGTTCATTACTACCTTCTTCTTATAAGCCTGCATCAATTTTAAGATTCTTAACAACTTTATTGATCTTATCAAGATGCCTTTAAAGGTTAGCTGCCTGAAGTAATTTGAATATAGATTTGATTATAGAAAAATTATCAATTATATTATAATTTTTATCATTAATTTATATAAAAAATTTAGGCTTATAATGTTGATATTGACTATTATTATAGCCAATTGACAAAAGAATATCTTGAGCAACATTATCAACTAAACTACTTACGTTGTTCTAAACCACTTTTTATTTATCATTTGAAGATGAATTATTAGTTGTTGTTTTATAATTTTGAGAAGAACTATAATCTTTATTTATAGTATTCACAATATAAGCATTCTCATTTTTCTATGGATCATCAAGAATGTTTATATTACGTACTAGATCTTAAGATATTAGATCTTTCCATCTAAGTATATCTAACTATGTATGTCAGATTTGTGACCACTCGGGTGTATTAGGTTATGAATAACAACACACAAATTTGCATAATTATCTAATTAACACACATTATAGTAATAAGGAATTTCCAAATATTTATTTTTATTATTATTTCTATTTGATGAAAAGTTTTGTCATTAAGTTGTCTTTTAATAGTGACCAACTCATTACCTAGACTTTAGATGAATTTTAAATTTCTTGAATTATATGAATTTAAACCTATAAAATATTTATCCTTAAACCCAATGATTTTAGGATTATTTCCATATTCAATACAAAATTTTATAGTTTCATCATATTCTATAATATCCTTATCTTCTAAATCCATTTAATATTTTAAATATAAAGCACTAAACTAATAGATTCTAGATAACTTTTTGGAAGGTCTAAGATCACATGGAATCTTCTGATGTAGCTTATTGAATCTCCTCCAAGTACCATGAGAAACAAGAGAATACAACATAGAACAAATCAGATTTTTAAGTGAATCCCCAGTAGAGTTACCAAATTTATTGAATATGAAAATTATATGATCAATGAATAACCCTTTTGCCTATCATGAAGGTCAAGTTGGAATCATACCAATCTAATATCAAGGTTATAAGGGTTCAATTATGATATTAAATATGATGGTTTTTTTATATGTTCTAGGAAATCATGAATAAGCTATCAAATACAACATATTCCATTAAAATTCTAGAAATAATCTTAATCAAATAATGAATTAGTTTAGATATGAATATTTAATTTATCCTATTTGATTAATAAGACCTATAAATTAGACAATCTCTTGAAGGAAAGAAATATGATTTAGTAAAATAATATATTTCAAGTAATTTCTCATTTTTGCTATAATATCTTGCATGTAACTTCAAGATAATAAGACAAAAATATAAATTAAGATAGATTTGAGATAAGTCAAGATAAATATATCTTCAATCAAGACAATATTCAAGTATAAATTAATACAAAGAGACACAATAAACATTAGCCAGTAATCTAACTAAAGAAGCAATGAAAAGGTGAACAAAAAATAACTAAGTTAAGAAAAGAAAAGAAACTAGTAAATAATTAAGTAAAACTATAATGTAAAGTAAATAAGAGAAATAATAAGGACTAAATAAGTTAAACTAATCTAAATAATGTAATTAACTAATCTAAAAATGTAAGGAAATAATCTAAACTAGAGCTTAACCTACAAATAATCTAAATCTACGACAAAATTACAAACTATAAATCTAAAATACAAACAAGTCTAATGTATAATGTAAAAGTAAAAATGTAAATTTAATAAAATATAACAAATAAACTTGAAACTATATTTAAAAATGAGAAAGAACTAACTAAGAAAACATTCTATTCTAAAGAAAGTAAATAATCTAAGGAAATAACTTAATAAAAATAGAAATAAACAAGTAGACTAAACAAATCTAGAGCAATATAAAGATAAATACATTAATTAAATATTAATCTAAAACAAAATAAACTATATTAAAATTAAAACTAATATAAAGGACAATAGACTTTACGAGTCTTAAAAGAGAGAGTCATCTTAGTAGAAAAGATAGATTTTATTTGAGAAACCAACATATTTATTTACAAATAATTGAGACACAACTTTTACAATCAAAATAGATCAATTAAATGTCATAAAAAACAAAAATTTCATCATTATTCATGTTAAATAGTTAGATTCTACACATAATACTACAATACCAATCATTAAAAGATATTAAACTTGACACACTTCAGATAATCTATTATAAATAATGATATAAAAAATTGGTTATACCTATGTTGGCTAAGCAATTAATCAACACTTAGAAATTACCATTGGTCTTTATACAAAAGTCATTATATCTTAGAGAAGTTTCATAGAAAAGAGAGATGAATTATTGACTTCAAAAATGTATAAGTGTTCAATACATGTTTTGTTTTTCCTTTTTAAATGAATCTTTAGTCTCCTTTTATGTATCAAACTTGGTTTTAAAAAAGTTACAACTAACCTTAGTTAGTTAGTAGTGTAATTTAACTAATTAAATTTGAAATTCAATTAATTATAAATAATTATTGGTTAAGGATATGTTTGATAAAGACTTAAAAAGTCTTAATAGATCAAGTCATTGAATATAGACTAGGTACTATCTAATGGGAGGGGACCACTATCAATTAATAATAAAATAGAATAACATATATCAATAAAAATAGATAAATTAAAGTTTATAAAATTCATATTTATATCAACCATAATGCATGTTTCAAATAGTTTCTCAATCACTCACACACACACACACACACACACACACACACACACACACACACACACACACACACACACACACACACACACACACACACACCACAAAAATAAAATCTTTCTATACTTTCAAAAATACTATCCAAAAATATCAAAATCTAAAAGATATAATTCTTCCATCTAAAAGTTGAACTAAAAATAAAACTTCATCTTGTTGACATCCATAAATCATCAGAATCTAATAACACTTCGAACACTGGGTTTCCTTGTTCATTTACACATTCATTATATTTCATTTCAATTTCTAGAAATTGCACTAATTTCATTCTAGAATCACTTGTATTGTCATCAATTTCTAGCTTGATCTGTTTGAACACTCAAACTTCAATTGGTGAATCTATATCATTCTAACTATCTAACCCTTTTTCTAAAGTAGAAGGGTGAATCTCAAGAGTACATTTTCTACTACCTAAAATAGGCTTCTCTAAAATTAGCTTCCTACATCTCAAAATAGGCTCTCTTTGAGAAGATGAAGGCTCATTATAAACTAAAGGCAAATCAAGGTTAACAATGTTTTTGACATGGGATATTTCAATCTCAATTTGAGTGATTCCATGAATAGGTTGTGTTTCAACAAGAGGCTAAATTATTTCTAATGTGGGTGAATATATGGGTAAGTGATGCAGAATGCTTTACAAATAGTGTGAGGAAATATTGTTATAAGGAGTTTTAAAACAAAACCTACATTTATGAAATCCCTAATTACCCTTATTGTTAGCTAGATTAAAAGGAAAGTTATTAATAATGTTCTAAAACTCAGGTTCTATTGCATCAAAATGGATGCACATCCTAGCACCCCTATGAAATCTAGGGCCAAATCTCTTAGCTTAGAAACTAGCCTTTGGAAAATTACTATTTGGGTTTTGTTGGTTTATGTTATATTAATTTTGACCCCACCCTTGATTATCATGAATTCTACTCAACATGGGATGATTCCATCCAAACATCTTAAATACAATATTAAAATTAACATATACATATTCAAAATTAAAATCAACTATATTTGAAACATAGTCATTATAAACAAAATCTCTGAATGGAATTGAGCCAAGTGTATCAAACAATATTATAATAATTTATTTTAATTTCATCAAAATATCCCTTAAACCAATTGAAATATCAAAAATAAAACTATAATAACATAATTTTATTTAACAAATATTCTAATATATCTTCATGAATTTTCTATCTTCATTGTATATGGAAATGAAGAAGCACAAAGTTTTCAATATTGAAACACTCAACAAGTATATTTTTCCTAAATTCTAAATCACTGTTTCAAAACCATCTAAAATTAAACTGAGCCAATTCTCAAAACTAAAAGTATCATTTTCACAAAACTTATTAATGGAAAATATCTCTCAAAGACCATATATCTTTTCAAATGTCATAAGTTTAAATAAGATTTGAAAATGTGAACATTTCATTATCATATCTCAAATAAAAAATCAACTTTATAAATATTAGCTAAATAAGCAATATATTATCCAAAACCTTATATTGAAACCCTAATCTATTTTTACAAATATATTCTATTCAAATTTTTTTGCTACTATTTATTTATTTCCAAAATTTAAACAAAAACTCAAAACACCTATTTTAGTTTTCCAAATCATTATTATTTCAAAATTTATCTTTGAAACTAACCCTAGAACTTCAAGACTGAGATGAAAAACTAGAAACACTTTCTTTATTTAAGGAAATCAGACCACTATTATTTATAAGTAGAAATATTTCAATGAAAATTCAAAACCAAGATTGGAAATTATATCCTCAAAATACCAAAATACAGTCTCTTTTATATGTTGAAAGTATTTTCCAACATAACCTCCCTATCATGGCCAACCATAATTATCAATCATTTATCCTAAAAATAGAAAACAGGACTTCAAATTAAAAATTTGTTACTAAACAACCCCTTTAAAAAAGACACAACTAACACAAATATCTTAATGTATTCATAGATTCATCCCATGTCAAACCCCTAACATAGCTCAACAAATCTCCAAAAACTTAACTGATACATTTCAACCAACTCATGAATTCAACCTTATAGAGATCAAAACAACACTTTGTATTTTTAAATCATTATTCTGAAGCCAAGAAATAAATGTATTCTTATTTGTTGTTCATTTTTTTCCTATATTTGAAAGAAGACTGAGGATGAATCTTGAATATGTTGAGCTCTCAAAATTTCAAGCTTAACAAACCCTACATACATAGAATTATGGTTTTATAAAAAATTGAAACATCATATTTCATAAATGATAGAACTACTGAATCTCAAAGTTGAAACACAAATGTGAGAAAACCTTCCATCATTTCAAACATGAAAGACTTTATTTCCATAACACTCATTCAAAATTTTATTTAAAACTGAAATGAATATACATGCACCATAGTTTTATTATGCTTAGATTCTCAAAAACAACAAAATTAACATATAGAGTTTATTCTTATAAAAAATAAAATATGAAATAATAAATAAATTTTTTAAAACAACACTATAACTTTGCATAGAAATCATAACTGGATGAATATCTCTAAACAAAAAAGACCTATAGAGTCTCATAAATCCTTCTTCAATCTAAATCAACTATATATTTTATCTATGACAAATAATATATCAAAAACCAAAAGTAGTTCTAACTAATATCCATTCATAAAAGTGATATTCTAGACTATAGTATTATTCAACTCTCAAAATATTCATAAGCAGGTCCAAACTAATTATTTCCTCAAATCTTATCAACATGTAGAACAACATTCATATTTATTCCATGTAACCAAAACTATTTAAAATAACCATGAAACTTTCTCAAAACTTATCCAAACCTGATCAAGGCATACCTAGTCATGTTTCCATGCAATTTTCCACTTGAAATCCTTATTTACAACTCAATATCCAAACTACTAGAGCCTTGTTTTGCAAATAAGCTTCATGAAATGACAGAAACCAATAAAAACATCCTATTTATAATTACCACCCTCCACCATAACTACTTTGTCTAGGTGTCCATTTCTCAATGGCTCATCTAAATCGAGGATGAATTTAGTAATTCTGCCAATCTATCTTAGTAAATGATTAAACCTAGCAATAACCAAATCATCCACTAAACATGTTACCAACTTCTACCATTTTAGGCATGTACACCTTAAATTTACTTCTCAAACCACCAAAATCCTAGCATGATCTCAAAGTATCTTCAAATATACCCTTACATTAACTCTTTTACGTGCTTAATGTGCCTCATTGGCTATTGAATAGACTTCTAACTTAAATGCCAACTTATCAAGAAAACTCTCCATGTCAACCAAATTCATGTCTTGAAATGAACTTGTATATATTACCTTTTACAACCACCAACTTATACTCTTTGAAAAGTATGTAATCAAAATGTAGACTTGGGTAATAAATTCAAAATCACCAAGGTATAATAACTATATTATTTCAAAACATAGGAATAATGATCTTAGGTTATAACCTTAGGATAACATAAGTCTTAAAACCACTAGTTATTTTAAAGGGAATGACCATATTACCTTATAATTTAGGTTGGATAGTTTTTAAACTAGGAATTTTAACCAAATAAGGACCTTGTATTTAGAACCTTAGGATCTTTTGATCATATCAAATCCACTTTGAAACATGTTAACATTTTCAAATGTTAATTATACCATAATAAATTAATATGAGTCATAAATTAACTTAACTAATCTATAGAACAATCATATTCAACTTTCAAAATGAATCTCATATAAATCAAATGATGTATGTAATTTATTTAATCATAAACTATATTGTTTTTTTCAAATTTCAAAAATTATGACTAACCCACATATACATATTTCAAAATAAATTGAGAGAGAACTTATTGTAACCACTTCATAAACCATTTTTATTTGGTCTAAATAAGTTTCATATTGCCAATGAAAATGAAAATAACTCAAAAGTCACCACAAATTGCTCATACTATCAAATTAAAATAGATTTAAACTTTATATCATGCTCAATCAAAAATATTTGTATATCTAAATCATCAAATCAATCATAATGTTTTTGACCATCAAAAAGTCTTTCTATTTCAAACTAAAAGTGCTAAATTGTAATCTGATCATGAACTAAACAACAAAATGATTGATCACAAATATCTCAAAAATGCCAACATATATATGCATATTTTATTCATTTATCCATTTATGCTCTTCAAAACCACTTAAATATAAACATGAAATCATCAACTAATCATCATCAATTAATAATTGAAACATACATCCAAATATATGACTAATTGACTTGGTCTTGAACATAGTTTTAAATTTCATGACTGAATCATCTCTATGGTAGAAAAGTATTATGTTAGAAAAAATTTAGGGGGGTTGTGAAAAATAGGCATAATACCAATGAAACCCAAAATATTAACCCCTAAACCATAAAACCTATATCATAAAACTTTAAACCCTAGATAATGAATTAAAAATATTAAACCCTAAACTCTAAATATCTAACCCTAAACCTAAGACATAAACCATAAACAATAACAACTAAACCTTAAATCCAAAACCATAAAAACACTTAAACCTAAGCCCCAAACAATAAAACTATAAATGATAAAGCCTAAACCCTAAACACAAAACTTAAAAACAATTAAACAAAAAAATCTCAACCCTAAACAGTAAACCCTAAAACCTAAACCCTAAACCATAAACTTTGAAACCCATAATCCAAACACTAAACAATAAACCTTAAATCTCATACCATAAAACCTAAATAATAGGCCCTAAACTATAAACATTAACCCAAATCCTAAACCATAAAATTGAAACCCAAAACTTTATAATCAAAACCATGAAACCTATACCCTGTATCATATACCCTAAACTTAAAAACCCTTTACATAAAACCCAATAAGATAAACCCTAAACCTTAAACCCAAGACATAATTCTAAACCTAAAACCTTAAATTTTTTAACAAAAATCTTAAACGATAAACCTTGAACCCCAAATTATGATCCATAAACCCTAATCCATAAACCCCAAACATTAAAAAACTAAGTATTAAACCCTGATTAGTAATACATAAAACATAAACAAAAAACCATAACCATTTAAAAATAAAACATATAACCCTAAATCATTAACCCTAAAACCTAAATCATGAATAATAAACATTGAACCAAAATTCCCAAAGAGTGAATCCTATACCCTAAAACCTAAACCATGACCCTTAAACCCTTAACAATAAATCCAAAATTTGAAACCCTAAACATTGAATGAATAACTTTAAACCCCAAAAGCTAAACCATAAACCTCAAACCTTAAAACTCAACCCTAAACATTAAAATCATAAACTTCAAATCCTAAAATCTTAACCCTAAACAAAAAACACTAAACCTAAGCCTTAAATAATAACCATAAAACCCTAAACCCTAAACCCTAAACCTTAATCCTTAAGTAATAAAACCATATTCCTAAGCCCTAAACTATAAAATTTATACCTTAAACCTTAAAATCTAAGAGTTAAACCCTAAACCTTAAATACAAACCCTAAAACTTCAATCTTAAACCTAGAAAATGAACCCCCAAACCCTAAAACATAAACCCTAACCCCTAAAACTTTAAATCTAGTCCTCAAAACCAAAACTTAAATAACAAACACTAAACATTAAAAATTGAACGATAAACACCAAGCCCCAAAAAACAAACCTCAACCCATAAATTATAAATCTTAAATCATGAACTAAACCTTAAACCTTGAATCCTAGCCTAAAATATAAACCCCAAACATTAAATTATAAACTTTGAAACCTAAACCTAAACCTTTAACCTTAAAATGAAGGTTAAAACCTAAAACTTTAACCTTTAACAATAGACCTTACACCTAAAAATCCAAACCTTAAACCCTAAATGTGAAAACCCAAACCATTAACATAAAACCCTCAACCTTAAGCCCTGACCTCATAAATCTCAATATAAATCCTAATTTGTAAACCTTAAACCCTAACCCTAAACTATTTCTTTTAATTTTATACCATAAATTATAATCCTCAAATCAAAACCCTTAACCATAAACCCAAAACTCTAGATGTTAAATCCAAAACACTAAACCCTAAACTCTTAACCCCAAACCCTAAGTCCTAAATCTAAAATATTAAACCTTAAACCTTAAACCCACAACCTAAACCCTAAAGACTAAACCTATAACCCTAAACCCTAAACCATTAGTTATAAACCTTAAATTTTAAAGCCTAATCTCTAAACCTTAAATCATAATGCCTAATCACTAAACCCCAAACCTTGATCCTTAATAACTAAATTCTTAACCCCTAACCATAAAACCCTAATTCATAAACAATTAGACCTAAACCCTCAACCCAAAATAATAATAATGTAAACCTAAAACATATAACCCTAAAATATAAATGCTAAACACTAAATACTAAACCCTAAACCCTAAACTTAAACCACAAACCTTAACAAATGTAAGACCTTAAAACCTAAACCTAAAAAACTAAACCCTAAATAGAACACCCCAGACCCTAAATCTTAAACCCTAAACTTTTAAACATAAACCCTAAACCATAAAACCTGACCCCTAACCCCCTAACTTTAAATCCCAAAACTAAAACCCTAAAACATTAAATATTAAACCCTAAACCTAAACTCTAAACCATAAACCTAAAAACTTAAACCTACACCATAAACCCTAAAACATTAAACACTAAACCTTTAACTCCATACCTTAAACACTAAACTTAAACCTTAGATTATATACTATAAATATTTAACCCTAAACCATAAAACCCATAACACTAAAACCCTAAATATTCACACATATACCATTAATCCTAAAAAACAAAGTCAAAACCTAAAACACTTTAATCTAAACATTGAAAATTGATCTTTAAACCCCAAGCCCTAAACCCTATAAAATAAAGTCTAAACCTCAAACACTAAATCCTATAATTAAATGAAAAATCCAAACATTAAAAAATAAACATGTAAGTTCAAACCATAAAAAATGAATGCTACACCCTAAATACTAAACCTTAAACCCTAATCCCTAAAATCTAAACCCTACACCCCAAGCCATAAAACCCTAAACCCAAAACTCTCAATATTAATATATAAACCCTAAACCTATACCATAAACACTGAATAATAATTCTAAAACTCTAATCTTTGCATCTTGAAATTTAAATCATAAACCTTAAAACCTAAACCCCAAAACAGAAACCCTATATTAAAAACCCTTAACCCTAAACCATAACAGCTAACCTATAAACCCTTATCCATAAGCCATAAAATCTAAACTATATGTCCTAAAACATAAAAACAAACCCTAAACCCAAAACCCTATACCTTAAATCTTAATCCATAAGGCCTAAACCCTCAACCCTACAATGTGAACTGTAACTTGTAAACATGAAATCCAAACCCTAAACCTAAAATATAAACCCAAAATCCTAAACCATAAACCATAAAATTTAAACTTTAAACCATAATTCCTAAACCTTAGACCTTAAACCCTAAATCCTGAACACTAAACCCCAACCCTTAGATTTTAAAACCTAAATAGTGGACCCTAAACCCTTACCCATTAAGATTAAATCACAAAATATAAACCCTAAACCTAAATTTAAAATCTTAAACCCTAACCTTAAACCCTAATTCCTAAAACCTAACTCTTGATTCCAAACCCAAAACCTTAAATGCTAAACCCAAACCTTAAATAATAAAAACTAAAGATTAAATCATGAGCCTTAAATCCAAAACATTAAACCATTAGCCCTAAACCCTAAACCCATAGTGTAAACCATACAAACTACAACTTAAACCTTAAGCCCTAAACCTCCAATCATAAACATTAAAATATGAATTCATAAGCTTAAACCATAAGCCCTATTCCATAAAATATAAACCCCAAACCTTTATCTATAAACCCTAAGACCTAGACCCTAAATATCAAACCTTAAAAATCCCATGAAATAAAACCTAAACCCAAATCCCTAGACCCTAAACCTCAAACCATTAAACCCCAAGAAATAAACCCTAAACCCTAAGTAATAAAAACTAAAATTGAAACATGAAACCCAAAAACATGAACCTTAAATCTTAAACATTGATTTGGAAACCCTAAACTATAATCCCTTAGCCTTAAATTAAAAACCTAAAACCCTAAACACTAAAACTTAAACCTTGAATGTCAAACCATAACCATCAAACCCCAAATCTTTAACCTTAAACCCAAAATCTTGAACTTTAACCCTAAACAATAAAACTCCAAACCTTAAACCATATCTAAAACCCTAACCCCCAAACTTGAAACCTCAAACAGTAAAAGATAAACATTGAACCCTAATCATTAAAAATTGAAAAATAAACCTTAGACCCTTTATATCAGACCTTACAACCCTAAAACACAAGTTTTAAACCTTGAACCCTAAACCCTAAACCATAACCCATTAACCCTAAACCCTAATCCCTAAAATCATAAATCCTAAATCTAAAACCCTAAACTTTAAACCATAAAATCTAAAACCTAAACCCTAAAATTTGAAACCTAATCCATAAACCCCAAACCATAAATGTTGAACCTTAAACACTAATACTTAAACCACAAAAATTTAACTCAACCTAAAAGCCATGAACCTTAAAAAATTAAAATTGAAATCCAAACCTAGAAACATAAACCCTAAATCATGATCCCTAAATCCTTCACCTTAAACCCCATATCTAAAACCTTAAATAATAAACATTAAGCCTTGAAAATTAAACCCTAAACCTACACCTATGCCCTAAACTTAGAACCATAAATGATAAAATTTGAACATCAAACCTTGAATCTTACCTAAAACCTAAACCCAAAACCACAAAATACTAAATGATAAACCATTAGACCATAAACCCTAAATAATTAACCCTAAATCTAAACTTTTAACCTTAGACCCTTACACTTGAATCCTAAATCTTAAAACCTAATACTTGAACAAAAAAACCCAAACCCTAAACAAAAAATCCCAAATCAAATACAACAAAAACCTAAACATTAAAGCGTAAAACCAAAATACCAAACTCTAAATCCCAATAAGTAAGCCCCAAATTCCTAAACCTTAACCCTAAATCCAAAACTCTTAAAAATATTCCCTAATCTCTGTGCCCCACACCCCAAACCCAAAATCATAAATACCAAACAATAAAAACATAAACTTAAATGTAAAAAATTAATCCATAAACCCTAAAACCAAACTTTAAATTACAAAACTAAAGATACAAACCCTAAACCCCAAACCTTAAACACCAAACTCTAAACCCTAATTTTGAACCCTAACATGTAATCCATAAACCCTATACCATAACACTTGAACCCTAAAACATAAGTGCTAAACTATTAATTTAAAGTCCTAAACTCCAAACCCTAAACCTTAACACTAAACCCTAAACTATAAACTCTAAACAATAGGATATATAACCTAAATAATAAAACCAAAATCATAAACCCTAAACCTACCCACTAAGACCCAAACACTAAATCCTAAACCTTGAACCATAAACCCTAAGCTTCAAACACCAAACCTTAGGCACTAAACCCTAACTCATAAGCCCTAAACCAAAAACCTAAAACCCAAAACCCTAAATCTTAACCTAAATAATTTAAACCTTAAGTCATAAGTTATAAATACAAAACCATAAACTATGAAAATTAAACCTAAATCCCTAAACATTAAAGATTAAGCCCCTAACCCGTTACCCTAATACCTAAACCCAAAACAATAAATACTAAACATTTAACCCCAAACACTAAATTCTAAAACCCAAACCCTAAACTAAAACACTAAATACTAAAGCCCAAACTTTAAACCATATATTTTGACCACTTAAATCCTTAATCCTAAGCCATGAACCCTAAACCCTAAGTCCTAATATTGAAACATAAAATAAAACCCTAAACCTTAAATCCTAAACTCTAATCCCTAAACCTTAAAACCTAATACTAAATTCTAAAACTTAAAACCTAAACACTAAAACCCAAAATGTATACCCTATAACCATTATCATAAATGCTATAACCTATCTTATAATCCTTAAACCATAAAACCCAAAAATTGAACCATAAACCTTAAACCATAAATATAAAACTGAAACACTAAACATTAAACACTAAACACTTAACCAGAACCATGAACGTCAAACACTAAACCCCAAACAAAAACCATAAACCTTAAGCCCCAAAACCTAAACGCTAAAAACTAAAACCTAAAAATATAAAACCATAAACCTTAAACGCTAAATCAAAAAGATTAAACCCTTAACCATAAATTGTAAAAACCAAAACTAAATCTTAAACATTAAACCCTAAACCTTAATCCCTAAACTTTAAACCCTAAAACCTAAACCACAAACCTAAACCTTGAGTACTAAACCAAAAACTCTAAAGCATGAATCGTAAAAACTAAAACATAGACCATAAAATGTAATCCCAAAGCCCTAAACCATGAACAAAAAACCATTAATCCTATAATCTTGACCTTATATTGTGAAACTTAAAACTGTAAACCATAAACCCAAAACCCTTTAACACTAAAGCTTAAATCATACATGCCAAACCTTAAACCCTAAATTCCAATCTTTAGACCTTAAACATAAACCTTTAGCTTTAAAAACTTAATTCTGAACATAGAACCCAAAACCCTAAACTTTAAACCCTAAACATTGAACCTAAAACCCAAACCCTCAACCATAAACCCTAACCCATAAACCATAATTCCTAAAACCAAATATTAAAACCATAAAAACTAAAACCTAAACCCTAAAACCTATAGCCTAAACCCTAAACACTAGAACATATAACCTAAACCCTAAACTCTAAACTCTAAAACTTAAAATCATAAATCATAAACCATAAACCATTAATAGTAAACTCTAAACAATAAATTATAAACCTCAAACCTTAATATCTAAACCCTAACCTCTAAATCTTAAGTAATAAGACCTAATCCTTATACCCAAAACCATGATCCCTAAAACCCAAACCTAAAAATTCTTAGCTATAAACTTTAAACCCTAAAACATAAAGTTTAAATCTAGATCAAAATCCCCTTAACCCTAAAAACCTAATCCTTAAACTGTAAACCCTAAAACCCAAACTCCAAGCCTTATACCTTTAAACATAAAAATTAAATCATAAATATAAAAATAAAAAACCTAAACTTTAAACCATAAACTTTAAATCTAGAACCATAAACCTCAACACTAAAAGTTTAACCTTAAACCCTAAACCCTAGACATTGAAAATCTAAATCATAAACCATAAAATATAAACCAAAAATCCTAAATCATAAATAGTGAACCCTAAATCCTTAGCCATAAACATAAACCCTAAGCCCAAAACATAAAACCCAAAACTCTAAACCCTAATTAATAAACTATAAAACCCTAAACCCTAGACATTGAAAACCTAAATCATAAACCATAAAATATAAACCACAAAGCCTAAATAATAAATAGTGAACCTTAAATCCTTAACCATAAACCTAAATCCTAAGCTCAAAACATAACCCAAGACTTTAAATCCTAATTACAAAACTATAAAACCCTAAACCTTAAATCTTAAACTCTAAAACTTACACCCTAAACCCGAAACCTTTATCCTTAAACACTAACAAATAAAATATACAACCCAAAAACATAACAACTCAATTATAAATTGTAAATCCTAAGTTTCAACCAATTAGTCTCACACCATACACTATAAACAATTAAACTTAAACCCCAAACCCTATATTTTATACCCAAAACCTTGAACACTAAATCATATACCCTATACCCTAATACTTAAAACCAAACACTAAATATCACACCCTAAACCTCAAACATGAAAACCTAAACCTAAAATTTTAATTTTCAAACCATAAATAACAACACTCAATCCCTAAACCCTAATATTAAATCTTAATCACTAGCTCAAAATTATAAACCCTAAATAATAAAACCTAAATCCTAAACCCTAAAATTGAAAAATTGAACCCTAATAGAAAATAATAAATTTAAAATAAAAAATAATAAGTTTTAAACCCTAAACTTTAAGCCATAAACCTCAAATCATATACCCCAAAATTGAAGCCTTAAACAATAAAATGAATACCATAAACCCATAACCAAAACTCAAAAAAATTAACCATGAAACTCAAACCCTAACAACTAAACAAAAAATCCTAAATTATCAATGCTAATTTTTAAACCCTAAACCATAATCCCTAATCCATAAAACCTTAACCCTAAACCATTATCCTTAAATATTAAATTGTGAAAAATAAATTGATAACCATAAATCATTAAGCCCTAAATCTTGAACCCTAAAACTTGAACCACAAACCTAAAATAATAATACCTTAACCATATAACCTATAACCATAAATCCCAAACCTTGAAAACTAAAATTAAAAACCTAAATCCTAAACCTAGATCATTAACTCTATTGTTTGAACCCTAAACCCTAAAACCTAAACCCTAAAACCTAAACCCTAAACTAAAACCTAAACCCAAAACCCTAAATTATAATCCTTAAAAATTAAACCTTAAACCCTAAAACATAAACTCTAAAACAAAAACCCTTAACCCACAACCTAAATCCTAAATCCTAAACCTAAAATACTAAACCTTAGACTATAATCCTTAAACTATAATACCTCAACACTAAAACACAAATGATAATCCCTAATCCCTAAACATTAAACCATAAATCTTAAACCTTGTATCTTAAAACCATAATACCTTTACCTTGAAAAATATAACACAAACCCTATATCCATAACCATAACCCATTAACCCTAAGACCATAATACATAAGCTTGAAACCCTAAACACTGAACATGAACCCTAAACCCTAAGCATGAACTCTAAACCATAAACCATAAAATGTAAACACAAAAACCTAAACCTTGAAAACTAAAGTGTATGCCTTAAAACTAATCCTACACACAAAACCCCAAACAATGAACCTTAAATCATATACAATTACCAAAAAAATATAAACCATAAATCCTAAACACTCACCCTTAAACCCTTAAACCTAAATCCCAAACTCAAATCACTAAACATTATACCTTAAATATTAAATGTTGAATGTTAAATCTTAAACCTTTTACCATAAATCCTAAACACTAAACCTAGAATATTGGCCAATAGTATCACATTATAAGAATCTTATGTGTCGTGGTGTTTTTAGATGCATTTCCAATACCTATATTTTTGTGTAAGTTCTCTAGGATTTCTTGGTTTTTATTTTCATGATATCCATCTCAAGTACATGCCTTCATAATTTATGGTGTAGATAATCCCATTTTTTATCATTTAATGAGTGTATTTGAGCCTAAAATGTCTCTTTTTATCTCTATTGAGTTTTAGGGGACAAGTACCTATGAGTAAATATTTAATGATATCAACATACTAATTTATTATAGATACCTAGGTCTCACAGACCTCCTTTATGGGTGATGTATGGGTCAAGCTTAGTCATAAGCTGAATGATGATTTTTCCTCTAATAATCTTGTTAGCATTTATTTTTATGTCAAACTCTTAGAATTTTTCCATCCACTTACCTCTACACTATCCCAATTCATTCTATCCCAAAGTGATCTTGACATTAGGTTCTGACACAATAGTGATGATCTTTTTTCTCAAGATGTAATGCCAAAATTTATTTACTAATTAGACAAGTGCAAATATATTATTATCTATATTGGGGTACTAAATCTCTAATTAATTTAAATTCATACACATAAATGAAATAGGATGCTCACATTCATCCTTATTAGGTAAGTACAACAATAATTGTATGTTCTAAAGAAAATGAATAAAAGAATAATTGTTTATTCAAGTTAGGGCTTATCAATGCTAGATCTTTATATATGACATACTTAATGTCTTGAAAATAATTTTAGGCCTTTGATGTGATTCTACTTTGGCATTTTTTTTAGAACATGACATAAACTTCGTCACCAAATTTATCCTTTCAAATAAGGATTTGCGATCTTTCCCATCATTTGGGATTAAAATATTTGAAATCCCTTAAACTATATATGTATCATTGGTGATCCCTTCCTTGGTGATAGTTTTCCCAACAATTTTCCCTTGGTAACACTAAATGTGATATTTTTAGGGTTTAAAAATATGATAGACCTTTTACATCATTCAATAATTGACTGTATATGGCCTCCCTAATTAGTTATATTCTTTGTGAAACTAGTGATGGAATCCATGTAAATGATTACGAATTTTCCAATTATCCCTTGAAATGCATGGTAAATGTAGTCTTCATATTGTCTTCAACTTTTAGCAGCACCTATTTATAACCTAAAAACCTATCTAATAAGGGCATCATTATATAACCACTTAATATTAAGATAATATCATCTAGGGAAGGTAGATGGTAGTTATATTTCTCAAAATCTTTATTTAGGTTCTTGAAATCAATACATAGTCTGATTTCCCTATTTTTTTCTTGACTAAAACTAGATTGGAAACCCATGTTGAATGTCTAATAGGGAACACTATCTTAGCATTTTATAAATTCTCTAATTCCATCTATATGAGTGATTATAGGATGAGATTTAGTGACCTTTATCTCTTCTTTAATGCATTATGGTATGGATTTAGTGGGATAGTAGGGGTGATGACTCTTGGGTTAAATACCTTAAATATTCATAATTCAATGTAATCACATCCTTATGTTAGATGATAAAATATTTATCCCTTTGTATTTATTATAAATTATAAATAATAAAAGTGTTGACATATTGTGGATTAGTCTCATCCCTTAAGTTCTCCTTGTTAAACTTGGATTCATGAATTTTGGGATGACTCTGCTACTCTATTTTGGTACCCATATGAATTTTTTTCTCCAAAGAAGACATAACCATAGGAATATTTTTATCTTTAATTTGAATGAATTATTATTCTCCTAATTCATCTTGGTAAAAATACATGATCTCTTGATCACCAATTATTAGATATTAAAATTGTCCTAAATTAGTCAAGAATTTGACAATCTTTTAAACATCATCAAATAGATGAAAATTTTCTAAATTATCAAAAATATATGTATAAGGTACGAGTTAAATAGAAAATATCTACACTTTTTACTCCTATAATGGTGCAAAAATGGTAGCTAAAATAGCTAACAAGTTAGAAGCCTAGTTTTTTTCCCTAGGAACAACTACAATAGTGAATGCTTGAAATGACTACTAATCACATTACCTATGTTTTTACCTCTTAATATATGATAATTTAAATAGTATCTATTTATGGAATTATTAATCACAAAATATAAATCTCTAGATATTAACAACTACTTGACATTATTTTTGAGAGTGAATTACAACCCCTGAATAAGTTCTTCATACTCGACTCTATTTTTTATGCATGAGAATTTTAGTTCATATGATGATATGTAATTCTTACCTTGTGGGTGAATTATTTAAAAAAAAATGCTTGATACTTTCTTAGATATTTTACCATTAAAATGGAGAGTACATAATTGAAAATTTCCCTAGAATTCTTTCTCTTGCACATCATACTTTATGGTAAAGGTATAAATCCCAAGATCAGGAGATTTGTAAATTATATCTTCATTACTAGCATTATATTATATGATGTGATGCTTCATTATTAACTCTTTATTAATTTTTATTTTATTTGGAATATCTCTTCATGGTATCCAAATGTGATAAAAGTCTATTGCTACATATATGTTTAATGTCTTTGACCAATACCTGCTTAGTAGTAGTCCATATCCTTTTAGAATATCTACCACTAGTGTGTGTATATATATATATATATATATATATATATATATATATATAGTCATCTATACATGTGGCTTAGATTAAACTTAAATGTGCACACAATTAATTTATCCAATCACATGTACTATGTTTTTTCTATTTATGAAACTATCCACTTAGATGGGCATGGAGTTAATCCAAGCTTTTGACAAATAGAAGTTGGAATTAAAATGGCCAAAAACTCAGGATAAACTAAACATTTATGTATATTATTACCAAATTCTCTAATAGTTAACAATAAATGGATAACTTATGTATTAATCTTATATACAACATTTATATGAGCAATTTTTAGCTTCATTATAGTATACTTCCCTATAATATATTTCCATAGGAGTTATCTCTATTTAGTAATCTAAGAAAATTCATGAAGAGTGATGTTTTTATTTTATCTATTTCATGTATTCAACAATTTTATATACTCACTTTCTATATTAGTCTTTAATTAATCACTGATCATTCCCTTTTTTGTGGGGGGGGGGGGTTATAAGCATCTTTTAGATTTGGGGGAATAGTCATATTATTTGGATGGGTAGATATAGTGATGGGTTGCTTGTTCCTCAAATTATAATTACCTCTATTAATCTACTATAAATCATGTAAATCAATTAACTTTTATTCTGGTACATTATCATATTTTCTTTGGAAAGGAAACTCATGAGTTTTGAATACCATAGCTATGATTGAGGAACCAATAGTATGGGGGAACTCTGGTGGATTATTCATTAATATTGACTCAAAATTTCTCTCTAGAATATTTGAGATGTTTCAAAAAACACAACACCATCAATATCACCATGTTATAATGTTTTTTAAACCCTACACTAATTGGGTAAGTATGTCTCCATTGTTTTGATCTCTATAAACTTATTAGCTTGTTGCTATTTTGAATTATTTGTAAACTTGTTGAAAACCCTGTTATATAATATAAATCTAAAATTATAATTATTTCTATGAATAATATTATTATCTATCTTCCTCTACATGTCTAATAAGTAGTTTCTTAGCTTTTTAACTATTTTTATATATAATCCTAGTCTACCTCAATAGAATATACACCCTAGGCAACAATAATATTGTATGTGATTAAATGTTGAATTTCCTAATGACTTTTCATTTGTGCATGATTATTAATGAAACCATAGTTATAATTTGATGTTTATTACATCATAGGAGGTAGTGCATACAACTAATTCTCATTGAATGCAAGAACATTTTGATTTATATGAGTCATTAGTTTCAAAGATAGAAAACTAGGTTAGGAGTGCCTGATATCTAGGTATTGAGTTACCTATTGATATTAATTACTTCTTCATAATTTAATAATAAAGTGTTAACATTATTATCTCTTCATATAAATATATCAATAATATGATTTAAGGAATTATTGTACATTTAAAGTGCTATAACCTCTTTTGGTTTATATCCATCACTTAGCCATGTGTACATCTTTTGAAACATTATATTAAAAGAATGGATTAACTCATTGGCATCTCTTTTCATACTCATGAAATGTCAAGACACCAAAATTGGTTTGGTAACCTATCGTAATTGTGACAAAAAAGTTATTTTTACTAAGTTATATGAAGTAATTAAGTTCTCTTTCAAGTTGAGAAACTAATCATAAGCAACATCCTATAATGTGAATGGGAAATGCCTACATGAAACATATTCATTAAAGACATTCATCAAATTTAAAGTATATTTTAAAGAATTTATATGCTCTTTTTCCATTCTTATTCCAAAAGAGGAGAATTAAGTTAGGTAATTCTATATATTCCTTGGAAAATTATGCACATCTCATAGGATGACAATATCAAACATAACTAACTAGGGTTGATCCATATGATGATTAATGGGATAGGTGACTCTCACTGGGGAACATGTCCTAACCCTAGGTATTAAAGGAATGGAAAATGTATATCTAGGAATTGAATGTATTGACAAAAGTGAAACCAAAATAATGGCTTGAGACCTAGGCTTGGTTACTCTCTTGGGTGTTTCTAGTGTATCTCAAGCATATGAGACAACTTATTGTATGCAAAAGCACACAAAATCCCTCCTCCTAGTGACAACTCTTTTATTGATACAATTTTTAATAACACCACATATAAAAAGGTAACTTATAACATTTTAGGATATTAATGAATATAAAATACACTCTAGGGTACAAGATATAGGTATGATTTGAATAACTGAGTGGTTGAATAGTAGGCTGAGCATGCAAGGTGCCAACTAGTTATGTGTGGATGAGTGAAACCTAAAAAAACTTAAACCTATTTGATTTGTACGGATGCAATTTATGATAAAGTTGGTATATCTAAAAGAAATTCCAAAAGAGGGAAAGGGTAGATTAAGAAAGAAATCTTTGTGATCTCTAGAGGTATAAATTCTAGGCTAGTCTCTTTATGGGAAAATCAACTAAACTAATTAATCAATACTATATCTAAATATTAGATTTCCTATAGGGTCTCTAGCTTGAGAGAGGTTTAACACATCCAAAATTTGCAATACTTACTTCTCATGGTCTGTGAACTTTGAGATCAAGGCTTGCATGCTTGACACCTAGTCCCAAGCCTCCTCTATCTGGATGACCACCAAATTGAGAGAATTATATTATTATAAAGGTGTCATCAAATTAGGATGGATGAAAATACTTACTATTTATGTATAATATAAGTAAATTCAACTTATTCTCATCTTCTTTAAAATAATTAAATAATTAAGTAGTTTCAATCAAATGCAGTGATAATTTTGTTCTCATTGAATTGAAGGTGCCCAAGATGTTGTATATCCTAAGTTATGATTTTTTAACATCACTTTAAATATCCCTAGGAACATAAATAATTTATTTTTTGTTCTATCACCTATTATATCTCTTATTTTTCCTACTTAGTACCCACATGGAGTTCTAGTAAATGCTATATTTGATTCTTAAGATACGACATTAAATATTAACTATAAGGTGACTCATAAATTATCATATTATTTTCTTATATAAATATAAAATATTTTGGATTTTCTTTAAAACCAATCCTCTTCAAGATTCATCCACTATTGTCCTCTTCCTGACCCTTTGGATAATTCTCATTGATTTGTCAAAAATGGAGATCATAGTGGGAAGATCTATTATTACTAAAATGGGTCTTTGTGATTCTTGGTGCCCTAAATGTTTATCCCACTATGTTATTACTAATTATGAGGACTCAACTAGCTAAGTTTATTCAAGCATGGTATTTATAATAAATGTCCCCTGAAGACTACATTAATGCCTCTATATGTATTAAGTCTATCAATGATATATATATATATATATATATATATATATATATATATATATATATATATATATATATATATATATATATATATATATATATATATATATATATATATTGTTTCTAGTATTGAGGTCATTTCTTCATCTCCTATGGTCTCTACTTACCTTATTATTATTATTTTAGTTATCATTGTACCTTATAATCCTAAGTCTAAAAGGGTTTATTTTAAGAATACTATGGGTGTCTTGGTAAATTTTTAGTTGTATGTTTATTCTACTCATTTGGGATTTCCAATGCTTTTGATCACTAATGCCCATGTTAATTATATTTTCCCCTATAAAAAAACTAAGAAGAATAAGTCTACATATAATTAACATTCAATTTCTCAATTTGGTGATGTAGACTACCATAAGATCATATATATATATATATATATATATATATATATATATATATATATATATATATATATATATATATATATATATATATATGATCTTATGGTAGTCTACATCACCAAATTGAGAAATTGAATGTTAATTATATGTAGACTTATTCTTCTTAGTTTTTTTATAGGGGAAAATATAATTAACATGGGCATTAGTGATCAAAAGCATTGGAAATCCCAAATGAGTAGAATAAACATACAACTAAAAATTTACCAAGACACCCATAGTATTCTTAAAATAAACCCTTTTAGACTTAGGATTATAAGGTACAATGATAACTAAAATAATAATAATAAGGTAAGTAGAGACCATAGGAGATGAAGAAATGACCTCAATACTAGAAACAATAGGAGTTGTAAAAATAAAAAGACTAGTAGGGATAATAGAATAGTGGAAACAATAGGGAATATATATATAAAATAACAAACAAAGACTATAGTAACTGTTAGAACTAAATAAATAAAAAATTTAAATCTTAAATCTTGAATAAAAAAATAAACATTGAATGCCAAATCCTAAATCCTAAACCTTAAACCCTGACTTGTAAAACCTAAGCCCTAAATCCTAAACATGAAACCATAAACTCTAAATGATAAATACCAAACCACATACTTGAAACCCCACACACTAAATCATAATCACTAAACATTAAACCATAATCCCTCAAAACCTAAACTCTAAACCATAAAACATAATCTGTAAACCCTAAACCAAAAACCCTAGAAACTACATGCTAAACTATGAACATCAAACACTACATAATGAATCCTAAGTCATAATCACTTAGCTGTAAACCTTAATCCCTAACCTCAAAATCTTAAATCCTAAACCATAAGTCTTGAACTATATATCCTAAAACCTACACCATGAACCTTGAACACAAACCCAAAATGTTAAACCCTAAACCATAAATGCTAAAATCTAAACCTTAAACCCTAATCCCTAAATCCAACATACTAATCCTAAAACCCAAAATACTATATAATAGACCGTTAACCCTAAAATCAAACACTAAAGCCTAAACCTCAAAACTTGAACCTTGAATGATAAACCTTAAACCTAAAATATAAATACTAAACCTTAAAAAGTGAACCATATACCATAATACCTAAAACCTAATATATAAACCCTAATCCATAAACCCTAAAATTATAACCTTTAAAAATATAACCATCAACCCAATACTTGAATCCTAAATGCTAAACTATAAACCTCAAATTAAAAAACAAAAATCCTAAACTCTAAACAATGAACACCAACCCATAAATTATAAACTCTTAAATTTTGAACCATAAAAACTAACACCTAAACACTAAATCCAAAAAATAAAACTAAAAGCATTGAATCACAAACTGAAACCCTAAACCCAGAATCCCCAAACTAAAAACATAAATACTAAACCATAAACCATAAACCATAAACCCTTAATTATGAACCATAAACCCTAAAACCTAAGCCATAATCCACAACCCTAATTCATGAACCCTAAACCCTAAACCTTAAAATCCAAAATGATAGATCTTAACCCTAAATCTCCAAACCATAAACCCTAAAACCCCAAAATACAAACACCGTATTTAAAACTATGAATCTCAAACCCTAAACCATCAACCATCAACCTAAATCTTAACCCTAAACTTTAAATTCTAAACCCTAAACCCCAAATATAAAATTAAAAACCCTAATACCTAATCCAAAAATTAATAAAACCCTAAACTAAAAACATAGAACCTTAAAACCTAAACCCTAAACATCAAACAATAAACCTCACACCCTAAACCCTAATATAGAAACCTTAAACAATAAATTATAGACCATAATCTCTACATTATAATTATGCCCCCAAAACCTAAAACCATAAATAGTAGGTTTTAAACCCAGAAACCTAACATTAAACACTAAACCCATAAAATAAATCCTAAAAGATAATACCTATACACAAACCCTAAACATCAAGACTTAAATAGTAAACCCCAAACCAAAATTCCCAAACCCTAAACCCCAACACAAAAAACCAAAATAGAAATAAATAAACTAAATAACTGAACCCTAAACATAAAACCCAGACCTAAAACTTAAATTCTAAATCCTAAACCTAAACCCTAATCCATATAAACTAATGCATTATACCTAATACCTAAACTCTAAACACTAAACTTGGACCCTATACCTACACTGAAAACCTCAAATGTTAATCCCTGACATTTAAAATTTATACCTCAAAACCTAAACCCTAAACACTAAACCTTAAACCGTGAACTGTAAATCTTGAACCCACAACGAAGAACCTAAACACTAAACTCTAAACCCTAAAAAATAATCTTAAACCTTAAAGCTTATTCTATAAACATTAAACCCTAAACCCTAAACCCTAATCTCTAAACCCTAATTCCTAAATAGTAAATGTTAGACCTTAAATTATGAACCTTAAAACCCTAACCCTATACCTTTAATCATGAGACAAAAATAATATCCCCTTTCCAATAAAATATTAAACCCTAAACTCTAAATCAAAATTCATAAACATGAACCATGAGCCATAAATATAAAAACCTAAAACTAAACCCTAAATGCTAAACCACAAACCCTAAAATTTCAACCATAAACACTTAAACCTACATCTTAAGCCTTAAAAAGTAAATCCTAAATATAAAATACCCAACCATAAATTTTTAACCCCCAAAACATTACCTCAAACCCTAAAACTTAACCCCTAAACCCTAAATCTTAAATTTTGAACCCTAAATCGTGAAACCCTAAATGCTAAAACAGTAAACTCTAAACCCCAAACCATAAACACTAAGTGATAATCCTTTAATCCTAATCCCTAAAACCTAAATAATGATCCCTATACCCTAAAACTTAAACATAACCCCTATAACCTAAACCCTAAATCTTAAATGTAAAAAATTTGAACCCCAAAAAAAAATCCCTAAAACCTTAACGTCTACAAGTGTAAAACAACTTATAGAGGTCTTCATTTTGTTAGTAGGTCTATGAGATGGCAATGTGAAATTTGTGAATAAAATTTAATAGGTTATATGAATATAACTTAGTCTGGTGAAATCAAGTCCTTTAAGGTCCAAAACAACTTGTAGGATTTTAGTATGTCTTCTAAGTGAAGTTAATGAGTGTAAGGATTTATCAAGTTTTCAAGACATATAAAACCTTCATATTAGTTTCATGGAAATGAGACAAAAAATTATGTTTTATACAAGCACAGAGGTAGGGAATTAGGTTTCTAAAATGATTTCAAGTGAAGGAGAAAGATATTCAAATCTTGAGGAGGTTACATGTTTATATACTAAAAAATATTAATCCTGAACCATGATCTAGTATCTATAAGTATTCAAGGTGTTTCCAAGGTCATTATTTATGTTTATTTATAAAAATAAGTATCTTGAGATTATAACAAAGTACCTATATGCTTATGGTACAAATACAAGATTTCAAACCAGATTCAAAGGTTTTAATGGTTTAGACAAATGTTATGAGTAGGTTATAATCTCACTCATAGGTCTACACCTAAGTTTTGGTGTTTTAATCATGACCAAAAGGTTAAGGTCTAAATTAAATAATCTTTTAGGCATGAGAGGCATATTGGTCAAGTCTCTTCGCTATCCCTTTAGGACTATGAATGGTGTAAGTGGTCATTAAGAGCATTGTGGAGTTATGAAGGCATTTTAAAATTTATCTTAGAATTTTCTTACCCCTCTCTAGAGGTTTAGTAATGGTAATTCAAATATTAAAACTATAAATGTGTGTATGAGGTCTATTTTAGACCAATCCTATTTTGTGCATGTCAATTAAAGTGGTAGATCAAACTTGAGCTAAATTCTTCTAACCTGCATGCATGAGAGGAGGAGATGGGTGAGTTAAGGCCATTAAGATATGAGAGCCATGTTTTCCAAGAGTGGAGTAGAATTGAACACCAACTAACCAAACCATGCATGCCAAAGACTTATAAATGTAAACTAGAGCATAGTTAGGGTCTTCACCTCCACTATTATACCCACATTCCATGAAAAATCATGAAAATGAGCCTAATTAATTATATGAAGTTTAATGCCTCTATTTCCTTGTTTATTTTCTGGTATAGATTAAACCATGGTGTAATTGTAGTATTTATGAGGGATCCTTGTGTTATACTTGAAATAAATGATGTTTTATAATTATATAATAGCTATTGCACATATTATACCAACATAGATAACTAAAAACAATACGGAATTATGCGTAGAATTTGCATACTTAAAATTTATAAATAAACCAATGAGGAAATAAACACAACTAACTGTATATAATTGTAGTAGAGATAAATCATAATATTTGCATGAAAATTATAAGAGATTTCTTCTTATACAAATAAAATTTCCAACCCTTTAAAATGAGATGATTAAAAACATAAATAAATTTTGGGAGGGCTAAACCTCATCCTCAAAATTCATGTAAAATTATAAAATTACGTCCTAATAATAACGATGATAGTTATAATTAATTTAATTTTTACATGTATAATTAAACCTGGTAAAAACTATGTCATCAAAATAAGACTTGTTCTTATAGTACAATTCAAGTGTGTTAGTTTATAAAATTATTCAACTAACTATTAAATGCACTCATGAAGTATAAATAGACTTTAGTTTCAATTTTTAACTTACATGAAAAATACATATAAATCATCCTAAGAAAACTAAGGTTTACTCAAAGTTGGAGCGTGCATGGTTGAACTTGTAGTATTTAGAGGGACTGAACTGGATGGAGGAGTTGAATTGGATGCTCTTACTATAACCTATTTATTTTCTTCTAGGTCATCATAATGATTTTATATAATAGTATGTTATAATTTGGTTACATAAATATTTATAAGATATGAACTATGAACTCTAGTAACTTGAACCAATAGACATTCAAGTTTGGCTTGTGTGGTTTTCAAACCCACCTAAAAGATTTAAAATTCAATGACTTACCTAATGAAAAATGAAATTTCCTTTTAAGTACATCCCTAAAGTATATGCTTGAAATTAGTAGAGGCCTACTAGAGTAATTGGTCAAAATTAGCCATACTTATTAACATAACTGAGGGGTATCTAGCCTAAGATAAATTTAACTCATTTAAAATTTGAAATACTTGATTTTCATGTTATTCTAGTTTTAGGATAAAGGCTTGTGCACTTGACACTTAATCTCAAGCTTCCAGCATCTTGATGACCAAAAAATGAGAGAATTTATTTCTTCAAGTTGTGTCATAAAATATAAATGGTTATAGCCTTATTAGTTGTGTATATCATGATTAAGTTAAATTTATTCTCATCCTATTTCAAATAATTCAAATTTTTTGAAGTTTTAATCAAATGAGGAGACAATTTGGTTCTCATTGAGAAAATGGTGTCTAAGATATTATACAATCTAAGAGATGCATTATGGATGTCACTCTTTATTTCCCTAGGAACATGTACAATTTTATACTACTCTCTCACCTAGTCTATCTATTTAAACAAATCTTGTCTATCTTTCTCGGTGCTCTTTTGGTGTTCTAACAAAGCATACTTATGATTCTTAAGATAAGCATTAAAATCTTCATTGTATGGAGACTCTCCATTTATCCTATTATTTTTATTAGATAATGATAATACATCCTACCTCCTCTGAAATCACACCTTGAATATATTCATTTTAGATCTTCCTCTTGTTGATGCTCTAGATAGTTCCTATTGATTTATAAAAAATGGATCTCACAATAAACATATCTGTAATCACTAGATTTGGTCTTTGTTCCACTTGGACCTCTAAATCTACTACCCATTATGGAATAAATTATTGTGTAGTATCAATTGGTTAAGTGTATTGAGAGGAAGCCTCCAACAAAATATCCCTAGAAGACTGTATAGATGCCTCCACATGTAGTTGATTTGGATAGGAAGGGAAGATGATTTTGGACAAATCCACATTACAAGACTAGGGAATGAGATGCACTATATAAGTAGACTTTTTCTTACCATTTTTTTATTATTAATATAATAAATAATTAGCAAACCAAATTGAGTGGAAGAAATGCGAAGTTAAGCACTTATAAGTGCTCCCATAATTATCTTAAAATGAACTTTATTGGTCTTAGAAATATAGTGGGGAGAACATTAACTATAGTAAAAACATTATAATTAAAAATAATAGGGGTCTAAGAAATAACAAAAATACTAGAAATAGTAGGAGATGAAGTGATAGGAACAAAATAGATAATAGGGACAATAAAGACTAAATAAACCATAGAAATTAAATAAATAATTTTAGTGGATATAATAGGAATGGCCTCACTTGATCCTCTAGCCTCAAGTGGTGACTTTCCATTTATTCCATAGAGGTTTAAGACATTATACATCTCTAATTATTTATGCTCATCCTCAGACTCACTTTTTATTGATGTTTGTGCATGATCTTGAAGGCCCTTTTTGTAGTAGTGTTTTAAAAATTATACTCACAAAGGGTTTCAAAACATTGGGATTCATATTATAACAAATTATTTTATTTTCAAATGAGTTATAATCCTACTAATAAATAAAAGGTTTAAATTACACACTTATAGTAATAAGGATCGAGGAAGTGATAAGAAAACCTAAAATTTTAAAATAAAAAAAACAATGTAAATTGGTTCCCTAATCCTCTCAAATAAGATATATTAATAGGGGTTTCTTTTATCTCTTTATCTTGATTAAAATCCATCATTTTAATGGGTGTTGATTGGGATGATTCTTATTACAAATATTTTTAGATAATAGGGGCTTCTTCCATAGCATGTTCCTTCTTAACAGTCATCATTATAATGGGTGGTTGCTGGGATGATTCTCCTTAGTTTTAGGGTTATTGGGGAGATTGAGAGGTATAATAATATATTATAACCCATCCACCTAGATGTGTAATCTTCATATGTACCTTTTCAATTAATATGGAGGGGTTACTTTGTATAACCCTTAAGACATCCTTCACTAATATAACCACTTGTTCCCTATCCAGGTCTTCAACATCATTTTTTGCCTTGAAGAAAATAAAATCATGATCATATGGTTCATGTTGGTAGGGAATGCTTAAGTTTGAGATATGATTCTAAACAAGGACATGGGAATCCTAATCTTGATGTGTCAATTAAATTAGTGAGTATAATTACCCATTTCTCCTAACCTATCTAAGGTGTTTCCTATTAGTGTAACACATTTAGCCAATCATCTAATAAGACTTATGAAATGTGTTTTTGTATTTCTTCCTTAAATATTCATCAATAGTACACCACAACTAATAATTTATCTTTTATTTAGTAAATTTTTCTAGGACATACATAAGGAGACACAAAGGGGAACCTTGTTACCGACCACCATGATCACCATACATTCTAGGTATATCTAATAAACCCCCTTGGCCATAATGTTTTCCTCATGTTTTCTAATACTCAGGCTAGGGGTTCCTCATGAGTTTTCCTCCATGCTTAGGTATAAACATTCTCAATAATTCTAAAAATATTCCTCATGTATGAATAGATGTGAATAAAAACAAATTCACATATGTGGTTTCTTATAAAGTCTAGGGATAATATCTAGAGTGATCCATTATGAATTTAAATCATGGCCATAAATACATCCAATAGGTAAAACATCATGTATAAATGGACACCCATGGGTCTTTTGTCCTTTTTGAACATCTGATCTTGGATCATAACACTAGTTATCTCTCCCAAGGCAAAACATATCTCTAAGGTCATTAATAAATATAGAAAAAACACCTAGATACTAGAGAAACCATATAATATTTTTAATAAGTAAATTATAATAAATATTCCCATACTAAATTTAGAGATTAAAATAATTTTCCTAGCCTTGAGGGTGACTATTTCTCTAGGAATAATCCATTTCCTCAATGCATTTTGTGATTATGCTCATCTTATTCAAAAATTCAACTCTGTGTTCATTGAATGTGGCATTTGTAGTGAGTAGTCATAGTTATCTTGATATAGGTAACAACTATCTTATGTTTCATGTGATGAAAAAACCACTAGTCACCTTTTGTATGAATAAGAATTCCTATAGTAGGTTTATGTAAGGCATCACCTTGGGATTTCATGCCATAAAATGTAGTTGTTGATGTTTTAGTGATAGTAAGTTAACTACCAACTTCATTTCAACTTTATGAGATGGTAATTTTTGTGTAAATAATAGATCAAATGGATTTACAGATCAAAAGTTATGGCCTCTATAATTTTGGACTCTACATCATTTGTTTTCAAAACTTTTGAGAGGCCATACGTGATGATTTAAGCCTAAATTAGATATGGAGGTATCCTACCTTGGTGGTATACTAAGGTTAAGAATATATACATGATAATTAATAAGGGTGAAAATTAGACATATATTAGGCCAATTAGGTGCTAAAATCAGATATAAGAATACACTAAATTTATTATGCTAAGTATAGGCTAGATATAAAAAGTAAAAGTAATCTATGCATAGAAACATGAAGGAAGGGTTCTGATGTTAAAATCATGTTATCTTGAATAAGTAGAAAAATAGTTTGGAAGATGATTTTTTAATAATCATTATATCCTAGATCTAATGCTTTAGGTGCTCTAGACACTAACATCATCCTGTGATAATAACATCAGCACTAATGTATGGGTTCTATGCGAGTTCCCTATATTAAACACTAATTAGAAATATATGTGAATCCAAAGACCCTACTATTATAGATCACCACTTACATAGACAATAATCGATAAGGTGGCCTCAGACTCATATATTTCTCCCTTATGTGTTGGATTATATGTTAATCATGTAATATTAGGCAAAGAAAGTACAATAATGACCTAGTTTGTATCTTGGAAAATTGGACTCTTGGGCTATTATTTTATTACTTCAGACTTGTAGATGTATTATACCATTAATTTTATAGAAATATGAAATATTTGTTCAATTGAATGTCTAATAGTATATTTTTGATAGGTTATCTTGGTCTTTTTCTTATTTTACTAGGTGAGGAATTAATTAGGGTTAATATTATATTTATATCAATCCCTTTAGAGAAGTAGCTCACATTAAATTAGTTAGGCCAACCATTAAAATATATTCCATTTATAAATTGGTTGAATTTAGGGAACTAAACATTTATTTCAAGTTGGAAGATTAATGTCAATGTTAGTGTCTATCTTGGACATTAGTTTCTAGTGAGTAGAATAATATTTATAGGTTCATAACTTGTAGAGAAAAAATAAGTACATTTTAAGCATTTTAGGTAAGATAAAAGGCTTGATTCATCAACCTAAGATTAGTCAGACTAATAGATATAGGCATAGGGGCTTAAAATATAGCATATATGATTTTTTTGAAAGTGGGAAAGGTCTAGAAATGAGAGGAACAATGTGATTATTTTTTGAACTTTTGTTCACAAGTTGTGTTTCGATGAAAAACTTGATACTTAACATTTGAAGCCAAATTATGTGGCATAGTTAGTATTACAAAAAATTGGTAACAATATGAAATTCTTCTAATGAAATAGCATGGTATTCCTCCAAATGTATATAAATTCTACATGGAATACCCACCAAAGTGAAATGAAAAAAAATGAATTAAATGAGTAAAACAAACTTGGAGATGTTGGACATTAATGGCACATGAACTATAATTAAAGTGTCATACTCAAAGATATATCAAAAAACTATAAAGAGATATCATGCTTATTTATTTATATTTAAATTGAAATAAAATTCACTCTAAAGATAACTTGAATCCCTATCTACCTATGATTAGTAATAAATTACTTCTAGAGGTTGAGTAAAAAGTTGAATTGAAGCCTAGAATTACACAACCAAACTAGGTAGTAATGGCTTCCTCATTTAAAGTATTCATGGGGGTGATGTAACCTATGTTTTCAATCAAATATTCTATAGATTATATAGACACTATATTTTATTCTAACTTATTCAACAAAAAATACACTAATTACTCAACTCTTTGGGAAATAGTCAAAGATGTATATTCATACTCACATGAAAGTGGTATAATGCACATAAATAATTAGTAATGGAACTGATACCATTGAAACATAAGATATTACATTTTTAAGTAACCAAGGCTAAAGTCACACCCTACATTAACCTATTATAGAATATATTCTTCACTAGTAAGGTAGATGATGATGGATTTCTACACCATATGAAATATAAGATGGTAATTATTTGTATTTCATAAGATACCTTCTAGAGGTATCTATAGCTTCTAATTTTAGATGCCACTTTTTATGGCGAGTAAGACTATAATTTATTATAAAAAGAATCCAAGAATTCCTAAGACTCATATATATACAACTATTAAGGATCCATCACAAAGAGGTATAATGGACCATGGACAAGCATCCATATAGATATAACCTAAGGATAAAGAGGTTGAGGAACTATATAAGGGCAAATTTTTAATCATTTATATTAAAATAAGTATCTCAAAATGTATAACTCAACATTAAATATATTTATTCATTTAGGGATGATATCATAGAATTTCAAACCCTCATATTCATATGGTCATATATGGCCTTTGAAAATTTCTAAAAATAAATGATATAGAGTCCAAACTTCTAAAGGCCATAATTTTTTATTTTTGACTCTTTTTGATCTCTTGTTTATGCCAAAATAACTATTTTAGAAATTAAAATGCAGACATAAATACCTATTTTTATTTATGATTTTTTTCAAGAATTTTCATACCCTCAAAGGGTCATGTATGGCCTCAAAAAAGTTCATAAAAAAATTGATATGAAATACAAAATTTCTAAGGCCATAAATTTTTATTCTTAATCAATTTTGATCTCTCATGTACAATAAAATGACAATATGAGAATGTACATTTCATTTTTAAAAAAAACTCTATCTATTTAGGCATGTTTCCAAAGCTTTTTAGACATTTAGATGGTCATGTATGACCTCTAAAATTTTTTACAAAAATGATTTCATTTCAAAACTTATATAGATCATAAATTTTGATCTGTAACTCTATTTGAGCTCTCATTTATGCTAAAACATCTATGTCAAAAAGTGTAATTCACCTGTAAATGAATATATCTATTTATGGACATTTACACAACTTTTAGGACCCTTAAATGGTTTTCTATTTCCTCTTAAAATTTATAGAAATAAGTAATATAGAGTGAAAAATTCTAGAGGCTATAACTTTTGATTCATAGCTTTGTTTGAGATCTCATTTATACCAAAATGATAGTCTCAAAAAGTAAAATTGAACCATATATATATATATATATATATATATATATATATATATATATATATCAATTTAAGGATCTTTTTAAAATAATTTAAACCTTTATATATTAATGTATGGATTATAATTTTTTTTGAAGATAAATGATTCAAAGTCTAAACTTTTTAAAAACAACTTTTATCCATAACTCCATCTAAGCCCTCATTTACACAAAAATGATCATCTTAGAAAGAAAAATTTAGACATACATAGATAAATAATTTTAGGAATGTTTTTATAACTTTTTTCACCCTCATACGGTCAAGCATGACATTCAAAATTTAAAAAAAATAAGTGATGTGAAGTCCAAATTTTTGAAAGACCTAAATTTTGATTTATAACTACATTTGAATTCAGACATACTAGAACAACATATCAAAAAGTAAAATTCAGACATAAGTAAATACATCAATTTAGGTGAGTTTTCATAACTTTTTAGACCCACAAATGGACATTATGGCCTTTAAAATTTTCTAAAAACAAATGATGTAGAGTCCAAAATTATGGAGGCCATTAATTTTGATCCGTAACTTCATTTGAGATATTATTTTCACCAAAATGACCATCTCAAAAATAAAATTCATCTATAAATAACTCTATGTTTAGGGATGTTTAAAATATTTTTTAGAGTCTTAAATGGTTAGATATATAATTATGGTTGAGTGGTTAAATTGTACTTTCCTAGTCAAAATTTTTGGTGAAAATAAGAGCACAAACATGAATCTAAGGTGCTCTTATAGATTAATGGTTATGTAGGAAAAACCATTTAATAGTATGGTGTTTAAGGTCAATTCAACACCATGTGGCCACTAACCCATTTTCACCAAAGTTTACCATGATGATGAAGAACTAGGATTTAGTAAATTCATGAGGAATAACAGTCCATGACCTAGTTCTAAATGCACTAGAGTGAAGGTGATGTCAAATGAAAAATAATATAGGTGGTTACATCTCTTATAAATAAGTATTTTGCATATGACACTTACATCAAACCTAAACAATAGTGTTGATGGAACTATCATAGATTGACATCAGTGTCTATAGCATAAGTGTCAGATCCTAAATTTGATGACTTTTATATAATCTCCTTTCAACTTACTTTATATTTATTCTAGATGTATAATATTATTATTATCATAACAAGTTAAATGTTTTAATTCTTTTTCCTTTATATATGTAACATAGTTTTACTTTTCATATTTAGACTATCTCGTCATAATAAATTTAGTATATGGTTACATTTGAGTTCAAAATATAATTGACATACTATAGATTTGATCATCACCCTCATACCATTTAGTTTTTATACATCCATATAACAAAAATCTAGGGTTAATTATAATATAATTTTAGATTCTCATTTTAAGGTTAAACAACATCTTTCTAGAATCAACTTATCAATAGACAAGGTGGTTACATCGACACACATGTGTAATCCTAAACCTTTCTCTTTCAATTCTAATCAATTTTAATTAATTTCAACCTAAATTATATGCACTAATTATATACTATAACATGCTCTTGGTTGCAGGTTAGTCACAAGAAAAACACTCAAGTTGGGCACAAGTAAAGACAAGGTGTGTTATAAAGACCCATGTATACATTTGTTTTCTATAAAATAACAATTTCATTACCAGATTAAATGGGGGGAAATATACATGATATTTATGGATTATATCACACTTTTGTCTTATGCACTTGGAAAACTCAAACTCTATTTGTTCCTCTTAGTTCAAAACTTTTCCTAATTTCAAAAATTTCACATCTACTTTATCTTTTACCCCTTGGTTTATATCTATTAGTTATAATAGTCTTATGTTGATGACCCAAGCCTTTTATCTTACCCATAATTCTCAAATCATACTTATTTTCTATCTATGCATGTTATGAATTTGTACCTATTATTACTCTCACTGGAAACTAATGTTTATGATATACAATAGCATTAACATTAGTGTCCTAACCTGACATAACTTTCTAGTGTGCTAAAGTCATCTAATTTTTAAATAGAATGTATTTTAATTTTTAGACTAAGTTATTTAATGTGAGTTAATACTCTAAAGGGATTGATATAAATATAAAATAAAGCTTAATTCATTCCTCACCTAGGAAAATACCAAAGAGACCAAGACAACATATCAAAAAAGTACTATCAAACATTCAATTGAAAAAAGCTTTCTTATTTCCATATCAATCATAGGTATAACACATATAGATTTAAAGTACTAAAATAAAAACATAAGATCCTAATTCAACAAGTTAAAACATATGTGATTGTTGTACTTGATTTTCACAATATTGAATGATTCACATATAAGCCAACAATGTAGGGGAGAACTACATGAGTCTGAGTCCCTCTTATAGAGTATTGGCTATATAGGTAGTGCCCTCTTACATCAGGTCTTTGGGGTCATATCTATTTTTACAAATTATTTTGTGAAAGACACGATGAACCTAGATAGTATTGTTGACATAACTATCACAAGCTAAATAACCATCTTCCACACTATTTTCTACCTATTTTAAATATAACACTATGTTCACATAATAATCAATGAAGTATATTTATTCCTCATTATTTCCATTTCACTACACTATGTGATATGGGATACATTGTGAGCTCAAGTTAGATTTCAAGATTAACTTGCATTAGGAGCATTTCCTCTAGTTACATTGTGATCCCAAATTTTAATGGGAAAAAATCCATGAGTTACATTGTGAGTATGCATTACACTAGGATCAACGCCCATAGTTTCATTATGATGTTTAGTTGAATCAAAATAAATCCCCTAATTGTATTTCCATAAAATAATAAAATTTTAAAACCCCAAACAATAAACCCTCTGACTCTAAACTTTAAATCCTATAGTAACCCTAACCCCTTAACACCCAACCCTAAGCTAATAAAACAATAAAATCAAAAAACACTAAAGATAAACCCTAAACCCCAAGCCTTGAATTAAGGGACCAAAAAGTTTTTAAAACATGAAAAAATAGATATAGATGTTTATATATTAATGTTACATTCTGAGATAGTTATTTTGGTGTAAAAAAATATCATATAGAGTTATAAATCAAAATTTATGGCCTTAATGATTTTGCACTTCACATGATGGAGAGTCCAAACTTTTAAAGGCCATGACTTATTATCTTTAACTCCTTTTGAGATCTCATTTTCTCCAAAATGATTGTATCAAAAATTACAATTAAGACATGTAAAAATCCATCCATTTAGGGATGTTTTTAGAAAAATTTTGACCCTTAATTGGTCACAAATGACCTCCAAAAAATTCTAAAAATAAATGATGCAAAGTCCAAACTTATAGAGGACATAAATTTTGATTTATAACTCTATTTCAACACTCATTTACACCAAAATTTATATCTTGGAAAGTAAAACTCAAACATAATAATATATATTAATTTAAGAATGTTTTATAAACATCCCAAACCCTTATATTGTTATGTCTGGCCTTCAAAAAGTTATGAAAACAATTATGAAAAGTCTAAAATTTTGGAGGCCATACCTTTTGATCTGTGACTCCATTTGAGATATCATTAATTCCAAAATTGCTATATCAAAAAACCATTAGGCATAACCAACTCTATCTATTTAAATATGTTTTCAAAACATTTCATACCCTCATGTGGTCACATATGACATCTAATTATTTTTAATATAAATGATGTGGAGTCCAAATTTCTTGGGTCTATAAGTATCAATTTGTAACTCTCTTTTAACTCTTGTTTATGCAAAAATCACCATCTTATAAATTATACTTCATCCATAAATTTATTTATTTATTAAATAATATTTTTACTTTTCAAACAATCATATGGTCATGCATGGCCTCTAAATTTTTTTTTAGAACAAATGATGTGGATTCTAATCTTCCATAGGCCATAACTTTTGATTTATAACTATGTTTGAGATATTATTTATGCCAAAACATCCATATGAGAAGGTATTCAAATTAAAATAGATATACCCATTTAGGAATGTTTTCAAAACTTTTCTACCCTTAAATGGTAATGTATAGATTATAATTTTTTTGAAAACAAATGATGTGGAGTCAAAACTTCCAAAGGCTATAATTTTTTGTCTATAACTCTATTTTAGATATTTTTTACACCAAAACATTCATATCAAAAAGTAAAATTCATAAATAAATAGACATATACATTAAGGTATTTTTTCAAAACATTTCAGACCCTCATATTGTCATGCATGGGCTCTTAAAAGTACTAAAAAATAACTAATTCAAAGTAAAATATTTCAAAGGCCATATTCTTCTATGATGATTGGCATCAAAGAAGGATTTGGAAAATCCATGCCTTTTACGTTCAATTTAAATGTGCATAAAGATACCTAAACTTCTAATGGACATGACTTTACTTATTAATAAGTATAGAACCTTCTTTTCCCACAAATGATTATAGGTTTATGTTTATAATGATTATATGGTTTTTGTATAAAGTATTTTATATTTATCTTTATTTATTTATATATATATATTTTTACGGTTTAAAAAAAAATAAGAATGAAAATATTTTTTAAACAAAGTTCATTATGAGTATAAAATAATAGTTTTATCAATTATCCAAAAAATTCAAACATTTGTGAAATAGATTTGGAGATTAATAAAAAAAGAAAATAACAAACTAGGATTTTATCTTTTATAAAGATATAAATGAAAAATCAAAATAATATGTGGTAGGCTATATCCTTTGTGTGACACAAGACTAGAGTTGTTCAGGCTATGGTTAAGGCCATGGTCATCCATGGCCTTAGTGACTTGTATCCCTAGTAACAACAAAATCATGGGAGATGGCTATGCCTTCTCCTTCCCCTCTTAACCATATATTTTTTAATAATTTATTTTATGTTTTGATATATATATATATATATAGACACACACACACACACTTTATTTTAATTTTATATATTTTTATAATTTTCATTAAAGAATATTTTTTTATTAATTATATATACATTTTGATTATTATTAAATATTTATCTTTAAAAATGATTTATTTGAAAATTAATTTATTTAAAATAATCCAAATTTATGGATTAAAAATATTATTAAAGACATAAAAGAGAGATGGATAAGGGAGAGCTTATAAAAACAAATACAACCAAACCATTTAATCTATTATATATTGTTTATTTATTTATTTTAAAATCAAGGAGAGAGATAGATCTTAGGCATATAAATATTCACCAATCTAACATTTTATTTTTCATTATTTGGTTAACAAAACCAACTCTTTATTTTATATAAGATGTAATAAAATATGGCCTACCTCTCCTCCTCCATTTGAATCGCATGCCACATACTCTCAAAGATCCACGAATATATTCTCCTCTAAAGCTTCCAAAAATTTCCTCCTATGGTTCTCTAAAAATAGTGAAATTGCCACCAAAAGAATGAAGCCCCAAAATAAGACTAAGTGTGTGAATAAAAATAAATAATAAATTTATTATCTAGAGTATTTTTCACCAAAACCAAAAAATAGGAGGGTAATTTTCTTACAAGATTCAAAAGATGTCTTACAATCCCATTGGAGATTACTTTTCCAAGTCACCCTTTTAGTATAAAGTCAAAAGGTCTTATGCACTAAATAATAACTTCTCTTACATTGTCCAAAATTACACTCTATAAACACATTAACCTAGCCTAGCCTAGGGCCTAACAAATAGCTCCTATAGTCTTCCTAGAGAGGATAGGCAAAAGTTTCAAATAGAATGAATTATAAAATTTCTTATGATTTATGTGGATTTCAATATTTGTTAGTTTAAGAATTGAATTAAAAAAATAGATTGTTATGATGGTATTTAAACAAATAAAGATTTCAAAATAAGGGAGGGAACAACATTATAATTCCTATGAATCTAAAGGTTCAAAATGTTGGGAAACTATACCTCAACAACAAGGGCACATGGTTCAACATATGAGGTACTACATATGGTTGGAGGAAAAGTGCTTGGATGATGATCTCCTTATTTATAGTTGTAATGAATACTATAATATGTTAATGTTATCATATATTAATCTATCTCTTAAATGTTTAATGTCAAATGGATTTTGATATATTTAGTTGTATTTGTTATAACATTAGATGTTGTAATTTATTCATATTGTTACACTAGTTGTATTTATATTATATTAAGGACAATATTGGTCCTATGCTATAATTTTTTGAGATGAATAATTCATAATATAGTTTTATATTATATTATTTATTAAGTTTGATAGATGGGAAATATTGGAACAATATTATGAAATTTTGAGGTGTATATATGTTTTTAGCATATTGAGTGAAATAGGACCCAAACATATGTTATGTTAAAATCATATAACATAATATTTATTAAAATAGAAAAATAGAAAAAAATTATAAGTGTTTTAACTAAGAATATTTGGGTTTTAACATATTTGAGGTGTTGCTTATTTTGAGTCAGGTTTCATGTACCAATGTCATTTCTTAATGAAATTCACAACACTAGGATAAATTTCAAAAATATTTGGGTTGTTGCATATTTTGAGCTAGTTTTCCCATACCACTTAATTATGTAGTTTGGTTCACAACACTGGAACAAATTTTTAAAATATTTGGGCTATTGTTTATTTTGAGTTGAGTTTCCTATACCAATGTTGTTACACATAAATCTAGGATATTTTTTCAAAATATTTGGAGTGTTTCATATTTTAAATTAGGTTTCTCATGCCAATGTGATTATATAGTATAATTTGTGACATTGGTTTAAATTTTAGAAACATTGGGGGTGTTGCATATTTTGAGTTAGATTTCCCATACCAAATTCATTATGTCACTTAATTCAAAACATTAGGACAAATTTTAAAAATATCTGGGGTGTTGCATATTTTGAGTTAGGTTTTACATAACAATGTTTTTGCATGGCATAATTTATAACACTAGGAAAAAATTTATAATTATTTTGTGTGTTACATATTTTTAGTCACATTTTCCATAACAATCTCATTTCACATCATAATTTGTAACACTAGTAAATTTTTTGTAAATAATTGAGGTGTTACATATTTTGAGGCAGGTTCCCCATAATAATGCCATTATGTGATGCAATTCACAACACTAGGATAAATTTCATAAATATTTATGGTGCTAAATATTTTGTGTTAGGTTTGTCATAAAAATGTAATTGTGCATCATAGTTCTCACCACTTGAAATTTTTTGAAATATTTTGAGTTTTACATATTTTTAATTAGGGTTTTCATACCAATATAATTTCACTATGCAATTCAAAATGATGGGAGACATTATTTAAATATTTGGGGTGATTCTTTTTTTGAGTTTGGTTTCCCTTACAAATTTCATTGCACATCATAATTCATAACAATGGGAAAAAATTTATGAGTATTATCGGTGTTGCATGTTTTGAGATAAGTTTCCTCTTTCAATGTATGTCACATATCATAACATTGGGACAAAATTTTAAAAGATTTTGAATGTTTCATATTTTGATATGAATTTCCTATATTAATGTCATTATGTTGTGTAATTCAAATAACTAGGACTAATTTATAAAATATTTGGGGTGTTGCATATTTTGAGTTGGGTTTCCTTTACTAATTTCATTACACATCACAATTAAAACCATTGGTAAAAATTTCATAAATATTTAGGATGTTGCATAATTTTAATCTAGTTTTCTATATCAATGTTGTTGCATAGATCAATTCATAAAACTAGGATAATTTTGTAAATATTTTGCATGTTTCATATTTTTAGTTAGTTTTCACATAAAATTATCATTTGACAAAGGAAAAATTTTAAAAGTATTTATGGTGTTGCTTTTACTAAATTAGGTTTCTTATTCAAATATTACTGGGCATCATAATTCATAATACTGACAACATTTGGAAATATTTGGGATGTTATATATTCTGAGTCATATTTCCCATACCAATGTCATTGCATGATATAATTCATAAAATTTGGATAGATTTCATAAATATTTTATGTGTATCATATTTTGAGTTAGGTTTCACATACTAATGTCATTGTATGACACAAGTCATAATACTAGGAAAAATTTCTGGAATATTTGGGTTGTTGCATATTTGGAATCAAATTTCTCATACTAATGTCATTGCATGATGTAACTCAAAATAATGGGAAAATTTTCAAAAATATTTGGCATGTTGCATATTTTGAGTCAGGTTTTCCATACCAATGTCATTGCACATTACAGTTTGAAATGTTTGGGAAAATTTTAGAAATATTTTGGGTGTTACATATTTTGATTAAGGTTTCCTTTATCAATGTTTTTATGGGGCACAATTCACAACAATAAGGAAAAAATGAAATATTTTTGGTCTTAAATATTTTGAGTTAGGTTTTCCTTACTAATGTCATTATGTGGCATGGTTTAAAACACTATGACAAATTTTATAAATATTTGGGGTGTTGAATATTTTGAGCTAGGTTTCCCATACTAATGTCTTTACATGATGTAATTTCTAACACTTAGACACATTTTAGAAAATTTTGGGTGCTCCATATTTTGAGTTGGGTTTCCCATAATAATATTATTATCCCATGTAATTCAAAAAATTAGGATAAATTTAAAATAAATTTGGTTTATTACATATTTTGAGTTGGGTTTCTTATTTAAATGTAATTGCATAGTAAAATTTGTAACACTGGGAAATTTTTTGTAATTATTTGGGGTGTAGCATATTTTGAGTCAGGTTTCCTATACCAGTGTTACACATTAAAATTCACAACACTAAGAGAAATTTTATAATGTTATGGGTATTTCATATTTTGAGTTAGGTTTTCCATATGAATGTCATTGCACATTGTAATTTATAAAATTAGGCAAAAGATAGAAAATATTTATAGTACTACATATTTTCAGTCAAGTTTTTTATACAAATTTCATTGCACCAAAAAATTCAACACATTAGTATATATTTTTAAAATATTTAGGGTGTTTTTTACTTTGAATTAGGTTTCCAATACCAATGTTGTTGCAAGGTACAATTTAAATCATTAGGAAAATTTTCAAGAATATTTTGGGTGATGCATATTTTGTGTTAGGTTTTACATACCATTGTGTTTACATGATGTAATTCTCAACTTAGATAAATTTTTTAAATATTTGGGGTGTTGAAAATTGAGTCAAGTTTCATGTACCAATGTAATTGATATGTGTAATTCATAACAATGGGAATTTTTCTTAAATTGTTTTGGGTGTTACATATTTTAAGTTGTGTTTCCTATACCAATGTCATTTTATGGCATAATTCACAACATTGATATATTTTTGAAATATTTATGGTTTTGCATATTGAGTCATGTTTTCCCTACTAATGTCATTACATGGTGTATTTCAAAACACTAGGGAAATTTAAGAAATGACTGGGGTGTTTGATATTTTGATTTGGGCTTCCTATATATATGTTATTACAAGGCATATTTCATAACATTAGACAAGATTATGAAATAATTATGGAATTGCATATTATGATTCAATTTTCCAATATTAATGTCATTGTATAACACAATTTTCAACAATAAGACAAAATTTAGAATTTTTTGGGGTGTTGCATATTTTGAATGGGTATTTTCATACCAATTTTGTTGCACAAAACAATTCAAAACATAGGGACAAATTTTATAAATATTTAGAGTGTTGCATATTTTGAGTTGGGTTTGTCATACTAATGTCATTACATAATGAAATTTTAAACATAATGACATATTTTAAAAATATTTTGGGTGTTGAATTTTTTTAAGTCAAGTTTCCCATATCGATGTCATTGTGAAACACAATTAATTACATTGGTATAAATTTAGAAAATATCTATGATATTACATATTTTCAATTAGGTTCCCTATCCTGATGTCATCACATGATCAATTTCACAATAATGGGAGTAGTTTTCATAATGTTTTGGCTATTGCATATTTTAATTTATGTTTCCTAAACTTATTTCATTGTTTGACATAATATAAAACATTGGGACGAATTTCAAAAATATTTTGGTGTGTATATTTTGAGTCAAGTTTATAGTATCAATATCATTGTGCAACATAATTCACAACATTAGATCAAAACTTGATAATATTTAGGTGCATATTTTGAGATAAAATTCCCATACTAATAGTGTTGCATGAGACAATTCATAACAATGGCATAATTTTTTAAAATGCTGTGGTTATTGTATATTTTGAGTCAATTTTCCTATACCAATGTCATTTCATGGTGTAATTCACAACATTGGGACCAATTTTATAAATATTTTGGGTGTTTCATATATTGAGTCAAATTTCCAATACCAATTACATTATGTGTCATAATTCACATCAATTGGAAAATTCATAATTATTTATGGTGTTTCATATTTTGTGTCAAGTTTCCCATACCAATTTCATTATTGTGTGCAATTCATACCATTAAGATAAATTTTTGGAATATTTTGATTCTTGCAAATTTTGAGGTAGGTTTACTATATCAATGTGATTGCATAACATAATTCACAACATTGGGTCAAATTTTAGAAATATTTGTACTATTACATATTTTGATTCAGGACTCATGTACTAATGTCATTGTGTGGCATAATAACACGAGGGAAAAAATTATAAATATTTGTGGTGTTTCATGTTTTGAGTCATGTTTCTCATATCAATGTTGTTTCAACTTATAATTCACAACATTGGGAAACATTTTTGAAATATTTGTTGAGTTGTATATTCTGAGTCACATTTCCCTTACCAATGTCATTTCATGGCATAATTCATAAGAATGGGACATATTTAAAAAATATTTGGGGTGTTGGATATTTTGAGTTAGGTTTTTTTTACTAGTTTCATTATGTGTCTCAGTTAACAACAACAAGACAAATTTTCAAAATATTTGGGTTGTTAAATATTTTGAGTTAGGTTTCCCATACTAATGTCATTGAGCGTCACATTTCACAAAAATACAACAAATTTTGTAAGTATTTACATTGTTAAATATTTTAAGTCAGTTTTCCCATAATAATATCATTATGTGGTAAAATTCACAAGATGGACAAATTTTATAAATATTTAGGGTTTTTCATATTTTAATTTAGGTTTCCCATACCAATTTAAATGTGCAAAGTAATTCACGACACTAGGATAGGCTTCATAAATATTTGGGGTGCTGAACTTTTTGAGTCAAGTTCTCCATATCAATATTATTTCACTAAGTGGTTGACAACACTAAGACATATTTCAATATAAAATTATGTGCTGCATATTTTTAGATGGGTTTCCTTTACCAATGTTGTTACATGATGTAATTCACAACACTAGGAAAGTTTTTATAAATGTCTTGGGTGTTAAAATTTTTGAGTTAGGTTTCCCATATTAATGTCATTGTATGGTAAAATTCATAAAACTAGGAAATTTTTTATAAATATTTGGGATGTTCTTTATTTTGAGTTAGGTTTCGCATACAAATATCATTATGCTTCACAATTCACAACACTAGGAATTTTTTTTCAAATATTTGGGGTGTTGCATATTTTGAGTTAGGTGTCCCATACCAATGTCATTACATATCACAACTCATAACACTAGGACACATTTCATAAATATTTTATGTGTTACATATTTTGAGTCATGTTTCATGTAGCAATGTCATTACACTACATAATTTAAGACTTTGGGACAAATTTTCAAATTTTTTGGTGTGCTATATATTTTGTGTTGGGTTTCCCATACCAATGTCATTGTCTGAGACACTTCACAACACTAGGACAAATTTTATAAATATTTTGAGTGTTGAATATTTTGAGTCAAGTTTCCTATAATAGTGTAATTATGAGACTATTTTCACAACATTAAGATGAATTTTATAAATATTTTTGGTGCTGCATATTTTGAGTCATGTTTCCCATACCAATATCTTGTTGTCCTGAAATTCATAACACTGAGATAAATTATTTAGGTTATTCCATATTTTGAGGTGAGTTTACTCTACCGATATCATTATTTAGTGTTATTTGTGGTAATGGGAAAAATTTTATAAATATTATTTGGTTGCATATTTTGAGTCAACTTTCTTATACCAATGTTGATTTATGGTGAAACTGAGAATGCTTAGAAAATTTAAAAATATATTTGGCGTGTTTCATATTTTAAATTGGATTTCCCTTACCAATTTTATTATACATCTCAATTCACAACATTGGGGAAAAAATTAGAAATATTTGGGGGTGTTAGATATTTTGAATTAGGTTTCCCATACCAATGTTATTGCACATCATAATTCATAAAACTAGGGAAAATTTTAGAAATATTGGGGTGTTGTACATTTTGAGTCAATTTTTACATACTAATTTCATTGCATCATGTAATGTCTTACACTAAAAAAATTTAGAAATATTTGGGGTGTTACATATTTTGATTCAAGTTTTCCCTACTAATCTCATTATGTTTCACAATTTGTAACAAGAAGAAGGATTTTATGAATATTGGAATGTTGTATATATTGACTCCAGGTTTCACATACCAATGTTGTTGTGTGACATAATTCATAACATTGGGACAATCTTTATAAATATTTGGGGTGTTTCATATTTTGTGTCAAGTTTCATGTGCCAATGTCAGTGCATTACATAATTCACAACAATAGGTCAAATTTTAGAAACATTTGGGGTGTTGAATATTTTAAGTTAAGCTTCCCATACCAATGTTTTTTTATAACACAATTCTCAATATTTGGAGATATTTATAAAATATTTGGCATGTTACATATTTTAAGTTAGGTTTCTTGTACCAATGAAATTGAGTGGCACAATTTGTAAAAATGGATTTTTTTCTTGAATATTTAGGGTGTTTCATATTTTGTGTGAGGTTTCTAATAATAATTTCATTGCATGCCACAATTTACAATAATGGGAAAATCTTAGAAATATTTGTGTGTTTCATATTTTGAGTTAATATTACCATACCTATGGTTTTATGTGGAACAATTCACGACAATATGAATTATTTTATAAATATTTGTGGTGTTGCATATGTTGAGTTAGGTTTTATATACCAATGTTTACAAATTTTAACATTTTTATAAATATTTTCAACCCTTTGACAAATTTTCAACACTAGGACAAATTTTACAAATATTTGGGATTTTGCAAATTTTTTGTCATGTTTACCATACCAATGTCATTGCATTACATAGTTCACAATAGAAGTAATATATTTAAACATGTTTGGTGTGTTGGATATTTTTACATATGCTTTCCATACCAATGTCATTACATTATGTGATTCACAACACTGGGATAAATTTTTGAAATATTTGGGGTGTTGCATATTTTAAGTAAGGTTTCCCATACCAATGTCATTATGCCACACAATTTGAAAAACAAGGAATAATTTTATAAATATTTGTGTTGTTGCATATTTGTTTTGGGTTTCCAATAAAAATGTTTTTGTGCATCACAATTCAAAACATTAATTGATTCATGTTTCCTATACCAATGTCATCATACTACAGGATATACGATAATGGAATTTCTTTTTATAAATATTTGTTCTGTTGCATATTATGAGTTGGGTTTACCATAGAAATGTCATTGTGTGAATAAATTTAAAACATTGGGAAAAATTTTAGAAATATTTTTGGCATTTCATGTTTTGAGTTAGATTTCCCATACTAATGTCATTATGTGTCATAATTTGTAGCACTAGGAAAAATTTCAAAAATATTTAGGGTGTTGCATATTTTGACTCTATTTTTGCATACCAATGTCATTGTGTGGCACAATTCATAAAAATGGTACATATTTATGAAATATTGTGTATATTATTATTTTTAGTTAGGTTTCATGTACCAATGCCATTACACTCCATAATTCTAAACACTGGGATAAATTTTAGATACATTTGAGTTTTTCATATTTTGAGTTGAGTTTCCTATACCAACATCACTCCATGGTGAAATTCACAACATAGATAAAATTTTATTGAATATTTGGGGTATTCCATATTTTGAGTAAGGTTTCTGATAACAATGTTTTTGAGTAACACAATTCAAAACACTAGGATTTTTTTTAAATATTTAAGGTTTCACATATTTGAGTCAGGTTTCCCATACTAATGCCATTATGAATCATAATTTGTAACACAAGGATAAATTACATAAATATTTTGAGTGTTTTATATTTTGGGTTGTGTTTCCCATACCCATGTCATTTTGTAGGGAAATTTATAAGACAAAACTTTTTGAAATATTTGTGTTGTTGCATATTTTTAGTTAGGTTTATCATGCCAATGTCATTATGCCACATAATTTACAATAATGGGATTAATTTTTTAAATATTTACTGTGTTTCATATTTTGAGTTAGGTTTCCCATACCAATGTCATTTAGATACATAGTTCAAAATATTAGGACAAATTTTAGAAATAATTGGTTTGTTACCTTTTTGAGTTGGGTTTCTTGTACTAATTTTAATGCACTATGTATTTCACAACACTAGGATAAATTTGGTAAATATTTGGCTTGTTGCATGTTTTGAATCAAGTTTCCCATACCAATTTTATTATGCCACACAATTCACAACATTGGGACAAATTCCAAAAATATTTTGGGTGTTACATATTTTGAGTCATTTTTCCTATAAAAATGTGGTTGATTTATGCACTTCATAACATAGGGAAAAAATTTAGACATATTTACTGTGTTGGATATTTTTATTTGGTTTTCCCATTATAACATCATTACATGACAAAATTCACAACTTCGAGACAAATTTCAAAAATATTTTGAGTGTTGCATATTTTGAGTTAGGTTTTCTGTATCAATGTCATTATGAGTCACAATTCATAATACTAGGATAAATTAATAGAACTTTTGGAGTGTTCTAATTTTTAATTTAGGTTTCACATACCACTTGTGTTTCATGGTGTAATTCACAACATTTAATCAAATTTAGGAAATATTTGGGGTGGTTGATATTTTGAGTCAAGTTTCCCATATTGGTGTCACTATTTGGTGTAATTTATAACACTAAAAAAAATTTTAGAAATTTTTGGGGTGTTGCATAATTTGAGATAGGTTTCCCACAGTAATGTTGTTTCATGACACAATTCACAACCCTAGGAATATTTTTTAAAATATTTGGAATTTTACATATTTTAAGTGGGGTTTCCCATATCAATATTATTACACGGTTCCATTCACAACACTAGAAAAAAATTCATAAATATTTAGGGTGTTACATATTTTGATTCAGATTTCACCTACATGATGTAATACATAACACTCAAACAAAATTTTGAAATATTTGTAGTGTTGAATATTTTGGGTCAGGTTTCTTATATCGATGTTCTTGCATGATGAAATGCATAATACTAGGAAACATTTTAAAAATATTTTGTGTGTTGAATATTTTGATCAATTTTACCATACTGATGTCAATGCATAATATAAGTCACTACATTGGGACAAATTTCAAAAATATTTTAGATGTTTTTGATGTAGAAAAAATAGGCCAACCTTTTGGAGGCCATAACTTTTGACCCGTAGCTCTGCTTGAGATCTTCCACATGCCAAAATGACTACATTAAAATTTTTGTTGCTATCCTAGGTAGTTGTAACTAACTAAAAATGTTTTTGATATTTTTTGGAGGCCATCATTATCATTTGAGGGTCTAAAATTGTGACTTAATTATTTTTTTAGGTTTTTCTATTGTTAGAAATTGTTTATTTTTAGGACTAGACGTTAAATTGAGTTGAATTTCATCCCATAGTCTAATTATAATGTTAGGATATTTAGGGAATTTTTTAGATCTATACATGTTTAGATGCAAAAATTATAATAAATAGTGATTGCTAAAACTAGGCAGTTTTTAGATTTTAGTTTTTTTCAAGGTTTTCATGTAAACTCTAATTTCTAAATTTAGGCTTATTTAAACATGGTTTGGGTTTTTAATTATATAATGTCAATAAATACAAATAAATTTTGAGTTATTATTTGAAATCTTGGCTTATTGGTAACTTTATTGTCTTAATAGTTTTTTGGTTCCATTAATTGCCTATTTTGAGTCAAGTTTCCCATACTAATGTCATTACATGGTAAAATTCATAACACCAAGAATAATTTTCAAAATAGTTAGGGTGTTACATATTTTGAGCCAGGTTTCCCATACTAATGTTATTTCATGGCAAAACTCTTAACATTTGGACACATTTCAAAGAATATTTGGAGTGTTGCATACTTTAAGTTGGTCTTCTAAAACTAATGTCATTGTGTAGTGTAATTTGAAACATTAGGAAAAAAATTAAAACTATTTGAAATATTTTTCTTGTACTAATGACATTTCACAACACAATTTATAATAGTGGGATTTGTTTTGAAATATTTGAAGTGTTGTATATTTTGAATTAAGTTTCATATACCAATGCTATTATGCTACTTAGTTTAAAACATTGGTATAAAGTTTATAAATATTTGTGGTGGTGCATATTATGGGTTAGGTTTCCCATACTAATGTCATTGTGTTATGAAATATACAACATTAAGAAAAAAAAATAGAAATATTTGGGGTGTGGCATATTTTGAGCCAATTTTCCCATATAAATGTCATTTCATGACATAGTTTGTAAAACTTGGACAAATTTTAGAAATATTTGGGATGTCGAATATTTTTATTTGGTTGGATAATATGAATGTTATTTCATGGAATAATTTAATACATTTAGGAATAATTTGAAAATATTTGAGGTTTCACATAGTTTGAGTCATATTTTTTTATACCAATGTCATTTCATGGCATAGTTCTCAACACTGGGATAAATTTTAGAAGTATTTGGGGTGTTTCATATTTTGAGTTAGGTTTATAATACCAATGTAATTGTGTGATACAATTAATAAACTTGGGATAAATTTTAGAAATATTTGAGGTGTTGAATATTTTAGGATAGGTTTCCCATATCAATGTTGTTACATCATGTAATTCACAACACTAGAACAAATTTCAAAAATATTTAAGGTGTTTCATATTTTAAGTTGATTTTCCTATACCAATGTCACTATTTGGATTTATTCATGATATTAGAATAATTTTTATAAATATTTGGTATATTTCATACTTTGAGTCAAGTTTCCCATACCAATGTCATTACATGGCACAATTAACAACACTGGGACAAATTTATAAAATATTTGGAATGTTGCATATTTTAAATTGGGTTTCCTTTACCAATGTAATTAATCATCACAATTATTAACACTAGGATAAAATTTATAAATATTTTAGGTGTTTACATATTTTGAGTTAGGTTTTTCATACCAATGTCATTTCATGTCACAATTTGTGACACTAGGACAAACTTATTTAGTATTAGGTATATTTCATATTTTAAGTTGATTTTATCATAACCATTTAATTACATTTCATAATTCATAACACTATGAAAAAGTTTATAAATATTTAGATTTTCCCAAAGTTTGAGTCAAGTTTCCCTTACTGAGGTCTTTGCATGTCATAATTCACAACATTGGGAAGAATTTTAGATATATTTAGATGTTTAATATTTTTATTGAGGTGTCTCATACCAATATAAATATGTGGCACAATTCATAACATTGGCAAAATTTTCATAAATATTTGTAGTGTTTCATATTTAGAGTTTAGTTTCATGTATCAATGTCGATGCATTGCAAAACTCACAACATTGGGAATAATTAATGAAAAATTTGGGATGTTGCATATTTTGAGTTAGGTTTCCCATACCAAAGTTGATGTATGACATAATTTGAATGAATAGGACAAATTTATTAAAAATTTGGCATGTTGCATATTTTTAGTGAGGTTTCTCATACTAATGTTGTTGAGCAATGTAATTCGCAACATTGGGAAAAATTGTCAAAAAAATTAGGGTGTTCCATGTTTTGAGTCAATTTTACCATAATAATGTCATTACATATCAAAAATTTTAATAGTGACACAAATTTTATAAATATTCTGGGTGTTTCATATTTAAGTTGGGTTTCTCATACATATTTTATTTCATGGCATAATTTGTAACACTAGGAAAAATTTTAGAAATAATTTGTGAGTTACATATTTGAGTTAGGTTTACCATACAAATGTCATTGTGCTACACTAGTAAAAATTTTATAAATATTTTGGTTGTTTCATATTTTTAGTCGGCTTCTTATACCAATGTCATTTCATAAATGTCATTTCATACTACAATTCACAATACTAGGATACAATTTAGAAACACATTGGGTGTTCCATATTTTGAGTCAGGTTTCTCATACCATTGTGATTACATAGTGTAATTTTTAACACTAGAAAAAAATGAGATATATTTGTGGTATTGCATATTTTGAGTTAGGTTTCCCTTATTAATGTCCTTGCATATCACAATCACAACACTAAAAAAAGTTTGAATTTTTTTTTAGTGTTGTATATTTTGAGTCAAGTTTCTTGTACCAATGTTTTTGTGCATCATAATTTATAATACCATGATAAATTTTGGAAACATTTATATTGGGTTTATATTTTGAGTCAAGTTTCCCATACCAATATCATTGTGTCATGCAATTTTTAACACTAGGAAAAATTTAAGAAATATTTCAGGTGTTGCATATTTTGAGTTGATTTTCTTGCAATAATGTAATTACATATATCAATTCACAACATTAGGATAAATGTTATAAATATTTTGGGTGTTTTATATTCTTAGTTAGGTTTCCCATATCATTGTTGTTGAATAGTGACATTTGAAACACTAGAAATAAATTATAACTATCCAGGTGGTTTCATATTTTAAATTGGGTTTCTTGCACCAACTTTATTGTATGGTGAGATTGACAAGACTTGGATAAAGTTTGTAAATATTTTAAGAGTTTTATATTTTGAGTTAGGTTTCTTGTATTAATGTCATTACATGGTGTAGTTCACAACACTATGAAAAAAAATATAAATATTTGGGGTGTTTCATATTTTTAATTAGGTTTCTCGTACCATGTCATTGTGTAGCATAATTCACTAAATCATGAAATTTTTATAAAATATTTTGGGTGTTGCATATTTTTAGTCAGGTTCTTATACCAAATTCATTATATGGTGCAATGAACAATGTTAAGAATAATTTCTAAAATATTTGGGGTGTTTCATATTTTAATTTCTAACACTAGAACTAATTTTAATTTTTTTGGGTGTTACATATTTTGATTTAGGTTTACCATACCAATGTCATTCCATAACATAATTCAAAACATTAGAGCAAATTTAGAAAATACTTAGTGTAATACATATTTTAAGTTAGGTTTCCTATAGCAATGTTATTATTTACAGTATTTTACAACATTGAGATTAATTTTGGAAATATTTTGGGTATTCCATAGTTTGATTTAGGTATCCCATACCAATGTCATTAGATGAAATAATAAGCAACATTATGACAAATATTTAAAATATTTGCGTTGTTGCATATTTTGAGCCAAGTTTCCCATACCAATTTTATGTGTATCATAATTCAAAATGATTGGAAAATTTTAATAAATACTAGGGGTGTTTCATATTTTTTATTAGGTTTCCCATCCCCATGTCATTACATGACACAAGTTGAAATAATAGGATACATTTTAAAAATATTTTGGATGTTTCATATTCTAAGTCAAGTTTCATGTATCAATGTCATTATACCATACAATTATAAACACTAGGATAAGTATTAAAAATATTTGTGGCATTGCATATTTTGAGTCATGTTTATTGTACCAATGTTATATGACATAATTCACCACAATAGGAAACATTTTCGAAATATTTTGGGTGTTGCATATTTTTATTCAGGTTTTCCATGCTAATTTTATTATGCCACTCAATTTAAAACATAGATAATAACCTATAAATATTTATGGCATTCTATATTTGAGTTGTATTTATAGTAAAAATGTCATTGCACATTATAATTAAAAACACTATAAAAATAAATATAAATATTTTGGGTGATACATATTTTAAGTCATGTAACTTATACCAATGTCATTATGTTGTACAACTTGTAAAAATGGGATGAATTTTATAAATATTTTGTGTTGTATATTTTGATTTTGGTTTCCCATACAAATATCAATGTATAACACAATTCACAACATTGGGACAAATTTTATAAATATTTTATGTGTTGTATATTTTGAGTTAGGATTTCCATACTAATATCATTATGTGTCATAATTTATAACACTAAGAATAATTTTAGACATATTTGGGGTGTTTCATATTTTGAGTCCAATTTCCCATACCAATGTCATTATCCATAAAAATTCTAAAAACTAGGACAAATTTCAAAAATATTTGGGGTGTTGCATATTTTTAGTCAAGTTTCATGTACCAATGTCATTGCTATATAGAATCGCCAACACAAGAATAAATTTTAGAAATTTTTTTGGGATGTTTAATATTTTGAGTTGAGTTTCATATAATAATTTTATTTTGTAGTTCAATTCACAAAATTGAGACAAATTTATAAAATATTTGGGGTGTTGCCTATTTTAGATTAGGTTTCAAATAAAAATGTCATTGAATAACACAATTAACAACACTTGGAAAAAACTTTAAAATATTTTGAGTTGAGTCTCCCATACTAATGTTGTTGTGTATCATATATTACATCACTAAAATAAATTTTAGACATATTTTGATTGTTTCATGTTTTGAGTTAGGTTTTCTATAACAATTTCACTACATAGCATAATTTAAAACATTGGGGAAAAAATAAAAAATATATAGGGTGTCACATATTTTTAGTTAAGTTTTCATACCAATGTCATTATGCCACATAATTTACAATAATGGGAAAAATTTTATAAATATTTACAGTGTTGCATATTTTGAGTCAACATTATCATATAAATGCCATTTTATTACATAGTTCACAATATTGGGACAAATTTTAGAAATATTTGGTATGTTACATATTTTTTATTGGATTTACCTTACCAATATCAATACATAATACAATTCCTAGCATTGGTAAAAACCAATAAAATATTTGACTTGTTACATATTTTGAGTCATGTTTCTCATACCAATGTCACTATGTGATATAATTCACAACACTTAGACAATTTTCAAATATATTTTAGGTGTTCATCTTTTGAGTCATTTTTCCTATAGCTATGTCATTTGCACTACATGGTTTGTAATATTGGGACAAATTTTATAAATATTTAGTGTGTTGCATATTTAAAGTTTCATTTCCCATGCCAATATCATTATTTGACACAATTTATAACACTGGGACAAATTTAAAAATATTTTGAGTGTTGCATTTTTTGAGACAAGTTTACTTTACCAATGTCTTTACAAATCATAATTAATAATACTAGGATAAATTTATAAAATATTTGGTTTCTTGTATATTTTGAGTTAAGTTTCATGTACCAATATCGTTGCATGGTATAATTCACAACACCGAGACAAATTTAGTAAATATTTGGTATGTTCAATATTTTGAGCCAGGTTTCCCATACCAATGTCATTCTTTGGTGCAATTTACAACACTAAAAAAATTAGAAATATTTGGGGTGTTGTATATTTTGAGTCAAGTTTACCATACCAATGTTATTGCACAACACAATTTGTAACACTAGGACAAATTTTGGAAATATTTTAAATTTTGTATATTTTGAGTGGTGTTTACCATAATTATGTCATTGTAGTGTGCCATTCATAGAACTACAACAAATTTCCTAGGTATTTTGAGTGTTTCATATTTTGTGTTATGATCTCCATACCAGTATTGTTGCATGATGTAATTCACAACACTAAAATAATTTTTTCAAATATTTTTAGTGTTGCATATTCTGATTCAAGTTTCTCATAGTGATGTGCTTTCATGATGAAATTTAAAATACTAGGACAAAATTTATAAATATATGGTGTGTTGAATATTTTGAGTAAGTTTTTCCATACTGGTGTTATTTCATGACATAATTCACTACATTGGGACAAATTTTGAAAATATTTGGGGTTTTACCTATTTTGAGTTAATTTTCCCATACTAATTTCATTACATGATGCAATTTAAAATAAAGGGAATAATTTTTAAAATATTTGGGGTGATTCATATTTTGAGTGAGTTTTATTGTAATGATGTTATTAAATGGCACAATTTGTAACATTAGGAAATATTTCAAAAAATATTTGGGGTATTGCATATATAGAGATAGGTTTCCTATAATAAGGTCATTTCACAACATAATTCATAACTTTAGGAAAAAATTCAAAAATATTTGAGGTGTCTTATATTTAGATTTAGGTTTCTTATAACAATGTCATTACACTACTTGTTTCGTAACATTGGTACAAATTTTTGAAATATTTGGGGTGTTGCATATAATGAGTTAGGTTTCCCATACCAATGTCATTACATAAATTAATTTGGAAAACTAGGATAAATTTCATAAATATTTGGGGTGTGACATATTTTGAGTCAAGTTTCCTATACAAATTTCATTTCATGATATAATTTGTAACATTGGGACAAACTCTAAAAATATTTTTGGTGTTGCATATTTTGAATCATGTGTTTTGTATCAATATTGTTGCATGACATAATTAAGAACACCAAGGAAAAATTTTGAAAATATTTTGTGTGTCGCATATTTTAAGTTAGATTTTCAATACCAATTTCTGCATGGCATAATTTAAAACATTGGGATAAATTTTATAAATATTTTGGGTGTTGCATATTTTGAGTCATGTTTTCCTATATCAATGTCATTGTGTGATGCAATTTACAACACTAGAATGAATTGAAGAAATATTTAAAATGTTTCATTTTTTGAGTCAAGTTTGCCATAAAAATGTCATTACATCATGCAATTCATAACACTAAAATAAATTCCAAAATTTTTAGAGTGTTTCATAATTTGAGTCAAGTTTCCTATACTAATGTGATTGTGTGGAATTATTCATGATATTGGGAAAAATTTTAGAAATATTTAGGTGTTGCATACTTTTACTCAGGTTTCCCACACCAATGTCATTGCATGGAAAAATTTTAAATATTGAAAAAAAATTATAAAATAATTAGGGTGTTACATATTTTTAATTGGATTTACCTTACCAATGTCATTGCACATTGAAATTAATAACACTATTAAAAATTTTAGAAATATTTGGGGTGTTACATATTTTGAGTTGGGTTGATCATACCAATGTCATTGCTTATTGCAAGTGTGACAATAGGAAAAAGTTCATTAATATTTGGGTTTTGCATATTTTGAGTGAATTTTCCCATACCAATGTCATTAAATCACACAATTCTTAAAAATAGGAGAAATTTCAAAAATATTTGGGGTGTTGCATATTTTGAGTTAGGTTTCTCTTACTAAGGTCATTGCATGTCACAATTCACAATAATAGGAATAATTTTAGATAGATTTGATTTTTTTATTATTTTGACTTGGGTTTATAATACCAATATCATTATGTGGCACAATTTGTAAAACTATGATAAATTTCATAAATATTTGGTGTGTTTCATATTTTGAGTTTGATTACATGTACCAATGTTGATATATTTCACAAATCACAACACTAGGAAAAATTGATAAAATGGTTGGGTTATTTCATATTTTTATTTAGGTTTCCCATACCAATTTCATTACATGACTTAATTTTCAAGACTAGGACAAATTTATTAAATATTTGGCATGTTTCATATTTTGAGTCATGTTTCCAATACCAATGTCATCCAGCAGTGTAATTCATAACACTAGGAATCATTGTAAAAAATATAGGGTGTTGCATATTTATATTCAAGTTTCTCATACTAATGTCATTTCACATCATAATTTGTAATAGTGGGACAAATTTTAAAAATATTTTGGGTTTTTCATATTTTCAGTTAAGTTTCTCATACCAATGTTATTACATGGCATAATTTGCAAAACTAGGACAAATTTTAGAAATAAGTGTGGTGTTTCATATTTTGAGTTGGGTTTACCATACCAATGCCATTATGTCACATAATTTGTAACATTAGGATAATTTTATAAATATTTTGGATGTTGAATGATTTGAGTTAGGTTTCCCATACTAATGTTATTGTGTTGCATAGGTCACACAACTAGGACAAATTTTAGAAATATTTTGTGTTGTATATATTGATTTGTCTTTCCCATACCAATGTTTTTATGTGGCATAATTAATAACACTAACAGATTTTGGAAATATTTGAGGTGTTCCATATTTTGACTCAAGTTTCCCATACCAATACCATTATGCCACATAATTCATAACACAAACAAAGTTTATAAATATGTGTGGTGTTTCATATTTTGGTTGAGGTTTCTAGCAACAATGCCATTTCCCATTGTAATCCAAAGCACTGTGACAAATATTATAAGTATTTGGGGTGATACATAATTTGAGTTATGTTTCTTGTATCAACATCATTATATTGTATAGTTTGATACAATGGACAAATTTTAGAAATATTTGGTGTTGTATATTTTTAGTTAGGTTTCCTAGACCAATGTTGTTGTGTGAATAAATTTTCAACAATGAGTCAAATTTCATATTTTTTTGGGTATTACTTATTTTGAGTCATGTTTCCCATATTATTGTCATTACATGTCATATTTTAAAACACTTGGAATAATTTGATAAATATTTGAGGTGCTAAACATTTTGACTCAAGTTTCCCATACCAATGTTGTGTGTGGTGCAATTTACAACACTAGGACAAATTTAATAAATATTTGGGGTGTTGCATATTTTGAGATGGGTTTCATGTAACAATATCATTATGCTACACAATTCACAACACTAGGATATTTTGCAAAAACATTTTAGCTATTGTAGATTTTGAGTAGAGTTTCTTGTACCAATGTCATTATGTGGTGACATTAGCAACATAGGGACCAATTTATAAAATATTTTGTATTTTATTTATTTTGAGTCAGGTTTCCCTTACCAATGTCATTAAGCAACACAATTTCAATAGTGAGAATGTTTTTTGGTTTTTTTAACGTGTTACATAGTTTGAGTTAGGTTTCTTGCACTAATTTTGTTTCACATCATAATTTGAAACACTAGGACAAGTTTCATAAATATTATGGGTGTTTCATATTTTAAGTCAAGTTTCCCATACCAATGTAATTATATGACATAATTCACAACATTGGGAGAAAATTAAAAAATATTTGTGGTGTTCCATATTTGGATTGAGGTTTGTCATATGAATGTCATTGCACCACATAATTTGTAACATTGGGATGAATTTCAAAATAATTTATGGTGTTTCATATTTATAGTCATGTTTCCCATACCAATGCCATTCTATTGTGCATTTAAAAATATTGGGATAGATTTTATAAATATTTTGTGTGTTGCATATTTTGAGCTAGGTTTCACATACCAATGTCATTATGTGGCACAATTAGTAACACCAAGATTTTTTTTTATAAAATATTTGGCATGTTGCATATTTTAAGTTAGTTTTCTTATAACAATGTTGTTATGTCACAAAATTCACAACATTGGGACAAATTTTCAAAATATTTTTGTTGCTCCATATTTGAACATATGTTTCTAGTAATGATATTATTATGCATCATAATTAAAATCACTAAGAAAAAAATTATAAATATTTGGCTTGCTACATATTTTTAGTCATGTTTCTTTTATAAATGTCATTATGTTGCATTATTCAAAACACTGGGGTAAATTTTAGAGATATTATATGTATTTCATATTTTGAGTTAGGTTTCCCATAATAATGTCATTGTGTGGTATAGTTAACAATAGTAGGAAAAAATTTAGAAACATTTGGGGTATTGCATATTTTGAACAAAACTTCATGTCCTCAACAAATTTTATAAATATTTGATTTGTTGGAAATTTTGAGTAAAGTTTCTTGTACCAATGTCTTTATATAGTATAATTCACAATACTAGGACAAATTTAAAAAATTATTGGGGTATTACATATATTGTGTAAGGTTTATCCACACCAATTTCATTATGTCATGTGGTTCACAACACTAGGATTTTTTTTTCAAATATTTGGGGTGTTCCATATTTTGAGTCAAGTTTCCCATACTAATGTCATTATGAAATGAAATTAACAACCCTAGGATAATATTTAGAAATATTTTGGATGTTTAATATTTTGAGTTAGGTTCCTTTACGAATGTCATTACATTGTATAGTTCATAACACTAAGACAATTTTTTTGAAATATTCGGGATGTTGCATATTCTAAATCAAGTGTCCCATACCATTATCATTAGATAACATAATTTATAACATTGGGAGAAAAATTTAAAATATTTGGTTTATTTCATATTTTGAGTTTGGATTATTTTACTAATGCCTTTGCACATTAAAAATTGTAACACTAGGAAAATTTTCAAAAATATTTTGGATGTTGCATATTTTGAGTTTGGTTTCCTATACTAGTGTCATTATATGATGTCATTTACAACACTAGGATAAATTTTAAAAATATTCAAGGAATTTCATATTCTAAATCAAGTTTCACATACCAATATCATTATGTTGCATAATTATCAACATAGGGGAAAATGTTATAAATATTTATGTTGTATATTTTGAGTCAGATTGCCTATACAAATTTCATTTCCTGACACAATTTGCAACACTAGGATAAATTTAATAAATATTTTGGATGTTGAATATTTAGAGAGAAGTTTTCCATACCATTTTTTATTGCATAGTACAATTTTCAACACTAGAAAAAAAAGGATATATTTGTGTGTTTCTTATTTTGAGTTAGGTTTCCATTACCAATGTCACTACACATAACAATTGATAATACTAGACAAATTTTGGAAATATTTAGGGTGTTGAATTTTGTAAGGTGGGTTTACAATACCAATATTATTACATCAAGTAGTTTCAAAAAATATAAAAAATTTAATAAATATTTAAGGTGTTGCATATTTTGAGTCAATTTTCCCATACTAATGTCATTGTTGTCAATCAAGAGTGTGGCCTTAAGAGAATGTGTGTTATTACTCACTCCTATTAAAACATGGAATCTATCCAAAGTATGGGTGAATTCAGAAGAGAGATAATCTCTAAATAGGGTTTTTTCCCTTGGTGATCTCATTAAAATCTACTCTTAACCTACTATCTACTGATTCTGGCAATGAAAAGGGTGCAAAAGTTACTATTTGTAATGTAATTGAAAGATAAACTAAAAGGAAGGTGATGAAACAATTTTTTTGTGACCACTTATGATTATAATTAATCTCTTATGATAGGGGAAAACTTACACACATTCACTACACTCAGGAAAGATTTCTACAAAAGTGTTTCATGAAAAGGACTTGACAAACTAAATTTATGCAAGGAGTGATTGGAATCACATAAAATACATGAAATTAAGCTAGTTTAGACACTTAAAATTACCTTTATAAAATCAAATATCTCTCATGATGGTATAATAACTAGATAATAACAAAGTAAAACAAGTGAATCACTAAATTATATCAATGACAAACACATACACTTCACTCAAAAAGCCTAAAAATGGAGGAATATAACTTATTATTTCTCTAAAAAAGGTCAATGTAAATTGTTTCAGACTTTAGGTACATTCCAAAATAAGAGAGTTATTTTTACATTATGGAAATTGAATTCATTTATAAAAAGTAAATGCTAGGAGATAAAGCAGCCCCAAAATAGAGGACTTTAAACTTGGACTAAACTCCCTTCTCTAGTGTTATGTAGCATTATTTAAGCTTCCAAAAATTAATCCTTAATATTTTGGCATTGGAAAATATAATATTATATGTTTTATGGTCTTAGGAACTTTTTCATAATGTTTAGTCAAGCCTAGACCACTTAGAGAGTACCTAGATTCTTATTACAACCCCTATATTTAAGCTCACATGTTTCCTTGATGAATGGGTTTTCTTATAAGAAATTAGGCATTCAATTACACTAAAGTCTTTGATTTAATCCTTCTTTATACTCATGAATTATGTTTCAACACATGGCATAGGTTGTTAGGAGACTTCCTCAACCTTATTTTTGACTTTGTCTTCAAATGGGGTGTAAGAAGGAAGGGGAATCTTATGTGAGCTTGAAGAATGTTTTGAAATTGATAAAATTTAATTAAATAATTATCATGACTTATTATAAGTCTAAAAGTGGCATAACATATCATGAATTATCTTGTTAAGGCCTTAAGAGGAGTCACATAAATTGATTTAGTTCTCAACCCCTCAAATCTCTCATTTTCTACTAGGCGTAGAAGGAAAAAGTTGGATTTTTATTAAAATTTGCTTATTTATTACATGGATGAGTTATAAAGAGCATACAAAACCTATAATAAGGAAATTTGATGCATAAATCACTTAGAAAAACTAGGTTCTACACCAAAACCATACTTTTCATATGAATTATTTGTAACCTCTTTTTTAATAAATATCCTTGTATTGGAGAATGTATAGGTGATGATGAGAATATGAGCACATATAAAAATTACCTATATCCCCTTACATATCCTAAAAAAAATTGGTGGCCAAACTCCAAGTGTAGATGTGTTTTATAACACCTTCTTTTATCTAGATTAGGCTTAATTATCCCTCATATGCCTAGAAGGTGGAAAAATTGATCTTGAGACCAATCACACATGTGAAACTCACCAATTTTTTTATATTAAATTTACCTATTATATATCCACTCTCCATGTCAATTTTGGTGGTCTAGAACATTGTGGAGGTACAAGAACCATGAAATGGCCATTAGAAGCTTGCCTTTTTGAAGCATTTACTGACTGGCTAAAAAGGATTGAATGGTTCAGGAATATATAAATTATATTATATGTCTTTTTAGTTTTATCATGTCAAAAAAATCAATATACCTCCCCTAATTATTTTCATATTTCTACAATCCTCAGAATCCTTGTTTTAAATTAAAAACATGAAAAAGTATTATTTTTGTATTATTGCATAGAAGTGAAGGTACATAAAAATGCATGTGGAAGACTCTTTGAGTGTCTAATACAACATATGATAGGTTTTATGACTCAAATATGGAATTTTATGAGGTTTACAACTCAATCTTTTCAAATTGGTTTAAATTGGTGTTTTAGGAGGGTTTTAGGTGGTTTTCACCCTTAAGGTTTGTTCATAAAGTTTTGAAATCCAACCCATGAAAAAATTACAAAAATATAAATTTAAAAACCCCCTATAAAATCCTAAATATCCTTAAAGTCCCATGATATGCCTCCATGTAGGTGTGAGCTTCCAAACATGGCCTATCAAGCTTCTCTCTCCATTCTGCATACCCTATTTTGAACTTGGGCCAAGGAATGGATTCTTCATGAATATCTTTGAAAATAAAAATATTTAACACACATAATATCCTATTATGAAAATTTTCCAATGGTTTTTAGTGATTTTTTAGTGTTATAAGTGGAAAATACCCCTTTTAGGCATTAGGCCTAGAGTAGACCTAGTGGGCTTTGACTACAAATGGCTATGCACCACCACCTATGAGTGGTTTCAAGATTAATAGGATTTATTAATTTTATTTAAATATAAATTAACCTCAATACACCATATAAAAGTGTCACTTAGTGTTCCAAAGACCTATCAACACTCCTTTTGATCATCTTCTCACCATTTCTTGTAATCTAGTTTGCCTAAAAGTGCCTACCTCTATGATAAAATAGAGGATATATACCCTATTTATCATAAAATTTTGAATTTATTAGGTGTTTTATTAGGTCATGAGGATGATATTTACTAAATTTTGGTGGTAGATGATCTCTCTAGCACCTTTGAACACTAGAAACTCTAAGATAGACTTTTGCAACATTGATTGTGTATGACTTTGTGAGTTGACTATATGCAGCATGTTATAGTCCTTATCTTTCCATATTTACATATTTTATGAGTATCTTGATATTTATATTATCACTTTGGATGGTACTTGTTGATCATATAATCTCTTTTCCAAATTTTTCAATGTAAACCCTCATCTCACCTTCTTAGCTATCAGTCATTGTGATTATGTTTCTTTGCTTAAGAAATGACACTTATAGGTGTCTAATACATGATTAGACCCTATGTAATTAATTAAATATCCCATTAGATTTCCATAGGTTTATATCCTTGTATTTATCCTTAGCTTATAACTTCTTTTATGTTTTCAATGCATATGAAGGCTTTCTTAGGGCTAGTTGACCCTATTTAGCTAAAAACCTTGTGTATACCTTCTCAACTATGATTTGAATAAGGAATAAAATATTATTTATGTATAAATTTAATTATTATTTTTCATTTTATAACTATTTATGCATCAATATCACCCACTCAATTTTAGCCACTAGGTTATTAAACCACTACTCATTATCATCATCAAATTTGACTTAATGAGCAACCTATAAGTGATACTTGAACATTGGATTATTTCTAGACTATGTATAAATTACATTAAATGTGACTATATCCTTATTATCAGGATCAAAATTACCTTATATATTCCTCTATGGGCCCATCCATTTCACAATTTTCACCAAGATAATGATCTTCATCATTTAACACTACTCTCATACGAGCCAAACAAGCGGCTATAAGTGTGTACAAAAGAATTATTTTTGGCCATGAAATGTCACCATCATCTCATCATCCCATATGATATCACGAGGAAATATAAATCTTAAAAACACCCCTAAATCACTTTCAACTATAACATTTGACTTAACTAGCTTATGGCATAGAGTTAGTGATAGGAAAAGTCACAGTTGTAGATGATTGTGGACTAAGCCTTAGGCCTAGAATAGGTCTAAATAGAACTTATTATTGAGATTTTATTCATTATGATACTTTTATCCCTCCATAATTTCCTCAATATCATGGTGATTGTAAATATGTTTCCTATAACCTTCTATTAATTGACCTTAATATGTTGTATGTATGCATTTGACGGGACTGTTATAGGTTCTTATGTTCTATATTAGTCCTTATTTATTTATTTAAGACACTCTTGATGTATATTAATATTAATCCAACCCATTTGAAATAATTTTGTCTTTTAAATATTGTGATGAGACTAACATTCCATATGCTTATATATTATCATCCTACAGTTGACTATAGGTGACTCTTTTAAGGCAAAAGTACACCTCTAAGTTTCAACATATAGTCTTTTCATGTCTAAGCTCCCTTGAAATATCTTGGTATTATTTAATTATTTAATAATAATCATTTCATTCTTGTATTTATACTAATACACTCACTATTGTATTTAACCTATATTTCCATCCCATAACCAACTTGTAGGTGTCCATTTTTGTGATCAACGAGAAACCTATAGGTGGAAAACTACATAAAATTTTGAATCTCAACTAGTTTGATTGTCCCCTAGGGAACCATAAGTGTCAAATATATTCAAAGTAAGTCCTTAATTAAATATTATCCCTTCATTACATCTAAATTCATTTCAAAGCTACTTGGACATACAACATTGAAGAGAATACTCACATTCTAAAGTGCAAGAAAACATGGAATGAGAGTCATACATCATCATACCCCTATTACCAAATAACTCTTTGTTAAGCCAAAAAAATTCCATTTAACCTGTATTTCATAAATGAAACTTTATTGTATTTCAAAACTAAAATAGTTTCATCATGAGAATGATCAAAATAAGGACTAGGTCTTTATTTGGAGGGATTAAGGTAACTTGTCCCTGAATTCTTTTTATAACAAAAGCATAAAACTCTCAAGTTTGCCTTTCATTCCATGACCTCATTAAATATTTCTATGGTATCTATAACTCCCCAAGACCATAAATAATCTCCAAAAAATTTATATATACTTCATATAAATTTTCTATCTCCTATTAGGACACTTGTAGGTGTATGTGTAGGTCACAAGGTTATGGAGAACATAATAGATATAATGTGAATGGTAAATTAGGACCAATCATAGGTTTAAACCATGATCCTATGATGTTTTCCATGTTTAAAACATAATGTAGCTATCATACTAGTTTCAACACTAATATTACATCCCTATAGACCTTTGTGGGGACTTATGGATGCACATGAAGGTGTGACATGGGGTAGTGATAAGGAAATATCGATATGTGCATAGTGAATGATCCTATGGTTCATCCCAAACCTCATCAAATTTTGTAAGTGGATAATCTTTATAATGAATGAGTTTAAACTAGTTAAAATTATCTCTTCCAATGTGGTTATCCCTTTGAAGGCACCTATAGGTATGCCTTAATGTTGCAGACTAGGCAGTGAAGTTAAGAAATGAATAATTTAATGGTGAATGAGAATTCAACAAGACTTAGACCCTTCATAAAATTCCAAATGGACTATTTTCCATCATGAATAACCTCACCTAATTAAAATACTCCTTTTCAATGTGATTATCTCATGTGAGACACCTATAGGTGCTCATTCTCACAATGTACAGATGGTAAATAAAATTTTGTCTCCTTTGTTAGAAATTACTTACTCTAGCTTTGACATAAATTATTTATTCATGTTCACACTCTAAATCAATTTGTAGTGAGCTTGACTTATTGAAGCCTTATAAACAACATCCACTCTTGTAGGCAACTTGACTGTAGGTATCCATTGTCCATTATGGCTCTATATGTAGATTGTTGATGAGCCAAGGTCAATAGTCACTTCATCACTTGATAGGATATTATTTACCTTAATTTTTGAGAGAATTTTTGGAGGTAGTTCAGGTCATCCAAAATCACCTCATAACCTTTTAAACATCAAAAATAATATCAATAAATGTATTTATACCTCATTGAATAGATCAATTTTTCTTAAACTTTTTAAAAGGAGATATAGTTATAATGGAGAGATATGAGCCCTTACTTTTTTGAATAAGGTATGTCATGAATTAGATATTCAATTAATAAACTCTGAAGATGAAAACATGGTTTATGCTATAAATTAATTCCTAAAATGAGTTATCATATAAACTAAGATTAAAATTAACCTCATGATCTCTAAAATTATCTCTCAAAACCATTCCTCTCCATCACTTTTTTATCTTGAGAAACATTTGCAAGAGCATACCCCTCTCAGATACATAAGCTATAGTGACCTACTTTCACTTTTATAAAAATTTCATAAATATGAGTGCACAAATAAATTAACCAATTCCACTAATTTCAATCTTACTCATACCCATAACAATTTCCAAATTTTTAGATTCTAACTCTCTCTCCTTTTTCCCTATCGAGCATTTGAAAATTGCCTTTCTAGAGCTACCAAGAAGGTGGATATATGAGAAAAGTGGGTTGTTTTCATTATATCAGATAAAAATTAATAAAAATATATTATATGACCCTTTATGGACCCAATTAATCCTTTGAGATTATTTTCTTAGAAAAATCCTTTAAAAGCTAGTATGAATGCCTAAAAAAGCCTATTTTACACTAAACGTGCTAAGTTCACTAAGGAGATATGATCGTAATGTTTTAAATTGTTTTATTGATTATTTAACATGTATTATAAGGTTAATAAACATGTAATTAAACTTATTATTGATCATATACCTTAAAAACATTACAAAACCTTCTCTGGAGGGCACAAAATGGTTAGAATTGCATAGAAATGAGTCATGAAGTTAGTCCAGAATGTGATTAACCTGATTATTATTATGTTAGGAATTTAATCACATTAAAACATGTTATTAAACTCATAATGACACTTAATACTCTTCTTACCATTTAAAATGGCTTGGAAAGGCCAAAAAATGACTAGACAAACACAAAGACAAATGAAGGACAAGACCTTAACTTACATAATCAACTTTAAGACCTGATAATCATGGTTTATAATTATCAATTTAATGAATTTTTAAAACTAAATTACTGACACACAAGATAAAATACCATGACATATAAAATTTCAAATAATAGGGGTGAGAATTTGACATGTGAGGTCAAAATTATCAACATTTTGGTGACTCAACTGGGAAACATGCCTGCTATGATTGAGAACCAAACCATTTTCATGAATTTTGGACTCATAAAATAGTAAAAAATCTGATTTATGACTAAAATCACCCTATTGACTTGAAATAAGGACACTTCCTCCTCCAAAACAAGGAAGGAAACACACAAAACATGGGAAACTAGCTAACAAAGCAAATGTGCAAATAAAGCACTTACTTGAGATAAAGCATAAATAGAATAATGTGCTAGGACAAAACATGGAGGAAGACAAACAAACTAAATATGTATAAGTAACTTATCTTTCAATAGAAATGCTTGATGTGTATCTCATTAATTGGGATTGAAAGCTCCTCACCATCCATCTTTGTATGTTGGAAGGGATTATGGGATTTACAACTAAAGATTATGTATGGTCCACTACAAAGGGAGTCAAAATTCATATTCCTTCCTCATTTAGATCAATCCTCATCCCACCTGAGAGCCAAATTTCCTTGTTTGAAACTCTAGGAAAAATCTCCTTTGTAAAAAGGTTTTTTTCACTTGTGCTTGTTGAATTTTCATGGCTAGCATGGACTAATTTCTAACCTCTTATAGCTCCATAAGCTTAGCATACCTAATCTCCATTGGTTTGGTCTCAAATAACTCAAGATGATTTATTAATTCTAAAGTAGGTAACTTTAGATAAATGGGTAACCTTTCTTTCTTACCATATACTAGCTTTTATGAGGAGTTGGCTATTTATATTTTATATGTGATCTTATCAGCCCATAGAGCTAACTTCAAATTTAAATGTCATGAACATCGATTATCTTTGGTAGTCCTTGTTATGATCTTTAAAAGGTTCTTATTTATGGACTCAGAAAGGACATTTCCTTGTGGATATTAGTTTGATGAAATGCTGAGGTAAATACCGTGTTGAATAGACCATTGGCTGATCTTAGTTCCCAAATAATCCATGGCATTATTCAAAATGATGGTTTAAGGAACTCTAAATTTAGTAATCAAACCTTCATAAAAATATAGAACATTAGATTCTTTCGTTTCTTCCAATGCTATTAATTCTTTCCATATTTTGAAGTAATACATAGTAATAAATATCCATTTATGACTTGAACATGAAGGAGGATTAACTAGGCCATTAAATTATAATCCCCTTTGGACAAAGGGTTAGTTTATCACAATTGGTTGGAGAGGTAAGGATGCAATTTTCACTTTCCTTATAAACATAACACATTGTTTACATTTCCTAACCCATGCATGAAAATCACCAAATATGCTTGTCCAATCATACCCACCTCTCATGATTTTAAGGGATTTAATCCTTCATAATAAATTTACTCCACCATGTTCATCATGGAACTCTTTAAGCAACATTTGTGTTTGGCTTAGCTCTATACACTTTAACAACATGTCATTGATATCTTTCTTAAAAATAACACCATCAACAAGAATAAATAGAATGGATTATAATCTAAAATATCTTATTTTTTAAGAACTTAAATGAGAAGGATAAAGACCATCTTGGAGATATATTACTAATTCATGAAACTAGTTGGAAGGTGAGGTTTGATCAGCTACAACCTCTTCATCATTTGACAATAAAACCATTTCATTATCCTCTTGAAATTTTTGGGCCAAGTTATCACAAATTACTTTACATATAGTCATATTTTGTGACCTTTATGTCCACTTATACTACATTACCTTGATTATCCAACTAGCTCTCTTCTCATGTATATCTTTGTTCAAGAGGAACTCCTTGATACATGGATGGGCAACCATTAGCTGTATATTATTATTAGACAATACATATCTAGACTTCTTGAGAGACATAATTAATAAAATTATATGTTTTCCAACATAATAATACCTTGTTTCATACTCCTCCAAGCCTTGACTGAAGAAGGCTATTGGCTGCTCCATGTCCTCATGATTCTATTGCATAAGAATACCTGAAATGGTGTCCATGTTAGCATATGTGTATAAGATGAAATATTTTGTGAAATCTACATTTATGAGGGTAGGATCACTAGATATGGATATATTTAACTCTTCAAAACTCTTTATCCCTTCCTTGGACTAGCTAAAACTCTGATTCTTCTTTAGCATTGATGTAAGTGGCTTAGCTAAAGTGCTAAAATATCAAATGTATCTTCTTATAAAATCGATTTTCCCTAAGAATATTTACAAGGCCATTGTGTGCTTAGGTAAGGAAAGATAAAGAATTAAATATATTATTTTAATATTTATACTTAAAGCATACTTTGAAACCACATGCCCAAGAAGCTTAACTTCATAAACTGAGAAGACACACTTTTTGGTATTAAGAGATACCCCAAATTTCTTACACATTTTGAACACATGTTTGAGGTGGAACATGTGCTCACTTCCACTCTTTTAAAAAATAGTTATGTCATCCGAATATACAAGTAAAACCATATCAAGAAGACCTTGGAATGCCATATCCATGGCTCCTTAGAAGGTTATTCTAGCATTGGATAAACCAAAAAGCATATTTCCATATGCAAAGATCCCCAAATTTATAGTGAATACTATCTTTAATTGGCATTCTTCCTTAACCAAGATTTTATTGTAGTCACTATATCCATCCAAAAAATAAAACCTCTCTGAACCTTCAATTGACTACATAATTTATTCCATGGATGGAAATGGATAGTGATCTTTAAAGGAATCCTTGTTCAATTCCTAAAAGTCAACACATTGTATAATATCACCATTATTATTTCATACTAGAACAAGGTTTTACACCCAAATTAATTTCTTTATTAGGAATATAATAACTTACTCTCTAAGCTTATGAAGTTTATATCTCATCAAAGGCTGAATTTTTTGGATTGAATTTTTTTTCCTTTGTCTCACTAGTTTAGTTTTAGCCTCTATCTCAATGGTGTGTTGAGCTAGACTTATGTCAACTCATTTGAGATCACTATATTTCCATAAAAACTCATCATCCAAACTTGTACATAACTCAATGAAATCTTAATTTTGTGAAGGAGTGCATACCTTACCTAATTTAAAATTCTTGCTAGTTACAATCTCCATATTAGCATAATGTTCTTCTTTAATTGATAAAGATGATTTATCTTTCCTCAATTCATCATTTCCACTGAATATGTTCTCAAGTGTGACTAATCCTTTTATTAATTTATTATTTTTCAATTACACAATATGATCAGCATACTACTATAAGTACTTTGATTAATTCCTAGATGAGAACTCAACCTCTTCTTATAAGAACCTGACAATTTGATTATCATCCTCAAATTCATGCCAATTATCATTATTATTTTTATTATAAGACCTCACAAAAACCTTAATGTGTGACCAAATTTTATCATTTTTAATACCAACTGGGATACTAAATTGAGCTCCTATGGCAACCAACCTATCTAAATGTTTATTATCATCTCTTGGTATTGCTTAAATGTTAGAAGCCTAAAAATCCTTTAGGATGTCCCAAACCTTATGGTTATGATATAAAATCAATGTGTTTTTGCATAAATTAATACATTTTACTTGGTGAATTATAATCTCACTATCAAAAATATCTTGCAAGGTGTTGATTTTCATCTTCCTAACCCACTGTAAATTGTGAACTAGTGCCTCATAATTTGCAACATTCTTTGAAAAACTAAACTAAAAACTTAATGGAATAAAAATACCTTTTATTCTATATATAAATCACAATAATTCCATCCATGTTACATACTTGTTCTCTAATCCATTGAAGTACAATTTCCATAGACCTTGACTAGATTCATCATCCTTCACCATGGATGGAATTAGTGCATCATTATCATGAAGATAATAGAAACCAAGTCCATCCTACTGAATCAACTTATATGGATAATTTTAATTTAAGTTAGAGGCCCATTAATTAAGTTAAAATTTAGTAACTTCATCTAATGGTGAATTAGTTTCCACTCCACTAGTTCCTATCACCTCTTCTGAGATGACATAGTTAGTGTTGACAACAGTTGGCATACATGGCTCCAAATGGACATATGCAATGGGATAAAAAAAAATTATGAAATTATTACCATTCCTAGTTATAATCATTAAATATGTACAATAAAATGATAATTATCCCCCAATATTTGATGTGAAGACTCTTAGAAGACACATGGAAAAGTAAGGAGACAACTCCACCACAACTACATCCTACTGAATGGTAACATTTTGACAAGCATGTAGTATTAAATTCAGATCTTTAATGATGCCTAATATATTTGTTGGTGATTTATCTCATTTTAATACTCCTTTAGTATTTGGTTCATAAACTAGACCAAGCTTATTTTCAATTTGCTTAGGCATAACAATACTACTAGCTCCTCTATCTACCATGTAGTTATGAAGTAAAGTGTCACCAAATATACATGAGAGATATAAAGGAGGAGTTTTATTTGATTTTACCTCAGGTTTTTCCATCTTTACATTCTTTATTACCTATTGTACTTGATGCTTCATTGGCTAGTCTAAATTACACAAGAGAACACCTTCTTTCTCAACCATTTCTAGAGACAATTTGAGAGATTAGAGATCTTGAATGAGTACGTCTTTTTGTCCTAGAATAGATATGGAATCCCACATGTTTATGATGATGTTATAATTATTTATTTTATAAATTATAATAAATTGAATCCCACTAACCTTTGGCTAAATTTTTTGAACCATTAGATGCTCCTAAACTAAAGGTACTTGATGAGCATTTATAACCACTATATTCTATTTTTTTTTGAGTTGTAAGGGAAATATGTTATTCTTTGGTACCTTTTTAAATAATGTTAGGAGTAATTTAATCATGAATCACATCTTGAGCCTCATTAATCGTTCTCATTTTATCTCTAGTAATAGCTACAACTTAGACACTTAGAGTGCTAGCCTCACCACCTTGATTAAAAGCAAAATGATCACCCATTTAACAATTTAAATTAATGGCATGAAGCTACCCTTGAAATTGTTAAGCCTCTCCTTGTGGTGCCAAACCTATTTATTTTTATTAACTTTCTTGAAGAGAAAAATATTCTTTTCTCATTTATTCCATATTCATGTTTTATGAAACCAAGGTTTGGTTGTGAACATCATTAAGATTGGAAGTCTACTAACCTAAGTCTTGCATCAAATTTTTTTTGAGGTGATGTAAGAACAATAGATTTTTGAGTGGATGGTGCATTAGGATCAATAGCCACATATTGTTTAGATTTAATTATGGTTCCTTGAGCTTTGTAGGATGTTATATTGTCTCTAATTCCTTGGTAAGGAGGCTTTTAATCTCTGAAATCCTTATAGGTGGGTTGGCATGGTTGTTGATAAAGTCTACTTACCTAATATTAATACATCTTTAATTATACTATTTCATTTCCAAAATACTATAACAAAGCTTTCATCTCTCCTAGCTCACTAAATTGACTATAAGGGGCTACAAATTGAGTTTAAGGAGGTGAAATAGGAGCTAATGATGGAATTTGAGGAGCTTGAGGGGCTAGTATAGACTAAAATTCTAGGAAGGTATGCATTATAGGTCTTAGACAAAGCTTACCAGCTTATATCAAACTATTATATGTTCTTATTACAACCTCATAAGCATCTTGAAAGGTATTACCACCCATTGATAGTATCATCACAATAATGTCAAAATTAAGGGATCTTAGATTGTACAAGAAGGCATATTTAGGGTATAGTCTAATCAACATAGGTATCTTGGTCCATGTTTTCTAGATTTTAAGGTTAAAGTCAATCATGAACTCATAAGGATCCATTTTTATGGTATTTAGCTATTTAGATAGGTATAGGTGATCAAATTTATTCTCAAATTGTTTTAATAAGGCTGATTATAAGTCATCCCAAGAAGCAATGGAGTGAAGTGGGAGGTTTCTATACCACTATAATGCTTTTCATTTGAATAAAGTAGTAAGTAATCTAATAGCCACATTATCTTGAACCATATTATGGACTCAATAGAGATTAGAAACATCCTTGATGTGTTCAATAGGAGTTTTTTGATCTTATATTGAGAATAATTATATACTCTTAAGAGCTGATACAAGAATGTCATCAAATTAGGCTAGATTCAATGGACTACCTCTATTGAATGGAACAAATAATAAGTTTTTGATGGTTATCAAAATAGTGGGGATCTCACTATTTAAGATAATAGGATTAACAAGAGACAACTATTTCTTTCTATTAAACATTTATACTTTGCATGATGTATAAGGAAACTCAATGAGCTCAAGAGGAGTACCTTTACTTCATGATCTTGAGGAAACCTTTCACATGAAAGTATTGCCTAGATGCTACTATAAAATATACAACTTGAAGAAATATTTATCCTATAATGATAATCAATTTCCTTATCTATAGATATTACTTCTCTTTATCTCCAACCTTTAGCTATTACAAGGAGAATGATTCTCATAGGGTGTGCTAATAATTATTGTCAATCAGGAGTGTGCCCTTGAGAGAAAGTTTAATATTCCTCACTCATGTTAGAAAATGGAATATATCAAAAGTGTGGGTGACTTTATAAGGGAGTGAATATCCAAAGAGGGTTTTCTCCCTTGGTGTACTCACTAAAACCTACTCTTAACCTACTATCTACTAATTGTGGCAATCAAAAGCATGCAAAAGTTATTGTTTACAACAAAATTGAAAGATAAATTGAAATGAAGGCGATGCACCAATTGTTTTATGACCAATTATTCTTGTAATGACACTCCTATGAGATCAAAAAACTTGAACACATTCACTACACTCAGTAAATATTTCTATAAAAGTCTTTCACAAGAAAGACTTGATAAGCTTAGTTTATGTAAGGAAAGACTGAACTCACATCCAATAAATAAACCTAAGATGATTTAGACAGTTAAAATAATGTGTATAACATCAAATATTTATCATTAAGGTAAAATAAGTAGAAAATAACATAGGAAAACAAGTGCTTCACTAAATTATATCAATGGAAAACACATACAACTTATTATTTCTTTCAAAAAGGTCAATACAAATTATATCAGCCTTTAGGTACAATCCAAAATCAAATAGTGATTTTAAAATTATATAAAATGAATTCATATACTAAAAAAAATGGTTTGGAGTAACCCCAAATAACGTACTCCAAACTTGGTCTAAACTCCCTTCTTTAGTACTACGTAGCTTTATTCAACCTTCACAACATTATTCCTTCATAGAGTGGCATGGAAAATATAATATTATATGTTTTTTTTGACTTAATAACTTTGTCACAATGTTTACTAAATACTAGACCAATTAGAGAGTGCTTATATTCTTGTTGCAACCCCTAGATTTAAGCTCACATATTTCCTTGATGAATGGGTCTTCTTCCAATAAATTGGGCCTTAAAGTACATTAAATTCTTAATTTTAACCCTTTTTTATACTCATTAATTATATTTTAACACTTATAATAGGTTTTTGGGAGACTTCTTTAACCTTCATTTTTGACTTTGTTTTCAAATGGGGCATAAGAAGGAAGGAGAGTCCTATTTGAGCTTAAATGCCGTTTATGGCATGATAACCTTTAATTAAATCCTTATAAAGAATTATTAAAAGTGTAAAAGTTGCATATAATATCATGTATTATCTTTTTTAGGCCTTAAGATGAGTCATATGCATTGATTTAGTTTGTAAGCCCTTCAAATCTCTCATTTTTTACTAGGCATAAAAGGCAAAAGTTGGGTTTTTTTTCAAATATGCTTCAATTATTCTTAATTATTAAATTAATTACTTGTAAATAGCATACCAGACCTATAACAATGTAATTTTATGCATAATTCACTTAAACAAACCTGGTTTTACTCCAAAACCATGCATTTCCTATGAATTTCTTGTAGCCATTTTTAATCAAATCTCCTTTTTTGGGATAATGAAAAGGTTATTATGAGAATATTTTAAGATACCATTTATCCCCTTACATCTCCTCACAAAATTTGGTGTCCATATTTTAATTGTATATGTGCTTTCTAGCACCTTCTTTCAGCTAAATGTGGCCTAATTAACCCTCCAAGGCCTAGAAGGTGGACAACATGTTCTTGAGATCCATCAATCTTTTTAAAATCACCAAAAACACTTTATTAACTTTAAATATGATATCACCATTAACCATGTCAATTTTTGTAGTCTTAACACTATGGAGGGACAAGAACCATGAAATGGCCATTGGAAAGCTTACCTTTTTGAAGCATTTTCTGACTGGCCCAAAAGGATTGAATTGTTTGGGAATATATGAGTGATATATAAAATATTTTTGAGTTTTTACAGGTAAAAAATTATCATCATACCTCTTCTAGTGATTGGCATCTTTCTACAGTCCTCAAAACCCTTGTTATATCTCAAAAACATGAAAACATATAGTTTTTATACTATTCCATACAAGTGAAGGTATAATAAAAATTCATGTGGGAGAACCTATAAGTGTATAATACAACCTATGATATATTTTAGGAATAAAATTTGTCATTTTATGAGGTTTCCAACTCAAACTTTGTAAATTGGTTCAAACTAGGGTTTAAGAGGGTTTTATGTGGTTTTCACCATTAAATTTTGTTCATAAAGTCGTGATGTCCAAAATATGAAAAAATACCACAAAAATAAATTTAAATAAACCATATAACATCTAAAATCTCCTTCATGTCCCATGCTAAGCCTCCTTGTAGGTGTGAGCTTTCAAACTTGGCCTATTGAGCTTCTTTTTCCATTCCACATATCTTATTTTGAGCTTAGTCTAGGAAATGGCTTCTTCATCAATAAATATAAAAATAAAAATATTTAACACAAAATAATATCCAACTATGAACATTTTTCAATTATTTTGAGTTATTATTTAATTTTATAAGTGAAAATTACCCCTTTTTAGGCATTATGCCTAGACTAGACCTAGTGGGCTTTGATTACAAATGGCTACTCACCACCACCTTTGAATGGTTTATCAAGATTCCTAGGATTAATGTATATTAATTAAATATAAATTAACCTTAATACACCTTCTCAAAGTGTCACATAGTTTTTACAAGACCTATCAACACTCATTTTGATCATCTTCTCACCATACCCTATAGTATAGTATGCTTGAAATTGCCCTACCTATGAAACAAAATAGAGGATATATGCCATATTTTTCATAAAAATTTGACATTATGAGGTATTTTATTATGTCATTAACAAAATATGTACCAAATTTTGGAGGCAAATGATCTCTCTAGCACCTTTTAACACTAGAAAATCCAAGGTAGACTTTTTAAACATATATTGTGTAGGCCTTTGTGAGTTAACTATATGAAGAATTTCATAAATCTTATCTTACACTATTTCCATATTTTATGAGTATATTAATATGGGTTTTATCAATATGGGGGTTCATTTTTTATCATCTAATTTATTTTCTAAAATTTTCATTATAAACCCTCAGCTCACCTTCTCAACTGTCAGTCACTATGGTTGTGTTTATTTTCCTAGGAAATGACACTTGGAGGTGTGTAATAAATGATTATAACCTATGTTATTTCATAAAAATACCCTTATATTACATTAATTTCATCTCGTTTTATTTATCCCTAGCCTACAACTTGATGTTTTCAATGCATATGTGAGCTTTCTTAGGGTTAGTTGATTGTGTTTAGTTAGAAACCCTGTGTATACCTTCTCAACTATGATTTGAAAAAGGAATATAATATTAGTTATGTATAAATTTACTTATAATTTATAATTTGAGATATATTCATAAATCAATATCACTTACTCAATTTGAGCATTTAGGTTATTAAAACACTACTCATTCTCATACTCAAATTTGACTTAATGAGTAACCTATAGGTGACACTTGAGCATTAGGTTCTTTCTTGCTTGTGTATGAATTACCATATATTATTATATCCTTGTTCTTAGGATAAAATATACCATGGATATTCCTATTTTGGACCATCTATTTCATAATTTTTACCAAGATAATGACATTCATCATTTATCACTACTCTTATGTGAGCCAAACAAGTGGTTGTATGTGTGCATGGAGGAAGTATTTTGGGCCATGGAGTGTCACCATAATCTCATCATCCCATATGATATAATTAGGAAATATACATATTAAAAATACCCCTAAATCATTTTCAACTAAAACATTTGACTCAACTAGCTTATGGCATATAGTTAATGATAGGAAAAGTCATAGTTGTAGGTGCTTATGGACTGATCCTTAGGCCTAGAATACATCTAAATAGACATTATTGAGATTATACTCATTATGAAACTTTTATACATCCATAATTTCCTCAAGGTCATGGTGGATGTAACTCTATTTCATGCAACCTTTTATGCCTTGCCCTTAGTATGTTGACTGTAGGTGTTTGATGGGACTATTTTAGGTGCTTATGATATGTATTAGTCATGATTTAATGATCTAGGACCTTGATGATGTCTATTAGGATTTAATTAAAACCAATTTTAACTATCTTTATGTTTTAAAACATATTATGAGACCAACAAGCAATATGCTTATATACTATCATCATACAATTGACTTTAGGTGACTCTTTTGAGGTAAAAGTACACTTATATGTTTTAATGCATAGTCTTTTCATGTTTAATCTCCATTGAAATATCTTGGTATCATTAAAAATTTTAACAATACTCATTCCATGGTTGGAGATAGACCAATACACTCACTATTTTATTCAACCTATATTTCCATCCTACAACTAATCTATAAATGTTTATTATTATGATGAAAGGGGAACATGTAGGTGAAATTCTACATAAAATATTGAATCTCAACCCTTTTGATTGTCCCCTAGGGATCCATAGTGCCAAAAATCTTCAAATAGATTCCTTCATTATTAAAGATTAGGCCTTAATTCAATCTCAACTCATTAAATATCTACTTGGAATTACAAAAAAGTAGAGAATAATTGCATTATATAGTGTAAGAATGCATGGAATGAGAGTCATACATCATCATACCCCTATGCTCAAATAAACCTTTATTAATACAAATAATACCCTTAAAACTATATTTAATAAATGAAAATTTAGAGCATTTAACATCTCAAATATTTTCATCATTAAAAATATCAAAATAAGCATTAGGTCTCTTTTGGAAGGATTAAGGTAACTTGTTCCTTTTTCAACAAATGAATACAAATCTCAATTATACCTTTTACTCCATGACATATTTAAATATGGTTATGGAATATATAGCTCCAAAATAAATTAGTAAATATCCATAACATGTCTATATAGCTCATATCAATTTTCTATCTCCCTATTAGGATACTTGTTGGTTTATGCTTAGGTCATAGGGTTATGGAGAACATAGTAGAGATAATGTACATGTTAAATTAGGACCAATCCTAGGTTTCCACCATGATGTTGTGATTTTTTCTATGTTTAAAAAATTATGGAGCTATAATACCAGTTTTAACATTAATATTCCAACCCTACAGGCCTCTGTGGAGACTTATGGATGCACATGAAGGTGTGACATAGGGCAGTGAGAAGGAAATATAGATATGTGCATAGTGATTGATCCTATGGTTCATCTCAAACCTTATAAAATTATATAAATGGATTATATCTACCATTATTGAGTTTAAACTGGTCACAATTATCTCTTCTAATGTGGTTATCCCTTGAATACATCTGTAGGTATGCCTTAATGTTGCAGGCTAGGTAGTGAAGTTAAGACATGAACAATTACATGATGAATAAGCATTAAATAAATATTATACCCTATATAAAATTCCAAACTTATTATTTTACATCATGTATAGCTTAATCTAATTCAAATATTCCCTTTCAATGTGATTATCTCATGTGAGGCACCTGAAGGTGTTCATTCTTAAATATACTCACTGTAAATAAAAGTTTGTCTCCTTGGTTAGAAATGACTTACTCTAGATTTGAAATAATTTATTTTTTTCTCAAATTATAACTCACTTTATTGTTAAATTGACATTTTGAAGCCTTAGAAACTACATCCACACTCGTAGGTAGTTTGGCTTTAGGTAACCCTTCTCCCTTGTGGCAATAGGTGTAGATTGTTCATGAGCCAAGGTCATTAGTCACTTCATCACTTGATGGGAAATTATTTACCTTACTTTATAAGATAATTTTTTGAGGTATTTCATGTCATCCAACATCACATCATAACCTTTTAACACTGAAAATAAGCTTAATACATGCATTCATAACTTGCTAATAGATCAACTCAGCTTAAACTCTCTCAAATGAGATATACTCAAAATAGATATCTATGAGCCATTAATTGGTTTAATAAGGTATGTAATGAATTATATATTCCATTTAAAACTTATTAATATGAAAAAATTATTTGAACAACTCATATTTTGCTTTAAAACTAACCCAAGAGACCACTAACTCACAAAGATAGTGAAGGAAACATTGTTTTATGCTATAAATTATTTATTAAAAGGAGTTATCAAATGAAACAAAAATTAAAATTATCCTCATGACCTATAAAATAATCACTTAAAACTATTCCTCTCCATCATTTCATGAATTTAAGAAACAAGTCCATGAGTAGACCCCTCTTGAATGCATAGGCTATTGTAACATGTTGTTGCTCATAGAGATTGTTCATAAATATGAAGGAATAAAATGGCAAAAATATTCAAATAATTTAAAGATTAATAAATCAACTAAAAATTTCCAAAATTTAATATACTAAAACTCTCTCCTATTTTTGTAATGAGCATTTTAAAACTACCCTTTTGAAGTTGCTAAGAAGGTTGATATAGGGGAAAAGTGGATTTTTGTCATTTTTTCACATAAAACTTCCTTTAAAAAATTTATATGACAATTTGGGGACCTAATAAATCCTATAATATTATTTTTTCACAAAAACACTTTGAAACCCAGTATGAATGCCTCAAAAAGGCCTATTTTTGCATTGAAAAGGCCAAGTTCACTAATGAGATCTAATTGTAAGGCTATAAAATGTGTTCCTAAGTACTTCACATGTATTATAAGGTTAATAAATATGTAATTAATCTTATTAATTATCATATACCATCAAAACCTTACAAAACCTTCTCTAAAGGACACAAAATGGTCTAAATTACATAGAAATGAGTCATGAAGTTAGTCCGGAATGTGATCCACCTAATTATTCATATGTTAGGAATTTAATGGCATTTAAAAATTCTATGAAACTCATCATGATACTCCATAATTTTCTTACCACTGAAAATGGCTCAAAAAGGCCAAAAAATGACTAGATAAACTCAAGACAAATGAGGGACAAGACCTTAACTCACCTAATCAAACTTAAGACCTAACAATCATGATTTACAATGATCAATTTAAGGAATTTTTAAGACTAAACTAGTGGCCCATAAGACAAATTTTAATGATATGTAAATTATCAAATGATAGGGGTCAAAATTTGACCTTTAAGGTCAACATTGTCAACATTCATTACATGTCTCAATTCGTAACACTATGGAAAATTTTAGAAATATCTAAGATGATTCATATTTTCATTTAGGTTTATCATATCAATGTCGTTGCATAGTGCCATTGAAAAAACTAGGATAAATTTAATAATTTTTTAGAAAGTTGAATATTTTTAGTTGGGTTTCCTATACCAATGTCATTATGTGGTGAGATTGATAACACTTTGACAAATTTCAAAAATAATTTAGGATTTTCATATTTTGAGTTGGGTTTATCATATCGATGTTGTTGAATGGTGTAATTCATAACATTGGGAAAAAATTATAAACATTTTTTGGTGTTTCATATTTTGAGTTAGTTTCTCATATTGAGATCATTATATGGCATAATTCACTACATTGTGAATTTTTTTTAGAATATTCTGGGTGTTGCATATTTTTAGTGTTGTTCCTTTACCAATGTCATTTCATGGTGAAATTCATAACACTGAGAATAATTTCTAAAATATTTGAGGTCTTTCATATTTTATTTTATGTTTCTTGTGTTGATGTCAATGCATTACATAATTTATAACATTGGGACTAATTTGTACAATATTTGGGGTGTTACATATTTTGAGTTAGATTTCCCATACCAATGTCAATACACAACATAATTCACAATATTGGGAAAAATTTAGAAAATATTCATGGTATTATATATTATAAGTGAGGTTTACCATACCAATATTATTGCATAGTGTAATTCACAACATTAGGATAAATTTTGGAAATATTTGTGGTATTGCATATTTTGAGTCAAGTGTCCCATACCAATGGTACTTATCAACATTAAGACACATTTTAAAAATATTTGGTGTGTTTAATATTTTTAGTTAGGTTTCTCATACTAATGTTATTATGCATTAAAATTTGTAACACTAGGAAAAAAATTAAAAATATTTGGGGTATTGCATCTTTTTGTGTCAGGTTTCCCATACCAATGTCATTGTATGACAAAATTTTCAACAATGGGATAAATATTTGAAATATTTGGGGTGTTTCATATTTTGAGTCATGTTACATGTACCAATGTCATTGTGTGGCATAATTTACAAGACCAATAAAAGTTTTATAAATATCCAGGGTGTTGCATATTTTTATTTTGGTTTCACATAATAATGTTATTACATTGAGTACATGACAACACTAAGATTTTTTTTTTAAATATTTGGGGTGTTGCCTATTTTGAGATGCATTTCCCTTACCAGTGTAATTGTATGTTGAAAATCACAACATTAGGATTTTGTTTTTATAAAAATATTCATGGTGTTTAATATTTTGAGTTAGGCTTCTTTTACTAATGTTGTGTGTTGCAATTCATAACTCTAGGAAAAAATTTAAAAATATTTGGGGTGTTACATATTTTGAGTTAGTTTTCCCATATTAATATCATTGTACAATGTAATTCACAACACAAGGATAATTTTTTGAAATATTTTAGGTTTTGCATATTTTGAGATGGTTTCCCCATACCCAGATCATAATGTGGTGAAATTTGTAACATTGAGCAAAATTTTTAAAATATTTGGGGTGTTACATACTTGGATTTCAGTTTATCATACTAATAAATTACATGGTGTAATTCATAACAATGGTAAAATTTTGTAAATATTTGGTGTGTTGTACATTTTGATTCATGTTTTTTGTACCAATGTCATTTTATGACCAAATTCATAACACTAAGAAAATTTTTAAAACTATATGGGGTATTGGATATTTTGAGTGAGACTTCACTTACCAATGTCGTTACACATTTTAGTTTGAAAAATTAGAAAAAAATAAGAAATATTTGGAGGTTTTCATATTTAAATTGGGTTTCCTATACCAATGTCATTGCATATCATAATTCATAACACTAAGGATAATTTTTGAAATATTTGGGTTTTTGCACTATTTTAGTTAGGTTCCTCAAACTTGGATTCAAAACACTTGGACAAATTTCAAAAATATTTTGTAAGGCCCCTATTTTGCATTGTGCTCATCTTTATATACATGATGCTTAGGAGACTACTAACAATCTCGTCTTTATTTAAATGACCTCCAAAAGGAAGTATACATAAGGGAAGGGGGATGTAAGGCCCTTATTTTATATCTTTATTATCTTAAGATACATAATGTGTAGGATACTATTGACACTATGATCTTATTTCTAGACTATGATTCTTATTCACGTCCTACTAAGGCATGCAATAAGAAGATATTGAAACCTATCAAGATATGAACCCATAAGACATGGCCAAACTTATTACAAATATTTTATAAATGTTATTAATAGATAATCTTATTATGCTTAGTCCATAAGTTTTGCTTACAAGGTGGTGCTAATATAAGCATAAGTGGATTATACAAATGATAAGTGCTGGTTTAACAATGCTTAAATTATTGACATACGTTGCAATTGAAATTCTACATGTATAATGTGATATATTGACCTCACTTCATGACATTATGAATTAATTTTTAAGATGATTACATTGGTTTAACTGAATGATCTTACATCCTTATGCTTTCAATCTTTAGATATCAGAATAAGAGGATCTCAAGGGCTAAATAAGTTTGTAGAAACATGTCATTTACAATGAAGGAAAAAGGATTATGCCATACATTTTCACATCATGTGTGATGTTATTTATGAACCATATTTAGTAGTAGACCTTACCAAATAAAATTTTGATGCCTTGTATTTCATTCAACCATTTTATTTAGTCTTCATGTATCTTAGTCGATTGTAGTCACTATTTAGTTAATCAAGCCACCTTTGTCTAGTCATGTTTAATGCATATAGATGAACTAGACCAATGGTTAAAATGTCTATTGAATGAGTTTAAAACTTGTTTATTAATTTCCTTTACCTTCAGCCAAGTGTTTAGAGGTAGGTTATTCTATAAGAAAGCATAATAGTCTATTAAGAGCTACCATGTGCCATTATGAACAAAAAAGGACATACATTATGAAGTTATGGGCTAGCTAAGAGAGTGGTTGGTCATTCTAAGGAAATAATAGACACTTGTCACATTATTATTGGGTTGTGCGAAGGAGAGAACATCTATGTAAGGAGGGAAAATCTCTAATAAATGATTTTTGCCATTTTCATGGGAGAATAAGGAAGATAGGACTTAGAGAATGAGAGCCTCATCTATATGAATGGTTCAAAAAATATCTCATAGAGGACATAGATTTTTTGGGTAGGTTTCCATTTTGACTTGAATAATCTATTATTTTACTACATGAAGTGTTCATGATTATTCATAAAACCCTTTTGTATGAGGAAAGTAAGGCCACTTGACTTAGTTATTCTTTTTTATTATTTTTATATTATTTTGCTTGGGCCACCCCATCATTTTATTTCCCTTGTGTGGGAGTTCAAATTTGATTCATTCCTCCATGATATATGTTTATATTAGAACCTTTTCTTTCCTTATAATAGGAAGGTTACTAGTATAATGATATTTTACTATGCCTAGAAAGGCTACAATCTTCATGATGGAAAAAAAATTTAGGTCTCTCATGTGGGACATTATGATAGGATACTCAAGTCCTCTCATTAATTTTTAATGAAACATAACTTGTTTTTTGAACACATAATTTCTAAAATCTTTTGTGCTTGTCTTTTTGTGTTTATGTGCTTGTTGGAAGTAAATTATAGGTTTGTATCATCTTGGATATGATATGTTTGGGTTATTACCTTGTGATTATTTACATGATACTAGATACCTAAACTACCATATTCATTTACTTAACTTGTACCATGATATGAAAATTCCCTAAGATGGGAGTCCTGAGCTTGGGGGTGCCTATACTAGTCATTTGATGATGGAAAAAGGTTGGGATGTGAGCCCTCCTTCCATTTGGAAAAGTTTCACTTGGAATACATATGATGTCTTCTTCAACTATTAATTATTATATTGTGTTGATCCTATATCTATTTGTGATCCAAGGAGTGAATTCTCTAAGTATATATTATGTTTATATATATGCTAAAGATCTATTGTGGGCCAATATGTGAGCCATTATCATTATATATTAACTTAAACTTTTGGCTATTGCTTTCAATACTATAGTTTGACTACTTAATTATATCTAATTTATTGATATTATTGTGATAATGTTATTATTTATAATGGAATAATAGTTAATGATTATTTATCCATGCTCAAACATGGCCATGTATTTAGACTTAAGCAATATATTTACGTTTAAACAAATATATTGTGATTGTTTTATGCATTGTCTATTGATCTGATTTAATATATCTATTTTTGTCTAATCTAAATGTGAAGGACACATCTAATAAAGAATAAAAGTGAGTTAGATAACATATGAATTTGATAATAAATATGATATGCTATTATGCTTATAATAATATTTTTATGATAAACCCTTTTTGATATGGATTTATGCTTAGCTAGTATGAACCTTTTTGTTTAACCCTTTTGGTGATAAGACATAATATAATCAAGATAAAAGATTAAACAAAACTTTGAGTTGATGTTACTATATATAACATTAGGTTTGAGTTTAAATATTCCTAGAAGGAAATATGTCAATTGAGAAACAACACTTAAGCTTGTATGGATATTTTAATAAAAAGTTATGTATGATTTTCATAGATTGAACCTTGGGTAAAGTCAACCTATTGAGCATGCATCATACCTCTATAAGTAATTTGTTTTGATTTAACTTTATAGATTGATATTATTAATTAACTAGTACAACTTAAATAAATGGTTGAGTGAAGGTTATTAAGGAATAACAACATAATTTACTATAAACTATGAATATTATTGATATTCAAAAAATATGTCTTATGGGGGAGTTCCTAATTTAAAACATTAAATAAATCATCTATTTTGGACCTTACTATAACAAGAACAACTTCTATAAAAATTAAAATTATAAGTGTTAGGCCATTTGCTAAAAAGATAACAATGCAAGACAACCAAATAGTTTAGGCTAGCCACCCTTGAAAGATTTCAATTAATGATGCAAAAGGGATTTTTGGACCAATACTTGACTCTATGGATTTACACTTTAGTAAATCATTTGGATCACATCTCTTACCTTTGGATTATAATATAAGTCTATCTTATAAATAATAAACCAATCAGCTCATGGGATGAGTAGTTTATTAATAGATGTTTTATCTAGATCAGGCTTGCCTTGAGATTTTATGTGAAGTTAACTAAACCAATGAAAATATTGGTTTCATTTCATTTACCAATTTATACTCAGTCTTTCCTTATTAATATGATCATTTTTGTATTTTGAACATAGATGTTTTCTACACTTTATTTAATCATTTGGAATTCTATCATTATTTAATTATTTTGTGAAAAATAATGGATCAATCAGACTTTATTTACCTTAGTCAAATTTTGAATGTTTCACAAACTCTAACTCATTAAAATTTTAGTTTATGCCTTCATAATTTTTTAGGATTTTTATAAAGTTGGCAAAATGATTCCATAAGGCTTCATTCTAGAGGCTCAAATCATTTATGGGATAATATAATACCCTAATACCTTTGAGGTTATTAGGGCCTAATAAGCTACCACATGGTAGAGTTCCTTAGTTTAGATATTCAGGAGGATTAAGCCAGTAGGGTCTAATCCTCTAATGTCTATGAGGTCTTTTGGACCTAAGAAGATACCATGTGGAAGCATTATAGATCCCAAAACCTTTGAAGATATAAATCATTAGTTTTATCATCTAATGTCTCTAAGATCCCAAGGTACTGAGAAGCTTCCATATAGTAGATTTCTAGATCTTCTAACCACCAATGGGATAAAAAATTATGGATAATGCCCCAATGATTTCATAGTCCCAAGATTAATGGAGCTACTAAGTGGTAAAATCCTAAAATTAGAAGTTAGAGTGACTTATCAGTTGAATATTGTCTTAAATCCCCATAGATACAATAAATGGCACATCATCAATGTCTATTAGCAGTAATAGAAGTCAATCTGAAGAAAACCCATGTCTTAATTATGCCAACAATGGTGCTAGATAAAATTGAGAACTTTATCAATGTAATTTCATGATATATTAGGTCTTGTGTTTAAGAAATGAGTTTTGGATGCCATGGCTAAATGTTTTGGGTATTACATCCTCTAGAACTATGTCACTTGATTGGTATGTTTAAGTTGGTAGTTGGTAAGGTTACTTTTTATATTTATCTACATATGTATGATCATATATATACCCATGAATATGGTTTGATGTTACATGATTTATTTAAGGTCATGTCAGTTTTTTTTAAAAAATTGGATATAACATTATGGTATCAGATCATGGTTTAAACTTTAGGATATTTGGGGATGATATACATGATTTCATCACCTTTTTAACTATGTTTAATCCTAAATTATCTAAATTAAATATTTTTCACTTTATGTGCTAACCTTAATAAAACTTGAATTGTGTAGACATGATGTCACAAAAGGAAAGTACAATAAAACCTACATCTAGGTTTCACCAAGATCCTTTGAGTGAGCAGCTATTTGAAATCATTGCCCAAAATCTTAATATGTTTCATTGTAGGGTGAATGTATACACATAATATTTTTAAAATTTATCAAATATTCATAGTTTTTTCTCTTATAGGAACCCTTAGAGACTAAATATCTCCAAGAACACACCTTGAAGGGTGTATTTGGAAAGAGGTGGGTAGACCATTGGTGCTTCTCAAAATTATTTTTCCCTACACCAATTCTTAAAATCAATACAAGTCCCTCATATATATTTCCCTAAGCTTTAACACCTCCCTTACACACTTTCTAAACCATTAAACACCCCAAAATAAACCTCACCAAATACAAATCCCCTTATATCCCCATATAGAATGTAGTTGATTGAATCAACTTAGATTTGTGAATGTTTCACATTATGGGATTAAGTTAGCCTAGGTTGACTTAGTTTGGGACCTAACTACACTATTTTAAAATAACTAAATCATTTAGGCTGACTACATCAACTAAAATTATAAAAGCGTTTAGAGTTAGATCCAACTATATAAATACATTATTCAACTCATTTTTAATATAGAGAATCATTGATTTTCACTTATTTATTATCTTATTCTCCACTATTATACTTTAGGAGTCATTGCTTAAGGTTCCATATATTCTTGGAGAATAATATTATCTTGTGGAAATGTCTTGGATGCATAAGAGAAGTCTTATAGATGACATTGACCTATTATTTATGATCCTTATGAACCAAAATGACCTCATTAAAATAACCATTGACCAAGGGCTAGATTGAGGCTCCACAAGTTTGTCTCCAAGGTAAGTACAACTAACTCTTCCTCCTCTATTTTGGTAGATATAATTTCATAAGTAATTGCTAATGAATGTATTATCTCTCTTTGCTAAGGATTACCAATACATTGAATTGAGTAAAGTTATTATTTTAATGTTTATTTTTTATGTTTATTATACCAAATTTGTGCCACAAGATTTGGTGAGGACTATATTATATTTAATTTCATGAATTATTATTATTAATGTAAGTGTAGCTAGGGTTATTATGTAGTGTTACTTCAATCAAGGATTTACAAACCTCTATAGTGATATTATATAATAAGATATCCATTAGGTAAGTTTAGTGGATTCATATTGGTCATGAACCCAATTAGAAACTTATCGCAAGTGGCATGGTTATTTTGAGTTATCTTTTTTGAGCTAAGATTAATTTATAGATTGGCTTCACTTTCACTTGCATACATTCTAGTGAACCCTACATAAACTAAAACTTGTATATTTTTAATTTATATTTTCTAACTACTAGATTGATATAATCAACTTAGTATAATACTATGTGTGTAGGTTTTGATACTATATCAATCTAAATGACCCAATTTTATAATTTGTGTAGGTTCTTCAATGTAGCCGATTGGAACAACTTAGTTCAATATTTTTACAAGGTCAAGCCTTTATTTTAGATGAAATAATTTAAAAAAATAAATTTAACATATTCAAAATATTACTTCTTTGATCCAATTAACTTAGTATACATTCTACAAGGTTCATTTTTAACCAAATTAATCATATCCTTTTCTCAATTTCTTTAAATTTTACTACTATTTTTACCAATTTTTTAGTTCTACAAAATTGTGACACTATAGTAAACAAAGTAGACTAAAGCAACTTGATTTTGTAGTTGTTTTCTCCATGAAAAACATAGCTTAATTGATAAATTATGTTTATTTTTACTATCTATCATCAAACAGAGTTGATCAGATCGAATCTATTCTTTACTATTTGCATACTAGGTCGATCCAATGGACCTAGTACTATGTATTTATTTTCAAGCAAGAAAATTAACTTTAATTTGATGGTAATTAATTCACATTTAATTTATCTACTTAATTTCTTACATTATTACACATATCATAATTATAGGGTTAATTTAACACATTTACTCACACTCTATCTTTAGACATTATCAAATCACACTAATATCAAAAAGTAATTAGAAAATTTATACCCAAGTCTACCTACTTGGATTTAATCACCAAGGGGTTTGATGACTTTGTTTTCTATCCAATTTTAAATATGTTATTAATGGTATATATTATAAAATCACTCGACACACTTATCACTATGAGATTGTGAAGTGAGGTGGTAGGCCCTAATACCAATCAAGTACCATCACCAATACAAATCACTTCCATCCTTAAACATACTAGAAACCAAATTTATCTTACCTCTTCTTATTTACATTTTTAATCCAACTTCGTATCACACTTTTCAAACAAATATAATATAATAATACATTAGTAATGTCCTCTTAATATATTATCATTTACATTTCAGTTGCTTTCTCTTTGTAAATTATATTATGTATTGTAAAGCTTATATTAAACAATGTTGGTACAAGGTATATGTTATGTGATGCAACTAGATCAAACACATTGATCTATTGTATTGTTTACTTAATTTAATTTTCTTAATCATATACATTTATAAAACTTCAAATAAATTCCCTATCCATAGAACACAGTCGACCCAGTCAACTCAGTCTCTTACAAGCTATTTTTATCAAAACATAGTCAACCTAATCAACTCAATCTATTATAGGTTATTTACTCATAACAAAATCAACCCAATTGACTCCATATATTATAGGTTATTTTCTTCAAAATGAAGTTGACCCAATCAACTCTATGCCATCTTATTAATTTTTTACTATCTAGTCAACACAATTCTATTTCTATACTACAATAGGCTGATTGTGTCCAAATTTAATATTTTTACTCCTTTCTCTTAGATTAATATTAAAAACACAATCAAATACCCTATTAAAATATTATTGGATAAATCTAGTCCATTTATTTGATACATAGGTTGTTATTTCCTTCCTACCTTAGTTACCCATGAGGATAGTCACTCTTGTGGCACCATTTATCATCTTTCATCTATATAATGCAAGATGGTTCAATTAACCCCACATTATGAAATATATGGATATAATCCATTTCACACTTATCAAGACACTAATCTATCCAACTTACCACATTACACTATTGGATCAATCAATTTTAGTCTAATAAATAATCCTACAAACACTCATAATCACCCCTTACAATATTAATAATGATCATCTTAAAAAGACTAATAATCCTCCTCTTAATAATCCTCAACATTCAAATAATAATAATAATAATAATAATAATAATAATAATAATAATAATAATAATAATAATAATAATAATAATAATAATCAAAAGACACAAATAGACACTACTTAATTTCTTGCACACATAGTCCAACAAATGAATGTTATGCAAACAACTAATAACTATCAAATGATGTATATAAAATAATATTTAGTACACATGACTAATCAACCTCCTCTTATCTTACCTCAAAATAATCAAAATTATATCACTCCTCATCTTAGATATGCCAATGAAAAATCATTCCATAACCCGTCATATATAATAAGATGTTTCAAAATATTAAAAATGAACCATTCTCTCCCTACCTTATTTTTATTAATATCAGAAATATCTCTACAAATATTAAATATGATGGTACCAATGACCTTGCATCTTTTCTTAAGGCATCTAATAATCTCTACAAAGAATGGATTCAAACTAATACCTTTTCTACCACTAAAATTCTCATCAAAACATTTACAAAAGATGTGTTAGAATGGTATAACCAAATCCATCAACATTCCATATGGAAACTAGGTTATTTAGTTAATAAATTAAATTAAAATAACCATCCTAAAAATTGAGTTAGTCACTTTATCAATGATAAACAATCACCATTTGACTCAGCTTGCAACTTCATTAAATGATGTAAATATTTATCTCTTAAAATAGGTCATAACATGAATATTGATCATCTATTGAAACAATTTATACCTATTTTAACACCTTATCTTCAATATAAGGTTCACATTATTTCTCCATAAACTTTAAATGATGCCCTTGATCAAGATAAAAGATAATATTTTATTATGAAACTATTTGAGCATAGTCACAAATCTCATAAGGAATTACACCATAGTTTTAATAATGTCATTACTAGTAATCCTCTTCAAATCAAAATAGGGGTACCCAACATAGATAATCAACTTACCTCCCATCCTCCATTAATATTCTAACAATTTAATCAATTATTGTCCCCATCTAAACCTTTCACCGATAATAATAACCCACCTTCATGGTATGATCCTAAAAAAATATGTTAGTTCCATGCCGATGTGGTTCATACTCATGAAACATGTAATGAAGTTACAATTTATTATTATTATTATTATTTTATGTTCGGAGATACATTATTCCATGATCCTATGATAAAATTATGTCATCTTGATTATGTCAAAGCATCTCAAAATAAACATGTTACCAAACCTCCATAATCTAAACCTCAAAAATATTTAATTATTTGTAAACCATAACATTAAAATTAAGATATATGTGCCATTGATGCTTATTATGACAAATATTTTTACAATTCTCAATATATCAATGCAACTAAAGTCAACTATAGATGTGAACATGATCAGAAAGACCACATAACAAAACCTAAAGACCATCAACTAAAGGATAACTTATTAAAGATAACAAGTACCACACCCATATCTTCCAAAAAAAATAAGGATATACTTCCACAACCATAACCTTGACCTACTTTACCTCTTCCTAAGAAAAACATTATACCTCACAAACCTCTTAATAATTCTTCATAATCTAAATCACATTAGAATTTATTGTAATAAATTAACTCAATGCCTTGTAAAATTACCCTTATAGATTTATCAAAATCATAAAAAAATCTTCATATAATAATTACAAAACATTGAAGAACCACCATCAATTGATGTGGAAAATTCTTCTCAAGAACCTCCATCTATAAAAGTACATTCAATTTGATTTATTTCCACATCTTATCAACAAACCATATAATTTATTGAAGAATACATGATTAATGATGATTTTTTTTAATATGATTATTCATCTCTCTTTATCAAAATATCAATTAATAATACCCTTATTCAAAATTTATTTCTAAATAAGGGATTAGGAATCAATGTTTCCTCTCTTTGATTAATACTACACATCAAATACACCAAAGAACACCTTAAAAACACATGTTTAACATGTAGAGGATTTGATAAAACCAATAAAAAAAATTGGTTATGTTTGACTCCCATTAAATATTAGAGCCAAGACAATAAATAATAAACTCATGGTGTGTGATTTATCGCTATCTTATAATATACTTTTAGGTCTCCCATGGATACATTTATGTGAACCATTTAATCCTCTAGTAGTCAATGTTTTAAATTCATACATAATATAAAATGATATAAACATGAGGCTGATCCTAACCCTTGGAGTATACAAGTCCCTAACCCTAAATATCAATATCATATTCCAATCATTCCATGTATTAATAGTGAAAATCTACCTAAATTTGTTAACATGGATCCTGATTTACATGTCACTCCTATTGATTCTAATGATGAAGAACCAAAGATGAATTAAAAAACACTTATAATAATACTAAATTACCTCATTAAATCATCAAATAGATTCATCCTTATTTACTTCCATGTCATTTTATCATCCATTTAATTTATGATATTATTGAAAACTCTCCTCCATGAAATGACTATGAAGCTTCTTAAATAAAGGATGAGTTCACATGTAATGAATATGGAGTATACAAACAATTTAAATATTATTTAACAATGTTTCCTTACAAATTTATAAATTTAGGTGTATCTAATTTGGATATAACCACATAAACTAATGCATGTAGTATTTCTCCTATATAAGATGATAATAACATCATGGCCCAAGCCCAATCACATAACTTAGACATATAACATTATAAAAAGACATTATCCATAATACATTAATTCAACCATAATTTCCATGTCATTAACATATAAACTTATAGTGAATCATAACCTAAATGTTATGTACCTCCAATTAATACTCCACTATTAGATTCCCATTGGATACTTCAACAAATCTCAACATCAAAATCCCATAAATGTTTTATGTTTTCTCTAAAACCACACATTATACAATATTCCCTTTCTTCACATGATTTCACTAATATTATTAAGGATATCCACATCATTATAACTAAATCTACAACAAAAACTAAGACACCCATAAATAATTCATTTGAATCTCCTCAAACCGCTATCGAACCTACACCTAAAATTAATTTAGATGCCAAGGCCATAAATGTATGACAAATACATTAAAAATATGATCACAATGATAAAATTTACTATCATAATGTTGAAGGAACTTATTATGTTCTACCATGTGAGAGTAAGTTTTGAACCTCTTAGATCAATTACATGGGGGAATTTGTTGTGGTAATTATAGTAGTCATGCTACAACCCATCAATGCCTTCATATGAATGACTATTTGGATATATTACAAAAGGATTCCATTAAATTTGTCAAAAAGTGTAATAATTTTTAACTCCATGATGATCTAATCCACTCACCATGGGTTGATATCCAAATAGGAGTCTCATTTTCCATTTTCCATGTGTTTATTAGATCTCATTGAGAATTTATCATGATCACAAGACGGATATACATTCATTATCATTGCTACTAAATATTTTATCAAATGGGTAAAATCTATGTCTCTTGTTAATGTCACTAGCATCACCATTTAAAAATTCATTCTCAAAAAAATTATCTGACATATTGGAGATCCCCATACTATCATTTCTAACAATGGTGGCAACTTATAAAATAAAGACATAAAACATATATGCTCTACGCTCAAAATTTCACATAAATTTTCAACACCTTATCATACTCAATGAAATAGCTAAGTCAAAGCCACTAACAAAATATTGAATAAAATCCTATAAAAAACTATTAAATAAAATTATATGGATTGGCATCTACATCTCTATCCTACACTTTGGGATTACTACACTAACATATACATTACTACTAGGGCAACACACTTCTCTCTAGTCTATGGATATTAATCAATTTTACCATTAGAAGTTTATTTCCCCTCCTTACATACACCTCTTCATGTTATAATAACTGAATGAATAATTACGTGAAGCCCATATCCATGCTTTAGATCTACTTAATGAGCACCATATGAATTATTTACAACCTAACTATCAACACAAAGATCACATTGCTAAACAATATAAAAAATGGTTCAAAGTCTAAACTTTTAATGTTGGTGATTTAGTCCTCAAATTATATTATACACATGACAAATGAGGTAAATGTGCCCAAAATGGTGGGGCCCTTACCTAGTAAAGTGGATTATTAGTCTTAGTACCTATCATCTAAAAATTAATTAAGGACATGTTTTTAAATAACCCACCAATGCATAATTCTTAAATAAATACTTTGGTTAAATATATCTTTTATTTTAAAAAATTAATATAATATACATACAAAGACTTCTTTGAGAGCTTACATAAAGATTTCTCATTTCCAACAATCCTTTCTATACAAAAACATCAATCCCCTTCTTTTGGTCTTTTTGTTTCTAATGATTACATTCATTTTCATTCATGAGTTGCATTGTAATACCACAGATAAGACCTAGTCTTCTTCATGAATATATTATTTTTATTCAAATTTTACTATATCACTTTTTTCCTATGTTTTTATTTTACAAATATTTTGTTTCATTATTTTCTACCTTGTTTATTTTATGAGTTACATTGTATGACCTTGGATAAGATAATCCATTCCTCATAGATACCACTTTCACATTTTACACATACTTAGGTTTATGTTTTATGAGTTGCAATGTAAGAACATGGATACAACTAGGATTTACTCATAAAATATATACATTCTTCCAAACTATTTTTAGAAATGGAGTGTTCCTTTTTAGAATTTAAAGACATGGTTAAAATTTTATGATTTCATACTCTCAACTTCAGTTTTGTTTCTTTTGTTATACTAACCTACATAAAAAACTATGTTAACATGGTTTACTTACACTTACATACATTATAATTATATGGAATAATACTTCCTTGTGATTATATCCCTCTCACAGTATCACATTTTTTATGATTTGAGGTAACTCCAATTTTTTCATGTTCATTTCCATTTGTCTCCCTATCTTACATACCATGTTGGGAATACAAAGGTTAGATTCAAGATATCATTCTTATTTAACATGGAATTAAAAGAATCATTGATACCATGCTCTCTAAGTTCTCTTCTTTGGTTACCTATTCTAAATTTTCTTATGATTGTCATCTTAAACACCCATTCTTGGTCTTCTAAATCTATATGGAGGAGGAATTGAAAAAGCCATAAAAGTTAAAATCTAAATCATTTAAACAAAATGCAATGATTAAATGGAAAAATAAACATTCAA
>JARHVA010004229.1:960000-1140000 GCA_037957365.1 Torreya grandis | reverse complement strand
TCATAAGGTCCACATATACTATTTAACTTATAAAAATTGACTATGGTTGGTAGATTGATGTCTTGAGGGATTTTTATGCATTAATTCTTTACTAATGGACTGATGTCCCAAGGGATACATACATTAATTTACTTCTACATATTGATTCTTAGATGGTGGATTGATGTCATAAGGTAGAAATATTATTTAACTTTTGTGCATTGATTTTTGTTAGTGGATATATGTCTTGAGAGACTTCTACTTATTTATTATTGGCTAGTGGATTGATGTCTAGAGGGCCACACACATTCTTTTACTTCTATGCATTGATATTGGCTAGTGGAACCTATGTTCCTATACAACTTCAACTAAATTATATTAGAATGGTGTTAGGATTTTTTTAATCCCATGCCATAGGAATGGTAAAATATGTGTTAGGCATTACTCGATTCCCTCTAATACAATGGAGGAATTTATGTTTTGAGAATATAATTTGGATGCTTAATTACTTTTGGATTTTTTGATATTAATATCACCCCAAATGTTATCACCATAGGGATGATACATAAATGACACATTAATATTATTTTATTAAACTTTAAACAAGAGTGGTGTGATTGAGATCAATTGTTAATTACTATTCACTAATTCAACAAACATGGATATGATATCCAATCTCTACTAGTGTAGTATGATTTAATAAAGATAACCATTTATATAAAATTATGAAAATTACATTCCATGAGGGCCAACAAATATAACACCTAGGATTATATGATTCATGTAGTATATGCTTACTATTTTATAGGAAAGACTACCATTAGCACATATGGATGCACAAAGCTATGGCCACACTCCTGGACCAACACATGGGGTAGGTTGGAGATTGACCCAATACATTTAGATACCCCCATAAAAAACATAATGGAATAAATTTTGGTAGAGATAGTTTTAGAAACCAACATGAAAAGAATCAACCAAGAAAAAGTAATGATATGCCATAAGACAAACAACAGCCTTGGTCTGTGAGGATTTGCTAGTCTGTGAAGGTATGACCTTCTAAGCATATGGATTTAGATGATTAGATGTTATTTGAGTCCCCTTATAGGCATGTATAGTTTAAAGGTGTATGATTTATTTTTGGATCCCCTAATAATTATGCATGGGTTTACCCCATAGGATCATCAGATATCAATACATATAATAATCATTTATCAGAAAAGATAATTGATGCCAAAGGTTAAGGATAAAAGACCAATTTAGTGATAAATGACCAACAATTAAAGTACTAGGAAATAATATTTAGAATCATAGGTCAAGTTTAGTGAGTTTATGAGTTTGGAACCCATAGAGGTTGATGTAGAGCTTTTTCTTAGTCTGCATGTCTTTAGGATATTTAGTATAGGTTTCACTATTTAAGCTTTTTCAATAGCTTATTTGACACTTTAAGACCCCTTATCCTACTCATGTAACACATTTCAATCTCTTAAAATAATCTCTCTCTTGTATTTTCATTAACTTCTAACTTTATCCCTTCACTTGGCTTATAGCCCTATTCGAAGAGAAATTACCTGTTTTTTTTGGTATACAAGGACTAAAGAAAAAAATATAGGTTTTTGACAACCCATTTACTTTTCATTACTTCACATAAAGACTTGGGGTAGGTTATTTTATTATTTCTTATACCTCTAGGCTTACCTAACATTATAATTATCCCTCTAAATGCACAAAGCTTTAAGGTTTGATGAATATGTCGACTCTTTAACCAAACCAAACCAAGATTCAAATTTTTAAAAGGAGGTTTTCATAGGGAAATCCAAAATTTAAATTTATTGAACCTTAAAACTACTTAGACTCTATATTATGACTACTTAAGACCTATAGTACCTATTAGACACTAATAAAATACTTAAATACAAAAACTATTCAAATTTTGGGTCCTTATAGGATGCCCCTACATCATCCTGCCAAACTAAAAAATGTTTACCATAGGTTATTGTTTATGCACTTGGTATATGCTCATGTTTGATTGCAATTAACTTCCATATGGATGACATCTACTTATACTTACCTCTCATAGAGATGAACATGCTCTTGGGACCCAAAATTAAGAATTGTTTGGTTCATATTATTGAGTGGTATAATTTCACATAAAATAAAATTATTAATAAAAACATATTTGTTGTTATATTCTACTTTCCTTGAAGTTGTATACCATGCTGACATCCCTAAAGATTTAACCATATTTTCTTTGTTTCCATGATCAACTTATACTAAAAATATGTAGTCTTATCATTTCATCAATATTTCTTGTTCTTTCCACTTCACCTCATGTACAACATGTTCTTGGTCCTTGTATTCCATATGTTTATGTCGATTCTTGGTTTGTTGTTATTCATTGCCATTATAACTACTCTCTATCCCCTACATATGCAAGGACTATGTGTTCACTTTCAACATATCATTTCCTTGATTTTTCAATCTTAGATGATTAGCTTGTGAGTAACTTGACTATATTTTAAGGACCTACTACATATTACCCAACTCATTGACATTCCTTTATTATTTAAGACTCTCTCTCAAGCATTTGAGTTTGTCTACAATTCCTTCTATGAATTCACAATTTGAAATCATTATCAAAAGTGGAGATAAAACTATAAAAAAATTTACTTATATACTCACTTGAAAATATTTTACTAGACAAAGTTATATCCATCTCACCTTTAGCTACCACTATCACCTTAGGATTCATTCATCTCTATGTATGCAGCCTACTACACTAAATCTTTATGACTAGAAATCAATACACTAGAGTATACATGAACAATATGATCACCCTTATTCAAAGGAAACAATTTATGTTTGTTTCCCTTGTGTTTAAATAAGTGTTCCTTACCCCATCATGACTAGTTGACATACCAAAATTCTAATTCCTTCCTAAAAGTACATGGCAAACATCCATTAGGAATATATCATACATGACCTGATATTTATAAGTACCAATATGAAAATCCACCAAGCATTATTCATTAACAAACATATGATGACCCTTTTGAATCCAAGAGACTTTTTAAGGTGTAAGGTGTGGTAATATATTGAGGCCAAGCTTACATACCATTTCATTACAAAGTACATTATCTACGTTCCCTAAATCTATGATCATCTTACAACATTTACCATGGGACTTACATGTTATTTTGAAGAGTGTCTTCTGTTGAGAAGGTTCTTTCTCCTTTGGTGGATTAAGTAATGCCCTAATCATCAATATTGAATCTCCTTCTTCAATTTCTTATAGGTGTGGAGTAGATCCAAAACTTTCTACGTTTGTAGGCAATACTACTTGATTTGTTATCTCATATTTATGAGTTATTTCTTTCTTCTCCTCTAGACACTCCCAATATATATGACCTACATACTTGTTGCATTTGAATCAGTTGTCTATGAATCCACTAGTCCCTATTCCTCTAGATGCATCTCCACCTCTATAGTATGGCCTCCTACCCCTAAAACTACCTCTTGGTTGTGTCTCATGACTTTCTAAACTACTTTCACCTTCCCCATAGGTCTAATATGCATTATTTATTTCATACTCTCCTCTTCCTCTTATTTATTTGGTTCTTCCTATTATATGTTGTGTATGCCTTCTTGTCAAAATTTCCTCAACTCTAAAGGCTGATTGATAAGCTTCTTATATTATTTTTAAATTTATAATGTTGATCTAATCTTGAATGGAAAACTTAAGGCCATATAGTACCTTGATCCATTTTCATCATCCTCTTCCAAGAGGCATATTCTAATAGTCAACCTATGGAATTATTCTATATACTCTTTCACTAAATGACCCTTTTGTCTAAGATTTTACAATATCATAAATAAGTAAGTATGGTAGTCCTTGAGCATGAACTTACCCTTTATCTTCATTACCATCCTATCCCATGACTAGATCTTTGCCTTTCTTGTTTTTCTTCTCTATTCTTGGATTCCATCCTACCATGAAGAAGCATGTCATTTAAATCTTGTTACTAAAAATTTGACTTTCTTGGTGTCATCCATCTCTTCATACTCAAATTATTTATCCATGGATATAATCCAGTCCACCAATTCATCCACATTGATATTACCCTCATACATTATCACATCCAACTTAGGTTTTGGTCCCATTTTCATCATGACCTTGATCAATATTTATTCCATTTTGTCTTCCATTTCTTCTTCTTCTTTTTATCTAGGATCCTCTTCTTATCTATCACTCTCATATTCAACAATAACCCTTCTCCCTTGGGCTATTTCCATGGCTTCTATCCTTCCTTACATGTTTCTCAACCCTATAACCATAATTACCATGGTCTACTACATTATTTGAGCTATAGTAGGTTGTCTTGGTCATCTAGATACCATCTTATCCCCCTTAGTATATTCAACTTGTACTCTAACCTCCCTTAGGCTCTCATACCAAAAATGATGTATAGTTTTCTCTTGGCCTACAAGTCTTCAAGATCTTTAGTATTTAATCTTGTTTAATATATTATCTAGCACCTCAAGATCCCTTATCTTTCTCTGAAACACATTTTATTCTCTCTAAATAGTCTCTCTCTTATATTTTCATTGACTTCTCTCTTTAGCACTTCACTTGGCTTGTAGCCATATTTGGATATAAATTACCTATTTATATTATATACATAAGGACTAAAGAAAAAATAACTAGGTATTTGACAACCCATTTCCATGTCATTACTTCACATAAAAACATGGGGTAGGCTCTTTTACAATATCTTATACCTCTAGGCTTACCTGACACTTTAATTAACCCTATAAATGTACAAATCTTCAAGGTTTGACCAATATGTAGACTCTTTGAGAAAAAAAATATTATATTTTACCACCTATTTGGATAATACTAATTTATACTCAATTTTGTACCTCAACCCTTCACTTAAGTCCAAATTCCTTCTTTAGCCTTTATTCCACTAAGTCTATTAGACTAGTTGATAATCTACATGGTAGTATAGTATGGAATACAAGTGATATAGGTATGAAACAAATTTTTTAAATTAAGAGATATTAAGACACATTATATGACAATTTTTTGGGATTTTTGGATGATTACAATGCAATATATGTGTGGAACCCTAATTTAGGGCTTATTTAACCCTATCTCAGCCTGAGAGCATAAATAAGACATTTATGAGAATTTAAAAGTGTTTAAAGAAATTGTGAAAGATTCCATAGGTTTGTATTGACCTCTCTCAAAATCCTCAACCATTTTTTTCCCATATTCAATCCACTATCATAAAAGTTTGAACTCAAAATGTTTTGACTATGTAAAGAAAAATGCATGCTATAAGTTTTTGTTCCTGTGTTAGCAAATAAACACTACACTATGAAAAAAAATATTCAAATGAGTTCCAAAGACATGTAAAAAACTAACCAACATATATTATATAGGTTTAAAACATATTTTGATGGAATTTTCACTCATGATATAGAATACACAGTCTATATAACACTGGTGTGTTATAGGCATGTTACGAGCTTTTCACACTAGTTTCCAAGGATAAAATGATATTATATATTGTTTAATAGGTATTAAATTATCTAAAAACATTGATTAAACATTAAAATAAATTTTTTAAAATCATTAACATCATTCGTTTATCAATCTTGAAATACTTAGTCTGGAAGAAATCAATTCACACCAAAATAGGGTATGCAAGTCTGCAAGTAATCTTATATAAATTTTTGTGTTCTAGTAAACATAATTATCTCAAAAAAAGATTTAATAATATTAATAAATATCCTATCATGGAATACACATCCTCATACACTATTTACCAACTACTTCTCTATGCATATACATAACATAAAGACATAAAATATTGTTTTCATCATCATACACAAAAATTTACTCCAAGATGGTCTCTTCTCAACAAGTTTGAATTATCCTCTTATTTATTCCATCATTCACCTATCTTCCTAAAATTTAATACTAGGTTAAAACTACTAAAAACTAACTCTTACACCTCATAGAATAATTCATAACTAGTTCTTGAATCTTTACCTTTATAGAGCTCTCTTGGTAAATTGCAATGTATCTTGATTTTACACAATATGACATATCTAGAACCATTACCATAGATTAATGAACATTTTTGGACATCCTATAGTTTCCAAAATATTTATAAATATTTTATGCATCTTTCCATGTTCAAAAATACATAAAAGTCTTAAAAATAAATCTTAACAAGATTCAAATTTTGAAAAGGAGGTTTTGGTAGGAAAAGCCAAAATTCAAATTTCTTACACATTAAGACCACCTACACTCCACATTATGAATTATTAAGGCCTATAATACCTATTAGACAATACTATACTACTTCTAGATTAAAAAAGAGTCAAATTTTGGGTCCTTATAGGATGCACCTGCATCATAGGTTCTAGTACATAGGATGTTGGTCTATTGATGTTGAGAATTAGACTAGTTCAAGGTCCAATAGGACAAATATTATGTGAAAACAAATAATTGGTAATATACAATGATAATAAGGGTTATATAATCATGCCTTTTTCATTAATTTAAAAAATTATGTCTACATAAGGGATGGGGGATGTATGGTCCTTATTTGACATTATGCGTACCTTAAGATACATGATGTGTAGGATATTATTGACACTATGATCTTATTTTTAGACTATGATTCTTATTCAAATCCTAATAAGGTATGAAAGAATAATATATTCAAACCTATCATTATATAAACCCATAAAAATGATAGGACCTATTATTAATATTTTTTATATGTACTTATTAGATAATGTAATTATGATTCATCTATTAGTTTTGATAACAAGGTGGTGCTAATATGAGCATAAGTAGATTATGCAAATGGTAAGTGTTGGTTTAGTAATTCTTGAATGATTTACTTATGTTTTAATATAAATTATACTTTCCAAAAAGTGATATATTGACATCACTTCATAACCTTGTGAATTTATTGGTAAGATGATAATGTTGGTTTAATTAAATGATATATCATACTTATGGTTGGATGTTTTACTTATTAAAATATAAGTGTTTTATTTTTAAAATAAGTGTGTAGGACTAGGTCATTACCAATGAAGGATCAAGGACTACACAAGGCATTATTGCATCATGTGTGATCTTATTTATAGCCCATATCTAGTCTTAAACCTTACATCTAACCTGGATTCCTTATATGCCATTCAACCCTTTTATTTAGTCTCAGTGTTTCTTAGTGGATTTTAATCACTATTGGGTTGGTCAAACCACCATTGGCTAGTAATCATTAATGTATAAGGATGAAGTAGACAAACATCTAGAATGTCTAGTGATTGAGTTATAAACATGTCCATTAATTACCTTTACATTGAGTTAAGTGTTAGGAAGTGGGTTATCCTAGAAGTGACCATAAGATTCTGATAAGAACCTCTAATGTGCCATTATGACCTAAAAAGGACATCTTTTGTAAAGGAATGGGATGGAAATGAGAGTTATTATTTTATCCAAGGTAAGAACATACATTTATCATGTTTTAATTGGCTTGTGATAATAAGAGAACATATGTTTGAGGAATGTGGATCTCATAGAAATATTATTTTACCATTTTCCTAGGAGAAAAAGGAAGATAGGAGCCTAGAGAGGGAGAGACTTGGCTAGAGGAATGTTTCATAAAAGATACCAAGGAGGACATGGATTTGTTTGGTAGGTTTTCTATTAAAACTTGACTAATATATTATTTTACTGCATGAAGTGTATATGATTCTGGATAAAAATATTTTATTTGAGGGAAGTAAGGTAACTTAGCTCACTTATTCTCTTTGATTATTTTTATATGGCTATGCTTGGGTCGCACTCTAGATTTAATTTACTTATATGGGAGTTTGGAGTTGATACATTCCTCCATAGTATATGGTTTTATTTGAATCTTTGTTTATCCTAAAATGGGAAAGTTATTAGTAGTATGATATCATATGATGCCTAGAAAGATTAATTTATTCATGATGGAAGAAGATTGAAGTATATCATGTGGGAAATGGTGGTAGGTTTAGTAATCCCTCTAATGATTGTATAATTAAACATGACCTATTGGATGAATACTTAGTTGGCTTAATCTATTTTGCTTCTCTTTTTATGTTTATGTGCTTGATGGAAGTAGATTGAAGGTGTTAGCCTCTTGAATATGAGATGTTTGGGTTATTACCTTATTATTATCCATCTCCTTGATCCTTGACACCTAAAATACTATCTACATATGTGAACATTCTCATAGTTAGGATTCCTAATCTCAAGGGTGTCTAGGGTAGTCGCTTGATGATGGAAATTTTTTGGGAGGTCAACCCTCTTTTTTTTGGTTGAAGTTTCACTTGGAGTAAAAAAAATCTCATCTTTAACAGTTGATTATTTTATTATGTTATTTTTATATCTAATTATGAGCCAAGGGTTGAATTATTTTAGTATAAATTATGTAGATATGTGCTAAATATTTATTATGAACCAAAATTTCAACCATTATCATTATATATTAGATTAAATTTATGTCTATTATTTATGAGATTAAGGTTAAACTATTTAATTATATTTAATTTATTGATCTTATTGTGATAAGCTTATTTTTGACTATGTTAGAGGTACATTCATTAAGAGAGGGGATGAATCAGTGACCCAAAATAATCCAACTAAAAAATTCAATCTTTACAAACACATAATTAGTTACCATAAACATTCATGAAGCATAAACATCATTCATGGTAATGAGCAAGAGAGACAATGCAAGATCAATAACATAACACATGACATACATGGGAAAACCTCTTAGAGAATAAAACCCACTAGAACCTAGAATTGGACTTCTATCTTATAATAACAAGAACTAATTTACAACATCTAAAATGATCAAGGAACTACAATTCCTATATAGTGAGACTATAATCCCATAAGGTGTTTCCACACTTGTCTATCTGAGCTATAGCAACAACCAGACCTTTTAGCAAGTTTTACCTTGCAAGGAGGTTATAACCACCTTCGATGTTGAGCTGACATAAAAAAAACTATGAAAACATACACATTTACACTAATGTATTCAATTCTTGATGATGGACCTATGATTAATACTCTTCACCTTCACTCATAGTCAATCAACATGAGCTTTATTTTGACAATAAAATTATGACATAAAGGTCACAAAAATAGTCTTCAATATATTATACTCATAAACTTATCCTAAGGTAAATATATGCCTCCTTAGATCCCTAATTCACACACATAATATTCTCACCAATCTCTTCTTAATCTCACATACTCAATATAGAAACCATCATCTTTGGTTCCACTATTTATAAATCAATCTTGATAATCAACACCTTCATTACCCATTAGGTATGTATTAAAAATTAAGGCATCTCTCACACAAATACATGGCTCAAAATAAGCATTATAGGTTTGCCATAGTATCTATGGGTCACCCTTAAGTAGTTACACCTTTTACTAAGGCCCTTATATCTCTTATAGGTCACATGGAGACCTATTCACCCATTTAGAACACCCTTGATGAAAAAGAGAACACAATACCACTTTAAAATACATGGGTTTACTCCTTATTTCCCCTTTGACATACTCAAATGATCATAGTCATCTTATCTCATCTTTGCATATGCTTAATCAACTCAAATAGAGACATTATACACATAAACACCATTATCAAACATATAGTCAACTTCTTAAGCATTGTTCATACTCAATTTAAATAGATCACACCTATAAAATACTAATATAGCATACTCATGGACTCTACAACATTACCCAATAGGTAATTCATTGAGAGATATTGAAACATCATCAAAACAAGCTCAAATAAATCGTTGGGGTCACATGTAGAACATAGTCGAACATGTAGTCAACTTTGGAGCTTAATAACTATGTTTGTATGAAATTTCATCTCTTCAAATCCATATTTATATATGTGTTATGGAGTCTTATACCACTTTGTTTTTTATATAAATAATAAATTCTACCTGTATTGAAAGATATCATCCAAAAACCATACACTAGTTTTTCCTTTGCAAATTAATATATTCAAATATAAATGGTCATAGTTAACCTTCAAACACAATGCTCACATATTGTGTCCTCTCAACTTTTGACCAATATCACTCTATTGATATTGTCCAAAATTTAATGCATATTTTTCCAAAGCCAAACATTAAACATCTGTTAGTTGACATCATCTCATGCAATCTAAAAACTTTGACTAAAATCACTCCATCAATCTTTTTGGATCAGTCCAGTCTTTAGCGATAAGTGATCACTATTATATAAATCTCTATAAATACCCACTCACTATTTGATCCTTATCATATACCTTTCCTCAGTCATTACAAATCATGTACCTATCCTCATCTTATTGCTTCATAAATTTTTGGAGCAATATGAACTTTCAATCTTGATCTAACTTTAACTTGTGCAAAAATGACTATGGGGACACTTTTAATATGCCTTAGTATCCATTTTTGAAACTTAATAACTTCTTCTATGCCTCGATGCATGATCTCAAATTTGGATTAGATGATCTCTTCACATAGGATAATCTAACAATATGACACACTATTCTTTAAGCCTTCGTATGTGATATATTTGTTACCATTAAAATTCCTTATCATAGAGCCAACTATGTCAAAAACCTACTTGGGAGGCCAACTTTGAAAAATCATATCTTTTGACGTACTTCATCACATGATCTAAATTTTAGTGTAAATCAACTAGGATCAAAATAGAAAAAACATATATTATCATTTTATCTTGACACCTTCACATGTGTAAGATATTAAAACATCAAAATTATCACTCAACTCTTCTTGCCGCATTAAAAAATTGGCTAGGTATGGGAAAATTTAGTCAAACTAAATGGGATTTTAACTTTACATATGCATATCTTTTGACATGATACATTGCATGATCTAAAATTTAGATAAAAAACTAGGCATACAAATAAACAAACCCATATGATCATTTTTTTGGACATCTCCATGCATGTGAATGCTGACCTTATCAACATGCTTACTCAACTCTTTTTGGCCATATGCAAATTTGGCTAAGTATGTGAAAATAATGAATTATAACTAAGAATCCAACTTTTCACCCTCATATCTTTGATTTCACTTTGATGCATGATTTGAGATATATATCATAAAAAATATGGAACAATTTTATGATATCCATATGACCAACTCCCTTTGACTCATTCACATGTGGTAATGTTGATGTCATCAAACTGCCTAGTCAGATTTTATACTACTAGACCAATCCACCAAGGTGGACACAATGTAGAAATAGATGAATACCACTATGAACACAAGTATTCTAACCATTTTCTACTTATAATAGGACCCATTTGACATTATTAATTTTTTATTCTCATCCATAAATACCTCTTATTAGTCAAATTATGAAGATAAACTAAGCCAACATCAAACATACAAGGACAAGCACATTGTACACTTTGTCATTGTCACATAAACTATCAAGGATCTTCATCCACTCAAAAATAAACCTTCATGACATCACGATGACATCAAAAAAAAATTCCAATAATCTCCCCCTTTGTCATTGATATCAACAACCATCATATATAGAAATAAATAGCTCACCTTCTCTCTCCTCAAAGCAATCCCATAACAGGAACTTTGTCCCCCTTTCACACAATGAAAAGTGGGTAAAAACTAATATTAGGTACCTAAAAATACCATAAATAATAAATTACCATGTTATAAAGATGATACAAACTCCCCCTTACCTTGAACCTACTTTATTTTACCTTGACAACATCCTCTTGTTCCATGCCAACACTCTCTTCAACTAAACATTGTAGCTAATGAAGAAAGGATACAAAAAATATTAAAATCTAATGAAACTCACCAAAAACCATCTTATAGGTAATCCCCCTAATATATATGAGAAATTTTATCTTTTTTTCATCTTTATATCATCACACACCATGACGAATCATGACATATTCATGCCACTTACCAGTAGAACTTCATCCCACTCATCAACCATAAGGACTACCAATATAACTTCATGACACTTACCAAATAATAAAAATTATCTAAACCAACATAAAAAAACACGCATTCTAACCTTGTACTATAGCTCCTTCACAAACCTCTAGAGGAATCTCATGAACATGTTTGCTTGCCCTTAACCAAAAGTTTTCAATTGATTCATAGAGAAAGAAATGACACCCAATCTCTATCTTAGATACTCAAAATTAGCTTTTAATAATGGTTTGGTAATAATATCTACAAGCTTCTCTTTTTTAGGCACATGATCCAACTTGACACATTGATTAATTCCTTATTCTCTCAAAAAATGATATCTAATAGGAATGTTTTTAGTTTTTGAGTGCATAACAAGATTTTTTTTAGATACTAATTGCACTAGTGTTGTCATAATAAATAGGACAAGGTTTATTTTTTCTTACCTTGTAATCTTCTAAAGTTTATTTCATCCATAAGACTTGTGTGCAATAAGATGCAACTATTATAAACTTAGCTTCTATAATTGATAGAGACATTAAGGCTTACTTATTGCTTAGCCAAGACAGTAAACATTCTCCCATGAAGAAGACCCCACCACTGGTACTCCTCCTATCATACACACATCCTACCAAATAATCATCAATATGTGATTTCAAATGGAATTCTTTACTCTTAGGATACCATAAACCATAGTCTATTGTGCCTTTGAGATATCACAGGATCCTTTTCATTGATTTCAATTGAGATTCTCTAAGATCAACTTGAAACCTTACTACAAGACTTACTACTTGCATAATATTAGGCCTATATGTAGTAGAGTATAAAAGACTTCCAATCATAGATCTATAAAAAATTTGATAAGCTTTTGGTGAGTCATCTAGTTTACTTAACTTTTATCCTATGATTATTTAAGTACCCATTGGCTTACAAGCCATCATGTAAAACTTCCTTAGCATATCATTGATGTATTTATCTTTATAAATGAAAATCCTTGTATCAAGTTGAGTAATCTATAATCCTAAGAAGTAATATCGTTCTCCCAACATTAATATTTAAAACATAGTCTTCATAGTATTTATAAATTCTCTACTCATTTTATCATTATTAGATCTTAAAACAATGTCATCAATGTATTCAACAACTATCAATTAATGATTACCTTCTATCCTAATGTATAAATTACTATCATCTACACCTTTTAAAACCTTGACTTAAAATATACTTATCTATCATGTTGTACCAAGCTCTAGCAGTTTGTTTAAGAGAATACAAAGCCTTCTTCAATTTACACACAAAATCTTGATTACTTGACATGAAGTACCCTCTAGGTAACTCAATGTAGACTTCTTATTCTAAGTTTCCATTTAATAATGTAGATTTCACATCTATTTGATATACCTTAAAACCTTTGAAACATTCATATACAAAAAAGTGTCTAATTGCTTCAATCCTTGCCACAAGAGAAAAAGTCTCATCAAAATATATTCCTTCAACTTGAGCATATCCTTTACACACTAATCTAGACTTATTTATTGTGACTTCTCCTTTCTCATCCATCTTGTTTTTGAAAACCCATTTGGTACCTATCACATTTTTATCTTTTGGTCTTAGAATTAAGTTCCATATTTCATTCATTTATATTTGATCAATTTATTCATCCATTTCATCATTATAAATTTCATATTTTCTAGCTTCATAAATGTATAGGGTTCAATCATGGATAATAGAGTTGAGTCTTGTTGATTTTGTTTGATCAACATTATTCTTATAGTTTAAGACCTTGCACCAACCATTCTAATAATCTGAGAGATTGGATGATCTTTCTAAATTATTCTATATGGAGCTTTAGTATCTTATCTTTCTTCCTCCTCTTCATCTTCATCACCTATTTAAATAGATAACTCATCATTGTTTAAAATAATATTTTGACTTGAGTCATTTACCTACAATTTTGGCTTCTTAACTCTACTTATCTCATCTACCCTTACATTTAAACTTTCAACATTCTTGTGAAGTCTCTTGTTGAAGCATCTATAGGTAGTACTGATAAAAGAATAACCTAAGAAGATAACCTCATCAGATTTTGAATAAAATTTGGAAATATTATCTTCATCTCTTTTAATGAAGCACTTATTCCCAAACACTCTAAAATGTTTGACATTAGTCGCTATATTCTTTCATAACTCATAAGGATTCTTATTACCACTTACTCTAATTTGACACCACTTTAGGATATACATAGAAGTCTTGGCTCCCTCTTCCCAATATCCATATGATATTTTTTCATCATGATTCATCGTTCTACCCATCTCAAAAATATTCATATTCTTCCTTTTAACCAGGCCATTCTATTATGGTGTTGTAGAAGCTTAATATTATCTTCTTATCCCATGTTCATCATAGAAATCATCAAAAATATGAGACTAAAACTCACCACCTCTATCTAATCTCACGCACTTGATCTTTGAACCTTTAGAATTTTCCATTAAGATCTTTGAATGCCAATTTTTTTGAAAAATATTCTATTTTTTCTTTAAGAAAGAATATCCAAGTCATCCTAGTAAAATCATCAATAAAAATCATGAAGTAACTATTACCTTGAATACTTTGAGTTTTCATAGGTCCACATAGATCATTGTGCATCAACTCCAATGGATTTGTAGTGGAGAATTTCTTGGTTTTTTATATTTTGTTGGTATGCTTCCCATGAATACATGCCTTGAAAAGAGAATGAGGAGTCTTAGAAATCTTAGGCATATGAATTACCAACACATTTGAACTAATCTTTATCACATTATCAATATTTATATGTCTAATCCGTCTATGCCAAATCTAAATTTCTTCCAATTAACTTATGAAGAACTGTTATTTCTTTGATTTATAGAATATATACATGTTTTTATCTATTTTGTGAAAATTTGCAATTAATCCACTAGATTTTTCCATTTTCATTTCACATAAATAATCATGAAAAGTTTAAAAATTTCCTTAATTACAGATTTGGCTCACACTTAAAAAATTATGTTTCAAACCTTCTACATATAATACATTATTAGTTATAGTATGACCATTGTCCAAAATCACATTACCTTTACCAACTATGTTAACTAATTTTTTGTCACCAAATCTAACTGCACTTGGGTTGGTACTTTTGAGAGAGATAAACTCGCTCTTGTCTCTTTTCATATTATTTTACCATCCACTATCTATGAACCATATCTTGTTATCATCCTCTTGAGTATGTAAATCTGATTGGACAAACAATTACTCTTCCTTTGGTGATCTTCTTGGATTTTATTTCTTTCCTTTTTTAGACATGGTTTTCTTGAGCCATTTGATAGTGTTAATGACTTATATGCCATTTTTCCAAAAGTATCTATTTTAGTTCATGGCTATGTGACCCTTTTGGTTATAGTTGTAACATATGATATCCTTTTTGATCTATGGAGAGATAGCACAATCCTTATATCTATGACCAAATTGATTGCATGAGAAGTAATACCCATTAAAGACATTATTCTTGTTTGATCCTCTTTTCTCTTGACCATTACCAGTTAATGTATTTTTATTCTTGATCCTTTTGGTGGAGCTAAAATACTTTTTTTCCTCAGATAAGAGCACATATATGTAAGTCATGACTTTATTTTCACATTCTTTCATCTTTTGATTCAGATCTTTATTCATTATGACCTATACATTCTTGATTGTTGCCTCTAGATTTTGCACTTATGTCTTCACATTATTAACTTTTGATAAAGCATAAAATAGATTGTCTTGAAGACATACCATAATATCTTTGTCAAACATTTTACCTTTGATCACCTTCAAGTGGTTAAACTTTGCATGAAGGACCTACTTATCATATACCTTTGCTCAATCATTAAACATTAAGCACCTTTCCTCATCTCATTGCTTCCAAACTTCTTAGAGCAATGTGCACTATTGATCTTCCTCAAAATTTAACTTGTGAAAAAATTACTATGTAGACACTTTTAATATGCTTGAGTATACATTTTTGAACCTTAATAACTTCTTCTCCACCTTGACACATGATTTTAAATTTGTATTAGATGATATCTTCACATAGGAGAATCTAACCATATGACACACTACTGCTGAAGCCTTTGCATGTGTAAGATATATTACCATTAAAATGTCTTCTCAAAATCTTCTATCACAGAGTCAACTATGTCAAAAACTTACTTGGGAGGACAACTTTGAACAAACATATCATTTGATGTGCTTCATTACATTATTTAAATTTTAACAGAAATCAGCTAAGATCAAATCTAAACAAACCCATATGATCAGTTTCTATTGACACCTTCACATGTACAAGATATGATACCATTAAAATTATCACTCGGATCTAAATAGCAAAATTGGCTAAGGGAAAACATAATCAAACTACCTGGGATGCAAACTTTTCATATGCATATATTTTAATGTGCTATAATACATGATCTAAAATTTAGATAAAATAAAATAGGCACAAAAATAAACAAAATAGTATTATCATTTTGTCTTGATACCTCTACACGTGTGAGTGTTGACCCCTTATCAACATGCTTAATCAAATTTTTTTAGCCACATGCAAATTTGGCTAAGTATGGGAAAATATTGTATTCTAATTAAGAAGACAACATTATAACCTCATATGTTTGAATGCACTTCAAAGAATTAGTTGAGATATATAATATAAAAAATAGGGCCTAATTTGATCACAAACATATGACCAACTCCCCTTGACTCATTCCTAGGTAGCAATGGTGATGTCATGAAATTACCTATTTAGATTTTTTGCTCCTACACCAATTTGCAAGGATGGTGATAATGAAGAAATAGATGAATACCACTCATGAACACAAGTATTCTAACCATCATGAAATTATGACATGACCCCTTAAACATGGTCAATACTTTAGACTCATCCCTAAACACCTCTGATTAGTCAAACTCTGAAGATTAACTAATCCAACATCAAGATAACTAGGACAAGCACATTGCACACTTTGTTATTGTCACATAAACTATAAAGGTTCTTAACCCACTCACCAAAACACATTCATGACATAACCATGACATCATTAATAACTCTCCAAAAGATTATATAATCCTAGTGGATTATTGTGTATTCATGCCTAAACCTAGCCAAGTTTTTGGCCTTAATCAATATATTTACATTCATTCGAATATCCTATGATTGATTTTATGCATTATCTCTTGAGATATTTGAATATATTTATTTTTAGTTGATTATAATTTGAATTACACATATAATCAATAAGGGAAGTGAGATAGAGTACCCATGCCTTTGATAATAAATAAAATGTGGTGTTATGGTTACAAAAATCTAGTTATGATAAACCATTTTTGATATAGATTAATGATTAGCTAGTATGGACCTTTTTGGTTAAATTTTTTGGTGATAAGACATAATCTACACAAGATGAAATATTAAACAACTCTTTGAGTTGATTTTATTAAAGATAACACTATGTTCTATTGTGAATCTTGCTAGAAGGAATTTAACAATCAAGGAATAATAATTTGACTCGTATGTATCTTTTAATAAAATCTTAAGTATGCTTTGCTTGGATTGAACCTTACAAGTAATCATCATATTGAGTACACTTCATGTCTCTCCAAGAAATATATTTTTATTTACTTTGATGGACTAATCCTATCCATTCATGAGTATAACTCAAATAAATCGCTGAGTGAAGGTCATTGGGGATTAATAGTTTAATTTAATGTAAAATATGAATATTGTTTATATTTAAGAAAAGATGTATATGAAAGAAGAGTTATTAATTTAAATCATTTATTAATTCATATTATATATATATATATATATATATATATATATATATATATATATATATATATATATCTTCTTATAAGAATACCAAATCATATATGAAAATAAAATTATAATAGAGCTAGGCCATTTTGTTAAGATGATAACAATGCAAGACACCCACATAGGTTTAGGCAAGCTACACTTGCAAGAGTTTAATTAATGATGGAAAATTGATTTTTGGACCAATAATTGACTTTATGTCTTCACACTTTATTAAATTGTTTAGACTTATCTCTCAGCCTTGTCTTATTATAAAGTTATGTCTTCTAAAGAATAGACTAGTTAGCTCATGGGATGAGCAATTTCTTAAGGGATGTTTTAGATAGATTGAGCTTTCCACAAGCTTTTTGTTAAGTTGACTAAATAAATGAGAATATTGGTTTAGTTTTTTTTATTAATTTAGAATCAATCTTTACTTGTTGATTGGTTTGGCTTCATAGATTTATAGTAGATCTTTTCACACTTCACTTAATCATTTAGAATACTAGCCTTGCCAAATTATTCTACACAAACTAATGGATTAATCATCCTTTATTTTATTTAGTCATTTTTTTAATGGTTTGAAAATTTACCTTAGTCAACTTTGTATTTTTTCCTTAGTAATTTGTTAGGATTTTTAGAAAGTTGGCCAAATGATGCCATATGGAATCATTCTAATGGATCAAAGCATTAATAGTATAGATTAATCCCATAATACCTCTAAAGTTTTAAGGGCCCAAGAAGACATCATGTAGTAGTTTTTTGTAACATGGATCCTTGGTAGGATTAATCCATTAGTGTATAATACCCTAATTATTTTGAGGTCTCAAGGGCCAAAGAAGTTGTGAAGTGATAACATTACAAATCCCAAAACCTTTGGATGTTTGAACCATTAAGCTTATCATCTAATGCCTCTGAGGTCCTAAGGACTCAAGAGGATATTACATGGTAACTTCATAAATATCATAACCTTAAATAAATATTAGGCATTCAATATTTGGAGTGCTACATATTTTGAGTTGGGTTTCCCATAACAATGTCATTATTTGGCATAATTCACAACACTAGGACAAAATTTAGAAATATTTGTGTTGTTGCATATTTTGAATCAAGTTTCTCATATTGTTGTCATTTTATGGTCTAATTCACAACATTGTAAAATTTTCAATACTATTTTAGGTTATTTATATTTTTATTTAGGTTTTCCTTACCAATGTCATTCTGAAAAAAAATCACATCATTGAGGAAAATATAGGAAATATCGAGGGTGTTTAATATTTCAAGTTAGGTTCATATAATAACATCATTACCTACGTAATTCAAAACACTATTACTAATTTAGAAAGTATTTGGGGTATTTCAAAATTTAATTTGGGTTTTTGTATCAATGTCATTATGTGAGACAATTAAAAAATTTAGGATTAATTTCAAAAATATTTGGGGTGTTGCATATTGTGAGTTAGGTTTGTCATACCAATGTCATTGCACAATGCATTTTGTAGCACTGGGATAAAGTTTTGAAATGTTTGGGTTATTACATATTTTAAGTCAAGTTTCTCATACCAATGTATTTTCATGGTGCAATTTCAAACACTAGGACAAATTTTAGAAATACTTGTTATGTTGTATATTTTGAGTCAGGATTCTCATTAAAATGTCTTTATATGATGAAGTTTGAAAGATAAATAAATTATAGAAATATTTGGGGTGATGCATATTTTGAATAAAGCTTCCCATAACAATGTCATTACACTATATGGTTCATAATAATGGGTCATTTTAAAAAATATTCAAGGTGTTACATATTTTAAATTAAATTTCTTATACAAATGTCATTATATGGTACAATTCATAACAAATAGAAAAACATCATAATTACTTGGGGTGTTGTATGTTTTGAGTCAAATTTTTGGTACTAATTTCATTTTCCACTAAAGTTCATAAAGTAAATAAATTTTGGAAATATTTTTGTTGTTTCATATATTAAGTTAGGTGTCTCATATAAATGTTGTTTCTTGAAATAATTCATAACATTGGGATAAATTTTCAAAAGTGTTACACATTTTGAGTTAGCTTTCCCATACCAATTAGTAACATTAGGACAAATTAATGAAATATTTGGGGTGTTTCTTCCCTTATCAATGTCATTGTGTATCAACATTCACAACACTGATAAATTTTTTCTAAATATTTGGGGTGTTACATATTTTAACTCAAGTTTCTTATACCAATGTCGTTGCACATCACAATTTGTTATAGTAAGATAAATTTAATAAATATTTAGCATGTTGCATATTTTGAGTAGGGATTCCCATATAATTGTCATTGTGTCATGTAATTCATAAAAATAACACTGGGATAAGTTTTATAAATATTTTGGGTGTTTCATATTTTGAGTCAATTTCCATATTAATGTCATTACCTATCATAATTCACAATAATGGGAATAATTTGAGAAATATTTGGGTTGTTGCATATTTTCATTTGGGTTTCCCATACTGATGTCTTTGTATAAATTTACATGATATTTTAGATGTTACATATTTAGAGGTAGGTTTTATGTAATAATGGCATTACATAATGTAATTTACAACACTTGGACAAATTTAAAAACAAAATTGGGTGTTAAATATTTTATGTCAAATTTCACATACCATTATTGTTGTGTGGAAAAATTCACAACACTAGGAGAAATTTATAAAATATTTGACATGTTGCATATTTTGAGTCAAGTTTCCCATACCAAAGTCATTGAGTGGTGCAATTCACATCACTTGGAAATATCTTATAAATATTTATTCCATTACATATTTTTAGTCATGTCTCCCATAATAATGTCATTTCATGTCATAATCTTTAGTAATGGGAGAAATTTATTAAATATTTAGGGTGTTACATATTTGAATTGAGTTCCTTGTAACAATGTTGTTATGTTGCATAATTCACAATACTAGGGCAAATTTTAGATATATTTAGGGTGTTGAATATTTTGAGTCAAATTTGTCATAATAGTGTTATTTCACTATGTAATTCATAACATGGGATGATTTTTTGAAATATTTTGGGTGTTTTATATTTTTAGTTAGGGTTCACATACTAATGCCATTGTGAAGCAAAGTTCATAACATTGGGACACACTTTATGAATTTTTAGTTTGTTACATATTTTAAGTTGGGTTTCTTGTACCAATGTGTGGCACAATTCAAAATAATAAGAAAAATTTTAAAAATATTTTAGGTGTTGCATATTTTTATTTGTGTTTCATATACCAATGTCATTGCACCCCACAGTTCATAAAATTAGGGCAAATTTTGTAAATATGATTTATGTTTCATACTTTGATTTGGGTTTATAGTAACAATGTCATTGCACATAATAATTCAAAACATTGGGAAATTTTTCATAAATATTTATGGTGCTACATATTTTGAGTCATGTTTCTTGTACTAATATCATTACACTATGTAGTTTACAACACTAGGATAAATTAAAAAAATATTTCATCTGTTTCATATTTTGATTTGGGTTTACATATAGATATTTTTGTGTGGATAAATTCATATCTTTGGAAAATTTAAAAAACCATTTAGGATATTTAATATTTTGAGTTAGGTTTCCCATACCAATGTCATTACATGACATTATTCTCAACACTAGGACAACATTTTGAAATATTTGGGTTGTCACACATTATAAGTTAAGTTTATCTTAATAATGTTATTGTAAGATGTAATTCAAAACACTATGATTTTTTTTGAAAATATTTAAAATGATGCATATTTTGAGTCAGGGTTCCCATACCAATTTCATTATGCCATGACATTCAAAAAAGTAGAAGAAATTTATAAAATATTTGGGGTGTTGCATATTTTGAGTTTAGTTTTTTTGTACCAATGTCATTGTATGATATAATTCACAAAACTTAGATAAAACTCAAAATATTTATGTTTATAAATATTTTTATTTATGTTTATCATACCAATGTTTATGCATGTCATACTTCACAACATTAGGATACATTTCAAAAATATTTGGGTTAATGCATATTTGAGTCAAGTTTCCCACATTAATTTCATTATGTAGTGTAATTAATAACATTAGGATAAATTTTGGAAATATTTAAGTTATTGCATATTTTAAAATTAGGGTTCCCAAACCAATGTCATTTCATGTTGTAATTCACAACACTGGGACAAATTTTTAAAATATTTATGATAGTGAATATTTGTAGTTGGGTTATCTTTACTAATGTAATTACATAGTGAAATTTGAAACACAAATAAATTTTGGAAATATTAAGGATGTTGCATATTTTGAGTCATGTTTTTTTGTACTAATGTTCTTGCACAACATTTTTAAAATATTTTGGGTGTTTCATATTTTGATTCAGGTTTCCCATACCAATGTTGTTATGTTTCACAATACACAACACTGGGAAAAAAATTAGAAATATTTAGGGTGTTGAATGTTTTAAGTTAGATTTCCCATACCAATTTCATTTCATAACAAAATTTGAAACACTAGGATAAATTTAAAAAATATTTGGGGTGTTCCATATTTTGAGTGGGGTTTCACATACCAATGTTGTTGCACCACACAATTTCTAACACTATACAAATATCACAAATAATTTGGGTGTTGAAATTTTCCAGTCAAGTTTATTATACTAATATTTTTATGAGATGTAATTCATAACAATTGAAATAATTTTATAAATATTTGAGTTGTTGCATATATTGAGTCATATTTCCCTACCAATGTCTTTACATAGTGAAATTCGCAACACTAGGACAAATTATGGAAATACTTGGTGTGTTGCATTTTTTGAGTAAGGTATGTTGTACCAATGTCATTATGTGGAATAATTATTAACACTAGGACAAATATATAAAATATTTTGAGGTTTTACTTATTTTGAGTAGGGTTTCCCATAAATGTTGTTGCACATCACAGTTCATAATAGTGAATAATTTTAGAAATATTTAGGGCATTGTATATTTAGAGTTAGATTTCCTAAACCAATGTTGTTACACGTTGAAATTAACAATACCGAGACACATTTTTATAAATATTTGGGGTTTTACATATTTTGAGTTAGGTTTCGTATATAATGTCATCGCATGATGATATTTTTAACAATGGGATACATTTTGAAAATATTTTTTTTGTTGTATGTTTTGATTAAGTTTTCCCATACTAATGTTATTACATAACATAATTTGTAACATAGATAAATTTATAAAATATTTGGGGCTGTTGCACATATTTTGACTTAGGTTTCTTGTTTTGATGTTATTGTGTGGTGTGATTCACAATAATGTCAAAAAATTTATAAATTTTTTGGGTGTTACATATTTTGATTTGGGTTTCCTATACCAATGACATTATACAATACAATTCACTACATAGGGACTAATTCTAAAAATATTTCAAGTGTTTTATATTTTGAGTTAGGTTTTCATACTTATTTCATTACATGGCATAATTAATAAAACTAGAATTAATTTAAAAATATTTTGGGTGTTTCATATTTTAATTCAAGTTTCCCATACTTATGCCATCACATGGCACAGTTTATGACATTGGGACTAATTTTAAAAATATTTGGTGTGTTTCATATTTTGAGTCAAGTTTCCCATATATACATCATTACACAACATAATTCACAACACTGAGATGAATTTCAAAAATATTTGGGGTATCACATATTTTAAGTCAAGTTTCTCATATTGATGTTGTTGCATGGTGTAATTTTCAATAATGTGATAAATTTTAGAAATATTTGGGGTGTTGCATATTTTTAGTTAATTTTCCCATACAAATTCCATTAAATGGAATAATTCATAACACCCAGATAAATGTCATAAACATATAGGGTGTTGCATATTTTGACTCAAGTTTCACATAAAAATATATTTAAAAAATGCATATCACAACACTGGGATAAATTTTATAGATATATTAGATGTTACATATGTTGAATAAGGCCTCTTGTACTAATGTCATTATGCCATGCAGTTCACAACACTGGAAATTTTTTTGGAGATGTTTGGAGATATGATTATTTTGGGTTGGTCTTACTATACCAATGTTTTAATCTATTAAAATACAAAATATTGGGAAAACGTCACAAATATTTGGAGTATTACATATTTTGAGTCATATTTCTCATCCTATGTCATTACACAATGTAGTTCATAATATTGAGGTAAATTTTGGAAATATTTGGGGTGTAACATATTTTGAGTTAAGTGTCCCATAAAAAGATTATTTAACAACATAATTTGTATCATTAGGACAAATTTTGAAAATATTTTAGTATTACATATTTTGAGTCAAATTGCCCATCCCAAAGTCATTGTGCATCATAATTCATAACACTAGGAAAAATTTTAGAAATATTTAAGGTATTGAATATTTTGAGTTGGGTTTCCCATACCAATGTGGTGGTATGATGCAATTTGTAACACTAGGAAAATTTCTAGAAATATTTGGTTTGTTGCCTATTTTTAATTGGGTTTGACATGCCAATGTCATTATGTCATACGATTTGTACCATTAGGAAAAATTACATAAAATATTTGGGGTGTTGCATATTTTAATTTAGGTTTCATGTACAAAAGTTGTGTGGTGAAATTTACAATAGTGATAAATTTTATAAATATTTTTGGTGTTATATATTTTGAGTTAGTTTTCCTATACTGATGTCATTGTGTGACATAATTCACAATACTAGGACAAATTTTGGAATTTTTTTAGTGTTTCATATTTTGATTCATGTTTACCTTACCAATGTAATTTCACATCAAAATTCATAACACTAGAAAAATTTAGACTATATTTTGGGTGTTTCATATTTTTAGTCAAATTTCCCATACCAATGTCATTGCACATCACAATTCATAATATTGGGAAATATTCTGTAAATATCTAGGGTATTGCTTATTTTGAGTTAGGGTTCATGTACCAATGTCATTATGTCACATAATTTTCAACATTGGGACATATTTTATAAATATTTGGTGTGTTTTATATTTTGAGTTAGGTTTCTTATACTAATTTCATTACACCTATCAATTCATAGCACTAGGAAAAAATTAATAAATATTTGGGTTTTTGCGTATTATGAGTCATTTTTATTCTATCAATGTCATTACATTATGAGATTCATAAAATTAAAAAAATAATTATAAATATTAGGGTTGTTTCATATTTTTAGTCACATTTACAATACCAATGTCATTATGTAACATAATTCACAACACTAGGATAAATTTTAGAAATATTTGAGATGTTGAGTATTTTGAGTTAGGTTTCTCATATAGATGTAATTACTTGATTCAATTTTTACATGAAAAATTTAAAAAATATTTGGGGTGTTGCATGTTCTAAGTCAAATTTATCATACCAATGTTGGAACAATTCATAACACTATGAATAATTTAAAAAATATTTGTGGTTTTGTATATTTTGATTCAAGTTTCCTATAATGATGTGATTATGAAACAAAATTCACAACACTCAGACAAGTTTTTAAAATATTTGTGGTATTGCATATTTTAATACATGTTTATCATCTTTATTTTATTTTATGATGTAATTCACAACATTGGGACAAATTTGAAAAATATTTTGGGTGTTGCAAGTTTTGAGTCAGGTCTCTTATACCAATTTCATTACATGGTACAATTCATAACACTAGGATAAATTTCAGAAATATTTGGGGTGTTACTTCTTTTTAGTTAGGTTTCTAATATGAATTTCATTACATAACATAACTCACAACACTAAGAAAAATTATTTAAATATTTGAGGTGATGAATATTTTGAGTTGTATATCACGTACCAATGTCATTGTGTGGTGAAATTCCAAACATTATGATAAACTTCAAAGATATTTAGGGTGTTGTATATTTTGAGTTAGGTTTCTCGTATCAATGAAATTTTATAATTTAGTTTGCAACACTAATAAACATTTTGGAAATATTTAGGGTGTTGCATATTTTGAGTTGGGTATACCATACCAATGTCATTGTGTTATGCAATTCATAGCACTAGGACAAATTTTATAAATATTTAGGTAATTTCATATTTGGAGTCAGGTTTCCTATACTAATGAAATTATGCATTGTAATTTGTAACACTAGGAAATATTGTGGAAATATTTTAGGTGTTATATATTTTGATTCAAGTTTCCCATACCAATGTCATTACATGATGCAATTGATAACACTGGGGAAATTTTTGAAAATATTTGGGGTGTTACATTTTTAAGTTGAGATTTATATACCAATGTCATTGTATTACACAATTAAAAACATTGGGATAAATGTTGAAAATGTTTGGGATGTTTCATATTTTAAATCATGTTTCATGTACCAATATCATTGCATATTTTGCAACAATGGTATAAATTTTTGAAATATTTGGAGTTTTACGTATTTTGAGTATAGTTATCTATACCAATGTAATTATGTAGTGTAATTCATAAAATTGGGATAAATTTTATAAATATTTTGGGTGTTACATATTTTGAATTGGCTTTCCATTACCAATGTTGTTGTGCAAAGCAATTCATAACATTCAGACAAATTTTGTAAATATTTGGGGTGTTGCATATTTTGAGTCATATTTTTCATACCAATGTCATTACACATCACAATTTATAACTAGAAAAAAATTTAAAATATTTATTTTGTTGCATATTTTGAGTTAGGTTCCTTTTGAATGTCATTGCATGGCATAATTCACAACACTGGGACAAATTTTTGAAAATTTTTGGGTGTTACATATTTTGAGTTGAGATTAACATACTAATGCCATTATGTGGTACAATTCACAACACTGGGAGAAATTTTAGAAATATTTTGGGTGATGTATATTTTGAGTTAGTTTTCCTATACTAATGTCATTATATGGTTTAATTCACAATACTCTAACATATTTTAGAAATATTTTTGGTATTGCATATTTTTAGTCAAGCTTTCTATATGAATTTCCTTGTGTGGTGTAATTCATGACACTAGAAAAATTTCAAAAATTATTTTGGGTGGTGCATGTTTTGTGTAATGTTTGGCATACTAATGTTATTTTCATCACAACTCACAATACTAAGACAATAATTTCTTATATGTGGGCTGTTGCATATATATAGTTGAGTTTCCTATACCAATGTGATTATGCATTGAAATTAACAACATTGGTATAAATTTTATAAATATTATGGGTTTTAATTATTTTGAGTGGGTTTTCCTATACAAATGTCATTACATGGTGACACCCACAACATTGGTACAAATTTTATAAATATTGGGTGTTGCATATATTAAATTAGGTCTACCATACCAATGTCATTTCCTTACACAATTTGAAACACTAGGATTTTGTTGAAAGTATTTAGGGTGTTACAGATTTTCAATCTATTTTCTCATACTAATGTCATTGCATGATGCTATTTACAAAACTAGGAAAATTTTCTAAAATATTTTTTCTTACATATTTTGAGTTGAGATTCATGTATTGATGTCATTGTGTAGCATAATTTACTATATTAGGACAAATTTTAGAATATTTATGGTGTTTCATATTTTTATTCAGGGTTCTATACCAATGTCATTACATATCATGATTCATAACAATGAGACTAATTTATAAAATATTCAGGGTATTACATAATTTAATTAGGGTTGATTTTATCAATGTCATTATGTGACATAATTAATGATAATAGGAATAATTTTCAAATATTTGGGGTGTTGAATATTTTGATTCAAGTTTCCCACATCGATGTCATTACATAACATAATTTGTAATGTTAGTAAAAATTTCAAAAATATTTTGGGTATTTCATATTTTAAGTTACGTTTCCATTACTAATGTCATTTCATATTGCAATTCATAGCAATGAAATAAATTTTATAAATATTTGGGGTGCTACATATTTTGAGTTGGGTTTTCCATACAAATGTCACTATGTGGTATAATTCACAACACTAAGACAAATTCTATAAATATTTGGGGTGTTTTATATTCTAAGTTAGGTTTCATTTACTAATTTTTTAGCATGATGAAACTCATAACACTAAGAAAATTTTCAAAAGTGTTTGGTGTGTTGAATATTTTGAGTGAAGATTCATGTACTAGTGCCTTTACATAATGTTTTTCACAACACTAGAAACATTTATTAAAAATAATTGGGTGTTTCATATTTTGAATTGGGTTTCCCATACCAAAGTCATTGCATGGTATAATTTAAAACAAAGAGAAAAACTTCATAACTATTTGGGGTATTGCATATTTTGAATCAGGTTTCTCATTCCAATGTTGTTGTGTAGTACAGTTCACAATAATATGATAAAATTTTCATATATTTTTGGTGTTGCATATTTTTATTTAGGTGTCCCATACCAAAGTTATTACACAAAATAATTATCAATATTGGGACAAATTTTGTAATATTTGGGTTATTTTATATTTTGAGTTAGGTTTCCTATAGCAATGTTATTATATGGCATAATTTACAACACTAGGACACATTTTTAAAATGTATGGGGTGTTTCATATTATGAATTGAGTTTCCCTTACCAATGTCATTATTCATAGTAAATCACAACATTAGGACAAATTTTATAACTATTCAGGGTGTTACATGTTTTGATTCAAGTTTCCTATACCGAGGTCACTACATAATATAATTTATAATACTGGGAAAAAAATTAGAAATATTTAGTTTTTTACATATTTTGAGTTAGGCTTCTCATACCAATGTCATTGTGTTTCATAATTTGTAAGATTGGATTTTTTTTCAAAATATTTAGGGTGTTGCTTATTTTGAGTTAGGTTTCCTATACTAATGTCATTGCATGTCACAATTCACAACATTTGAAAGAATTTTATAAATATTTGGGGTGTTTCATATTTTGACTCAATTTTCCCATATTGATGTCATTGTGTGGAATAAATCACAACCTTGGGAAAAAATTAATAAATATTTGGGGTGTTTCATTTTTTGAGTTAGGTTTCATGTACCAATGTTTTTGTATTGAACAATTCACCACACTATGACAAATTCCATAAACATTTATGGCGTTTAATAATTTTAGTGAGGTTTCCATACAAATATCATTTCACTACATAATTTATAGCATTGGAAAAAAAATTCTAATATATTTGGCATGTTACATTATTTGAGTTAGGTTTCTTATACCAATGTTATTCAATGGTAAATTTTATAGCACTTAGAAAAAATATGGAAAATATAGGGTGTTAAAAATTTTGAATCAAGTTTATCATACTAAAGTCATTATACATCACAATTTGAAACAATGGGATAAATTTATTAAATATTTTGGGTGTTGCATATTTTGAGTGAGGTTTCCCATACCAATGTTCTTTCATGGCACAATTTGAAACATAGAAATGTTTTGGAAATATTTTTAGTCTTTAATATTTTGAGTTAGGGTTTCATACCAATGTCATTACACTAAAACATTTGTAACATGAATACATTTTATAAATATTTGGGGTGTTGCACATTTTGTGTCAAGTTTCCCATATTAATGACATTGTGCTACACAATTTACGACACTAGGACAAATTTTACAAATATTTAGCATGTTGAATATTTTTATTTGGGTTTCCTATACCAATGTCATTACATGATGTAATTCAAAACACTAGGAAAAATTTTAGAAATATTTGGGGTGTTGCATCTTTTGAGTTAGTTTTTATATACCAATGTCATTATGACATAATTCATAACATTGGGACAAATTATTGAAAATTTTTTGGTGTTTCATATTTTGAGTTGGGTTTATAGTAAAAATGTCATTAAAAATAACAATTTAAAACCGTAGGACAAATTTCATTTATATTATTGGTGCTACATATTTTGATTTGTGTTTCCTATTTTAGTGTCATTGTGCTACATAGTTCACAACATTGGGACACATTTTAGAAATATTTGGGGTATTGCATATTTTGAATTGGGTTTCAATTACCAATTTCATTATACTACACATTCCTAACCCTAAGACACATTTATCAAACGTTTGGAGTGTTTTTTATTTTGAGTAAAGTTTCCTGTACCAATATCATTACATGACACAATTTGTAACTCTAGGCTAAATTCATAAAATATTTGGAGTGTTGTATATTTTGAGTTAGGTTTATAGTACCAATGTTATTCAATGGCATAATTTAGAACAATATGATTTTGTTTGGAAATATTTAGGGTGTTTCAAATTTTGGTTCAAGATTCCCATACAAATGTTGTTATGCATGACAAGTTAAAACACTACGAAAAAATTCATAAATAATTTGGGTGTTGTATATTTTGAGTTGGGTTTCCTGTACCAATGTCATTGCATGGCATAATTCATAAAAATAGGAATAATTCAATAAATATTTTGGGTGTTGCATATTTTGAGTTAGGTTTCCCATACCAATATTTTTATGCTTCATAGTTTATTACACTAGGACAAATTTTATAAATATTTGGTGTGATGTAAAATTTTAGTTGTGTTTCCCATACCAATGTCATTATATAATGTAATTAAAACATTTCGGACAAATTTTTGAAATATAAAGGGTATTGGATATGTTGAGTCAGGTTTCCCATATCAATGTCATTACACCACATAATTTATAATAATAGGTCAAAGCTTGGAAATATTTTTGGTGTTTCATATTTTGAGTTGGGTTTCTAGTAACAATGTCCTTGCACATTTTTAATTATAAAATAGGGACAAATTTCAAAAATATTTGGGGTGGTACATATTTGAGTCATGTTTCCCATAATAATGTCATCATGTTATGAGTTTCTCAACACTAGGACAAACTTATGTAATATTTTGTGTGTCATATATTTTGAGATAGGTTTCACATATTAATACCATTTTCATCACACTACATAATTGACAACACTAGTAAATATTTCAATTATATTTGAGGTGTTGCACGTGGTGTAATTTTCAACACTAAGATAAAATTTGAAAATATATTTTGTGTTTCATATTTTGAGTCAATTTTCTCCCTAAGAATGTTGTTGTTAGGGACAATTCACAACAATAGAAAGAAATTATAAAATATTTGAGGTGTTGCATATTTTATGTTGGGATTTTTACACTAATATCATTGTGCATCATAATTTATAACATAAAGATAAATTCTATAAATATTTGGGATGTTACATATTTGGAGCTAGGTTTCCCATAATAAAGTCATTGTACATCTCAATTTGAAACATAGATAAATTTTATAAATATATGTGGTATTACATATTTTGAATCAGGTTTTTAATGCTAGTTCACTGCATGATACAATTCATAAAACAATAAAATTTTAGAAATACTTGAGATGTTGTGTATTTTGAGTCAAAATTCCAATTCCAATGTCATTGTGTGGTGTAGTTATAAACACTAGAAAAAAAAACATTTTGGGTGTTGAATATCTTGCGTTAAGTTTTTTATACCAATGTTAATGTGTCACATAGTTTATAACACTCGGACAAATTTCATAAATATTTGGGGTGTTGTATATTTTTATATAGGTTTATTAGTAATGATATTATTATCCTACATAATTTAGTTGATTGAAAATTTATAAAAAAATTGTGTTACATATTTTGAATTGTGTTTCTCATACAATGTCATTACATGATGAAATTCAAAACATTAGGATAAATTTTAGAAATATTTGGGGTGTTGCATATTTTGAGTTGGGTTTCCTGGGATATAGTTGACTCAGATAAAGACCTTTATCTATAGGATGACATCTATGAACATGTTCTAGATGATCTCCCCACAGGTGAGTCAGATGATGAAGATGATGCAGCCGCTCTAGAGTCATTAGCAGATGACTTAGAATAGCCACTGACAAATATGCAATGGCCTCAACGTCCCTACAGACCAAGACATCATGATTGGTCTATGTTGCCGAATGAAGCATATGGAGCCTGGTCCAGACACCATCATGAAGTTCCAGAAAGACCAGAGAAACCTAGAGGAAGAGGATACTCCAGAGGAGAAGGGCACCCTTTGGTGGTGGCCATCTTCCACCTCGATACAGTGTGACTGTATCCTCTGTATAGAATTATAAACTATCTTCTCTGGGAAGACTCATTAGAGTATAGGGTAAGTCATTTCCCTGGTTGATATCTTCATCCTTGATCATAATATGACCAGTTTTTATAGATCTTCGAGAAGAGACAGTGGATGGTCTAGAAGGAGACAATCGGGAAGAATTTACAGACAAAGATCTTGGCAAAATATTTACAGTTCTGCCATCACTTTGGTGAACAGTGGCTTGTCCTTTCATTTTTGGAGAAACAGTCTTCAACCAGTCAAGTTTCCATTTAGAAGGAATTTCAACTGATTCAATATGGCCTTTCTGTAATTGGATAGTTCCACTTAACCTTCTGGCATAGGGCAGATTTTCTAAGATCTTGGGATGGTTGGTGTTCGTCATACTGTAAACAACAGAAATATTTATTGATGCATACTTAAACTGACCAAACATATCTAATCCAAATAGGGAGGTAAACAATCCCCAACAATCTAGAGAGCCATATTTCACTTCTTTACAACCTTTGTCACAAACTGTGACAGAGAGGTTTGGACAAAACTCAAAACAAATAGTATCATCATTCAAACAGCCAAGGCTAGATAATTGACAAGAATGTTTGAAACTGACTTGGCGGTGATCACACAGGGCTAAATAGATAACAGGTTTGATATTACTAGGAATCAAGGGAGTTATATGTAATATGATTAAACCAAAATGAACAAATTTAACATCTTCATGTGACCTGATATAATTGATTTCTTGTTCAGGTAATAGAGAGAGTAAATTTGTCTGAAAAGTATGTTTTGGTCTATAGCTGAGGGTTAACTCGACAGACTTGATTCTGGGTCTTACAAAAGATAGATAAGTGGAATTATAAACAAACTTAGACTTCAACAATTCAGATTTTTTATAGACATGGGAAGCCTTTATAGCTAGAGGTTGGTACAAGCTAGTTTCTTTCTCAAGATTTTCTTCAGTAATGTCAATATCGGGGCAGTCTAATATCTGATCAAGAATGAAAGGTGGGAGTTCATAAGTTCCTTTGAACTTAGATTCATTTATAATTTCAACTATAGAGGAGGTTTGGGCTTTGCCAAATTCCATAGCTAAGATTTGGGTTCTAGTAAGCGAGAAATTTCTGGCAAGGGAAAAAGGGGATGCAGAGATAAAGCAGCCTATGGCAATGTAAAGATGGCCTGAGACTCGATGCAATAAACTTTCCCAAAGAAATTTTCAAAGCAGAGAACTCAAAAAGTTGAAGCTTTAGAATATGTAAATAGATCCTCACTTACAGTGAACTAGCTCTGATACCAATCTTTTTCACATCAGTAGATGCCTCCTTTCTTCCTTTTGCTTACAACTTTGATTGGAGAAAACCTACGATAGTAGGCAGGGGTTAAATGCCTATGGCTTCACACTATTACTTTAAACTTAAGAGATTACAAATTCTTACAAACACTTGTATCAATTTCTGATTCTCAGAATCCGTCAAAATGGGCAAGAGAAGAGCATACTCTTTCAACAAGTCTTACTAATTTTCTACCTTAGAAAACTTTTGATGAAAATGCAATGGAAGAGTGGCCTATTTATATTATTTTGGGTGGTCCTGCCTGCTCGCTGGCAAGGTGGTGTCAAGTCCCATCATACTTTATATCACAAAAAGGAGCTACAATGAGATGCTATTGGATCCACTGGATGATGATGATGTCTGAGTGCATGGGCCAAACATTGCTTCTGCTTCATCTTCTAGGTCGGCTTCACTGATCGGATTGAATAGACACCTGAGCTGGAAAGTACTTGATAGATGCCAGTGTTGGGGTCTAGCTTCACATGCGTGATGTCGTGGAGTGATTTAGAAACAAGATTCCCACTCCAGTCTACGTCTGATGATTGTATGCACGACAGTGTCTTGGTCATGATTCTCTTCTTCGTGGATGCGATGTGGTCTGAATCTTGCAATCCATCGATACAGATGTTCATTGAAAGGACATCTAATTTTGATCACCCATGTCCATGATGGACATTTTAACAGTTTAGTGAATTGGTGGTATGGGAATTCACTGTTAAGTCTTTTGATGTAGATGACCCCAAAATTTTGTTGGCAGTTGACTTGGATTGTGGCTGCGGTAAACATTTGCAGGTCTTGTCCTGCTGCATAAGAAATCTTGGTATAGCGAGGATGTAGCCCTTCTTTCAGAATCTATTCTTGAACCAGGATGTTGAATGAAGGAAATTCTTGGTTGTAGATTTTGGTTAGATTGAATCTAGGAATGGGCTGATGCATTAATGTTGCTAGAGGATTTCAGCTTAGCCAATCTGCAATAACATTGTCAGTACCCTTGATGTGTTCTACAGAAAAATTAAACTGGTTAAAAAATGCCTGCCACCTGACATATTTTTTGCAACCATCTTTCCGACCATGATCTTTTTCTTTGAAGGTCATAAATCTAGTGCAGTCGGTTACAACAATAAACTGTGGCAAATGGAGAAGTTTTAACATGAACTTCTCTAAGCATTTCTTTACAACGTAGATTTCTTTATCAGAAGAAATCCATTATAACACATCTGGACTAAAAACTGCACTCACAAATTCACACACAAATTCTTTATTATCATATATACAAACAAGAACGTCTCCCCATGCTATGTCGGAGGCATCAGTATAAACCTTCATCTAGTCTGATTTCGGGATGTGCAGTTCGGGCAAGGATGCAACTGTTGCCTTAATTTTTTGAACTGCTGCTGTGTGTTATTCTTCCCAACAAAAAGCTTTCTTTTTCTGGAGAAGTATTTGGAGGATATACTTGTCTTCACCAGCATTAGGATAGAAACTATTTAAATAATTCAATAATCCCAAAAATACTTGTAACTTTGGTTTATCCAATTTTTTAGGAAAACTGATGACTTTCTCCTTAATATGAGGCTGGATATGTAGTTTTGATTCTCAGATTACCATGCCGAGAAAATTGCATACAGTTTTGCATAATTGAATCTTAGTCTCTGAAAGGACTATTCCTGCATCTCGGGCCAGCTGATAAAACTTGGAGAGATGATCAAAATGGTCAGTCAAACTGTTACTAAAAATTAATATGTCATCAATATATACACACAAAAATTGAGAAGTACCTTCAAAGATTTTGGCCATGTGGGCTTGATAATATGCTGGTGCATTCATCAAACTGAAAGGCATGACTATCCACTGAAAGTGGCCAAAAGGGCAGTTGAAGGCTATCTTTTCTCAATCGGCTTCTTTGACTCTAATATGATAAAAGCCGGATTTGCAGTCAAATTGAGAGAAATATTTATAGTCTGCAACTTTTTCTAACAGGTAGCTTTTATCTGGTATGGGATATGGAAATGATTGCCTAATAGCATTTAATGGTCTATAATTAATGACCATTCTTTTCTTACCTCATTTTGTTCTGAGTGTTTGTTTACCATGAAGGCATAACAACAGAAAGGAGAGGTGTATTTTTCAATAAAACCATTTGCCTCCAGTTCTTTGATCTGGAGTTCCATATCATTGTAATCTTGGGTTGGTATTGGGATTTTCTTCCCAATTTTCATATGCTTGCCTTCAATGATTTTGATTTCCATTTTAGGCATTGATTTAGACCAAAACTACTGAGGATTATCAGAGCAGATAGTAGTTTTGATCTTTTCTCCTATTTCTACAATATCAGCCAGGATTAATTCTGGAGCTTGAGTCATGGAGCTTGGGAATTACTCAGTGGCATAAATTAGGTGAGGAATTCTGAGCATTTCATTATCAATGGTGAACATGATACTCTTAATTGTACATCCATAGGGAGAGTATCTATCAATGAATGATCCTCCTAAAAGGATATCAATGGGCATCTTCTCAAGGGCAAAAAAGTCAGCATGGAAGATTTTATTTTGAATCCTCAGGGGTTGCTGGTGTTTGTATTCTTTACAAGTAAAACTGTTCCCCTGAACATCTAAGCTCTTATAAGCTAAGTGGTCATCCAATGTCTTCTAGTCATGGATGAGCTGTGGTTTAGCAAATGAGAGAGAAGCACCAATATCTACTTGGGCATCTACAAGTCTACCATTAATTTCTAATGTAAAGAATTGGGCAAACCTTCCATTGATCAAATGATTCAAATATGCTGGTTGTGGAAGTTCTAAGGGAGAAATACTGGTACATACCAATTTCTGTCTCCCTGGATCCTGAACAATAGTTGGTTCAGGGTAAATGTCTTCTTCTGGTTCAGTTTCTTCTTCTCGAGGATTACTGCATTCACCTTAAGGGTAGTAATCTTGGTCGGAGTAGAAAATACTGCCGACATCTTCATCCTCTTCATTCTCTTCTTCTGGTAACAATTCATCCCAATGTGGCTCTGTCACTGGTACTTTCATTTCTCTTGGAGGTTCCTTGCTGGTGAACTTGTTCTTTATCCAAGAGTCACTTGGTTTGAAAGAGCTCAGATATTGCAAAGGATGCTGGGATCTTTGCAATGTGAGAGGTATTCTTGTCATAGAGGGTTGTCTCCCTCTGGATGTTCCTTCTCCTCTGGAGTATCCTCTTCCTCTAGGTTTCTCTGGTCTTTCTGGAACTTCATGATGGTGTCTGGACCAGCCTCCATATGCTTCATTCAGCAACATAGACCAATCATGATGTCTTGGTTTGTAGGGATGTTGAGGCCATTGCATATTTGTCAGTGACTATTCTAAGTCATCTGCTAATGACTCTAGAGTGGCTACATCATCTTCATCATCTGACTCACCTGTAGGGAGATCATCTAGAAAAGGTTCATAGATGTCATCCTATAGATAAAGGTCTTCATCTAAGTCAACTTTATCCCACCACACTGCTACGGTGGAAGAAAAAATGGCTTTAACAGTGGCATTCTAATAGGAGCATTGCGGAGTAATATGGCCAGGTTTGCGACAGATATAGCAAATGGACTGTTTGGAAGGAGGATGAGTAGTGCAGCGTTTCTTCACAAAATGATGAGGAGGACCATAAGAATGCTTTTTGGGAAAAGAGTGGCGCTTGAAGGAGACATGTTTCTGGTGCTGCTTTTGCTTGCGACATTGCTAAACAAATGGTCTGCAACCAAAAGGGGCGGTTTCAGGGAAAATAGGAGTAATTTGTAAGGCTTGATGCTTGGAGAGTTTCTAGATGGACTTAGCCTCAGAGACTAAAGTCATAACTTACTATCTAGAAAATTCAATGACATCAGAGAGAGCAAGATCTTCAATAATCAGTCCCTTAAGATCAATGTAAGAGATGACTCGGTCAATCAAATTATAGGGGAGAGCATGCAAAAAGCTGAGCTTGATCTCTGTAGATTTGAAACTCTGACTTTCATATACAAGCTGTCAGAATTGTTTTGCAAAGGCATCAAGCTGTTTTAAGTCACAGAGCTCCATCTTAAGCAGCCATTTTTTGGATTCCAGTTCTCTATTACTAACTGGAGGGGCAAACTCACTAATCAACAAATTAAATAAAGTGGCTAAAGAATTAGGTTCATTATGACACGCTCATATTGTTTGGCTTTAGTCATAGATTGCCACCACTGGCTAACAATACCCCAAAATAATTTAGATGCAAAGCAAGTAGTACCAACTTGGTCTAAATGGGCCTGGATGGTGATGACTCTCATGGTGCTACACCAGGCAGTGATCTCATTCAATGGATTGAGTAGATCATCAATGTTAAGATACCAAGGCTGTAGATGAACATGGGTTTTTGCATGAGGGTAGTGCTAGGTTGTTTCTTGATAGTTTTAAAATTAGAGCAAAAGGAGACTGAGCACTGAGGCTTTGTAGTAGAAGATTCTGCTTGTTGATCCTATTTTGAAAGCCAATCTAAGCTATCTTCTAAGGCATCTAGCTTAGTATCAATAGAAACCACTTTTTGTTGTACAAACCTCTGGCTATAAAGGCTTCCCATGTCTATAAAAAATCTGAATTGTTGAAGTCTAAGTTTGTTTATAATTCCACTTATCTATCTTTTGTAAGACCCAGAATCAAGTTTGTCGAGTTAACCGTTAGCTATAGACCAAAACAAACCTTTCAAACAAATTTACTCTCTCTGTTACCTGAACAAGAAATCAATTATATCAGGTCACATGAAGATGTTAAATTTGTTCATTTTGGTTTAATCAGAATACATATAACTCCCTTGATTCCTAGTAATATCAAACCTGTTATCTATTTAGCCCTGTGTGATCACCGCCAAGTCAATTTCAAACATTCCTGTCAATTATCCAGCCTTGGCCGTTTGAATGATGATACTATTTTTTTTGAGTTTTATCTAAACCTCTCTATCACAGTCCGTGACAAAGGTTTTAAAGAATTGAAATATGGCTCTCTAGATTGTTGGGGATTGTTTACCTCCCTATTTGGATTAGATATGTTTGGTGAGTTTAAGTATGCGTCAATAAATATTTCTATTGTTTACATTATGACGAACACCAACCATCCCAAGATCTTAGAAAATCTGCCCTATGCCAGAAGGTTAAGTGGAACTGTCCAATTACAAAAAGGCCATATTGAATCAGTTGAAATTCCTTCTAAATGGAAACTTGACTGGTTGAAGAATGTTTCTCCAAAAATGAAAAGACAAGCCACTATTCACCAAAGTGATGGCAAAACTATAAATATTTTGCCAAGATTTTTATCTGTAAATTCTTCCCGATTGTCTCCTTCTAGACCATCCACTGCCTCTTCTCGAAGATCTGTAAAAATTGGTCATATTTTGATCGAAGACGAAGATATCAACCAGGGAAATGACTTACCCTGTACTCTAATGAGTCTTCCCAGAGAAGATAGTTTAGAATTCTATACAGAGGATACAGTCACACTGTATCAAGGTGGAAGATGGCCACCACCAAAGGGTGCCCATAAACAGCCTACAGGAACTATGCAGTATTTTTCAACTGCATATGTTGAACCATCAAATGAATTCAAGAAAAGAAATTACACTGCTAGGTTTACTTCTCATTTCATAGAGAATTTTGATGATCTGTGTAGAGATGTTATATATATAAAAGATAATGTAGACAAAATACAAAAAAAAGTGGTTTCTATTGATACTAAGCTAGATGCCTTAGAAGACAGCTTAGATTGGCTTTCAAAACAAGATCAACAAGCAAAATATTCTGCTAAAAAGCCTCAGTGCTTAGTCTCCTTTGGCTCTAATTTTAAAACTATCAAGAACTAGCCTAACACTACCCTCATGCAAAGAACCCATGTTCATCTACAGCCTTGGTATCTTAACATCGATGATCTACTCAATCCATTGAATGAGATCACTGCCTGGTGTAACACCATGAGAGTCATCACCATCCAGGCCCATTTAGACCAAGTTGGTACTACTGGCTTTGCATCTAAATTCTTTTGGGGTATTGTTAGCCAGTGGTGGCAATCTATGACTGAAACGCAACAATATGAGCGCATCCATAACCAACCTGATTCTTTAGCCACTTTATTTAATTTGTTGATTAGTGAGTTTTCCCCTCCAGTTGGCAATAGAGAAATGGAATCCAAAAAATGGCTACTTAAGATGGAGCTCTATGACTTAAAGCAGTTTGATGCCTTTGCAAAACAATTCCGATAGCTTGAATATGAAAGTCAGAGTTTCATATCTATAGAGATCAAGCTCAAATTTCTACATGCTCTCCCCTATAATTTGATTGACCAAATCACCTCTTACATTGATCTTAAGGGATTGACTATTGAAGATCTTGCTCTCTCTGATGTCATTGACTTTTCTAAATAGCAAATTATGACTTTAGTCTCTGAGACTAAGTCCATCCAGAAACTCTCCAAGCATCAAGCCTCACAAATTGCTCCTATTTTCCCTAAAATTGCCCCTTTTGGTTGCAGACCATTTGTTCAGCCATGTCGCCAATAGAAGCAGCACCAAAAATGTGTCTCCTTCATGCGCCACTCTTTTCCCAAAAAGCATTCTTATGCTCCTCCTCATCATTTTGTGAAGAAATGTTGCACTGCTTGTCCTCCTTCCAAACAACTGATTTGCTATATCTGTCGCAAACTCGGCCATATTGCTCCACAATGCTCTTATCAGAATCCCACTATTAAAGCCATTTTTTCTTCCATCGTAGCAGTGTGGTGGGATATAGTTGACTCAAATGAAGACCTTTATCTACAGGATGACATCTATGAACCTGTTCTAGATGATCTCCCCACAGGTGAGTCAGATGATGAAGATGATGCAACCACTCTAGAGTCATTAATAGATGAATTAGAACAACCACTGATAAATATGCAATGGCCTCAACGTCCCTATAGACCAAGACATCATGATTGGTCTATGTTGCTAAATGAAGCATATGGAGCCTGGTCTAGACACCATCATGAAGTTCCAAAAAGACCAGAGAAACCCAGAGGAAGAGGATACTCTAGAGGAGAAGGAACATCCAGAGGGAGACAACCCTCTATGCCAAGAATGCCTCCCACATTGCAAAGATCACAGCATCCTCCTTTGCAATATTTGAGCTCTTTCAAACCAAGTGACTCTTGGATAAAGAACAAGTTCACCAGCAAGGAACCTCTAAGAGAAATGAAAGTACCAGTGATAGAGCCGCATTGGGATGAATTGTTACCAGAAGAAGAGAATGAAGAGGATGAAGATGTCGGCAGTATTTTCTACTCTGACCAAGATTACTGCCCTGAAGGTGAATGTAGTAATCCTTGAGAAGTAGAAACTGAACTAGAAGAAGACATCTACCCTGAACCAACTATTGTTCAGGATCTAGGGAGACAAAAATTGGTATGTACCAGTATTCCTCCCTTAGAACTTCCACAACCAGCATATTTGAATCATTTGATCAATGGAAGGTTTGCCCAATTCTTTACATTAGAAATTAATGGCAGACTTATAGATGCCCAAGTAGATACTGGTGCTTCTCTCTCATTTGCTAAACCATAGCTCATCCATGACTGGAAGACATTGGATGACCACTTAGCTTATAAGAGCTTAGATGTTTAGGGGAATAGGTTTACTTGTAAATAATACAAACACCAGCAACCCCTGAGGATTCAAAATAAAATCTTCCATGCTGACTTTTTTGCCCTTGAGAAGATGCCCATTGATATCTTTTTAGGAGGATCATTCATTGATAGATACTCTCCCTATGGATCTACAACTAAGAGTATCATGTTCACCATTGATAATGAAAGGCTCATAATTCCTTGCCTAATTTATGCCACTGAGCAATTCCCAAGCTCCATGACTCAAACTCCAGAATTAATCCTGACTGATATTGCAAAAATAGGAGAAAAGATCAAAACTACTATTTGCTCTGATAATCCTTAGTAGTTTTGGTCTAAATCAATGCCTGAAATGGAAATCAAAATAATTGAAGGCAAGCATATGAAAATTGGGAAGAAAATCCCAATACCAGCCTAGGATTACAATGATATGGAACTCTAGATCAAAGAATTGGAGGCAAATGGTTTTATTAAAAAATCCACCTCTCCTTTCTGTTGTTATGCCTTCATGGTAAACAAACACTCAGAACAAAAATGAGGTAAGAAAAGAATGGTCATTAATTACAGACCATTAAATGCTATTACGCAACCATTTCCATATCCCATACCAGATAAAAGCTACATGTTAAAAAAAGTTGCAGACTGTAAATATTTCTCTTAATTTGACTGCAAATCTGGCTTTTATCAGATTAGAGTCAAAGACGCTGATCGAGAAAAGACAGCCTTCAGCTGCACTTCTGGCCACTTTCACTGGAGAGTCAAGCCTTTTGGTTTGATGAATGTGCCAGCATATTATCAAGCTCACATGGACAAAATCTTTGAACGCACTTCTCAGTTTTTGTGTGTATATATTGATGACATATTAATTTTTAGTAACAGTTTGACTGACCATTTTGATCATCTCTCCAAGTTTTATCAGCTGGCCTGAGATGCAAGAATAGTCCTTTCAAATACTAAGATCAGTTATGCAAAATTGAATGCAATTTCCTTGGCATGGTAATTCAAGAATCAAAACTGTAGATCAGCCTCATATTAAGGAGAAAGTCATCAGTTTTCCTGAAAAACTGGATAAACCAAAGTTACAAGCATTTTTGGGATTATTGAATTATTTAAATAGTTTCTATCCTAACGCTGGTGAAGACAGGTATATCATCCAAACACTTCTCTAAAAAAAAAAGATTTTTGTTGGTAAGAACTACACACAGCAGCAATTCAGAAAATTAAGGCAACAGTTGCATCCTTGCCCGAACTGCATATCCCAAAATCAGACCAGATGAAGGTTTATACTGATGCCTCTGACATAGCATGGGGAAGAGTTCTTGTTTGTATATATGATAATAAATAATTTGTGTGTGAATTTACGAGTGGAGTTTTTAGTCCAGATGTGTTAAAATGGATTTCTTCTGATAAAAAAATCTACGCTGTAAAGAAATGCTTAGAGAAGTTCATGTTAAAACTTCTCCATTTGCCACACTTTGTTGTTGTAATCGACTGCACTAGATTTCTGACCTTCAAAGAAAAAGATCATGGTGGGAAAGATGGTTGTAGAAAATATGTCAGGTGGCAGGCATTTTTTAACCAGTTTAATTTTTTTGTAGAACACATCAAGGGTACTGACAATGTTATTGAAGATTGGCTAAGCCAAAATCCTCTAGCAACATTATTGCATCAGCCCATTCTTGGATTCAATCTAACCAAAATCTACAACCAAGGATTTCCTTCATTCAACATCCTGGTTCAAGAACAGATTCTGAGAGAAGGGCTACATCCTTGCTATACCAGGATTTCTTATGCAGCAGGACAATCCAAGCCAACCACCAACAAAATTTTGGGGTCATCTACATTGAAAGACTTAATAGTGAATTTATGTACCACCAATTCACTAAACTATTAAAACATCCATCATGGACATGGCTGATCAAAATTAGATGTCCTTTCAATGAACATCTGTATCGATGGATTACAAGATTCGGACCACATCGCATCCACGAAGAAGAGAATCATGACCAAGACACTATCATGCATACAATCATCAGACATAAACTAGAGTGGGAATCTTATTTCTACATCACTCTACAACATCATGCATGTGAAGTTGGACCCCAACACTGGCATCTATCAAGTACTTTCCAGCTCAGGTGTCTATTCAATCTGATCAGTGAAGTCAACCTAGAAGATGAAGCAGAAGCAATGTTGGGCCCACACACTCAGACATCATCATCATCCAGTGGATCCAATAGCATCTCACTGTAGCTCCCTTTTGTGCTGTAAATTATGATTGGACTTGACACCACCTTGCCAATGAGTAGGCAGGACCGCCCAAAATACTATAAATAGGCCACTCCTCCATTGCATTTTCATCAAAAGTTTTCTAAGCTAGAAAATTAGTAAGGCTTGTTGAAAGAGTATTCTCTTCTCATGCCTGTTTTGATGGATCCTGAGAATCAAAAATTGATACAAGTGTTTGTAAGAATTTGTAATCTCTTAAGTTTGAAGTAATAGTGTGAAGCCGTAGCCATTCAGCCCCTGCCTACTATTGCAGGTTTTCTCCAATCAAAGCTATAAGCAAAAGGAAGAAAGGAGGCATCTTCATGAAATGATGAGGATGAGCATAAGAATGATTTTTGGGAAAAGAGCGGTGCTTGAAGGAGACATGTTTCCAGTGCTGCTTTTGCTGGCGATGTGGCTGAACAAATAGTCTACACCCAAAAGGGGCAGTTTCAGGGAAAACAGGAGCAATTTGTGAGGCTTGATGCTTGGAGAGTTTCTGGGTGGACTTAGTCTCAGAGACTAAAGTCATAACTTGCTATTTAGAAAAGTCAATGACATCAGAGAGAGCAAGATATTCAATAGTCAGTCCCTTAAGATCAATGTAAGAGATGACTCGGTCAATCAAATTATAGGGGAGAGCATGCAAAAATTTGAGCTTGATCTCTGTAGATGTGAAACTTCTACTTTCATATGCAAGCTGTCAGAATTGTTCTGCAAAGGCATCTAACTGCTTTAAGTCACAGATCTCCATCTTAAGCAGCCATTTTTTTGATTCTAGTTCTCTATTACCAACTGGAGGGGCAAACTCACTAATCAACAAATTAAATAAAGTGGCTAAAGAATCAGGTTGGTTATGGACACGCTCATATTGTTGGGCTTCAGTCATAGATTACCACCACTATCTAACAATACCCCAAAAGAATTTAGATGCAAAGCAAGTAGTACCAACTTGGTCTAAATGGGCCTGGATGGTGATGACTCTCATGGTGTTACACCAGGCAGTGATCTCATTCAATGGATTGAGCAGATCATCGATGTTAAGATACCAAGGCTAAAGATGAACATGGGTTCTTTCCATGAGGGTAGTGCTAGGCTGTTTCTTGATAGTTTTAAAATTAGAGCCAAAGGAGACTGAGCACTGAGGCTTTTTAGCAGATGATTCTGCTTGTTGATCCTATTTTGAAAGCCAATCTAAGCTATCTTCTAAGGCATCTAGCTTAGTATTAATAGAAACCACTTTTTGCTATATTTTGTCTACATTATCTTTTATATATATAACATCTCTACACAAATCATCAAAATTCTCTATGAGATGAGAAGTAAACCTGGCAGTGTAATTTATTTACTTGAATTCATTTGATAGTTCAACATATGCAATTGAAAAATACTGCATAGTTCCTGCACGCTGTTTATGGGCACCCTTTGGTGGTGGCCATCTTCCACCTTGATACAGTGTGATTGTATTCTCTTTATAGAATTCTAAACTATCTTCTATGGGAAGACTCATTAGAGTACATGGTAAGTCATTTCCCTGGTTGATATCTTTGTCTTCGATCAAAATATGACCAATTTTTACAGAACTTCGAGAAGAGGCAGTGGATGGTCTAAAAGGAGACAATCAAGAAGAATTTATAGACAAAGATCTTGGCAAAATATTTACAGTTCTGCCATCACTTTGGTGAATAGTGGCTTGTCCTTTCATTTTTGGAGAAACATTCTTCAACCAGTCAAGTTTCCATTCAGAAGGAATTTCAACTGATTCAATATGGCCTTTCTGTAATTGGACAGTTCCACTTAACCTTCTGGCATAGGCTAGATTTTCTAAGATCTTGGGATGGTTGGTGTTCGTCATACTGTAAACAACAGAAATATTTATTGATGCATACTTAAACTGACCAAACATATCTAATCCAAATAGGGAGGTAAACAATCCCCAACAATCTAGAGAGCCATATTTCACTTCTTTACAACCTTTGTCATAGACTGCGACAGAGAGGTTTGGACAAAACTCAAAACAAATAGTATCATCATTCAAATGGCCAAGGCTGGATAATTGACAAGAATGTTTGAAACTGACTTGGCAGTGATCACACAGGGCTAAATAGATAATAGGTTTGATATTACTAGGAATCAAGGGAGTTATATGTATTCTGATTAAACCAAAATGAACAAATTTAACATCTTCATGTGACCTGATATAATTGATTTCTTGTTCAGGTAATAGAGAGAGTAAATTTATCTGAAAAGTATGTTTTGGTCTATAGCTGAGGGTTAACTCGATAGACTTGATTCTGGGTCTTACAAAAGATAGATAAGTGGAATTATAAACAAACTTAGACTTCAACAATTCAGATTTTTTATAGACATGGGAAGCCTTTATAGCCAGAGGTTTGTACAGGCTAGTTTCTTTCTCAAGATTTTCTTCAGTAATGTCAATATCGGGGCAGTCTGATATCTGATCAGGAATGAAAGGTCGGAGTTCATAAGTTCCTTCGAACTCTTATTCATTTATAATTTCAATTGTAGAGGAGGTTTGGGCTTTGCCAAACCCATAGTTGAGATTTGGGTTATGGTATGCGAGAAATTTCTGGCAAGGGAAAAAGGGGATGCAGAGATAAAGCGGCCTATGGCAATGTAAAGATGGCCTGAGACTCAATGCAATAAAGTTTCCCAAAGAAATTTTCAAAGCAGAGAACTCAAAAAGTTGAAGCTTTAGAATATGTAAATAGATCCTCACTTAGAGTGAACTGGCTCTGATACCAATCTTTTTCATGTCAGTAGACACCTCCTTTCTTCCTTTTGCTTACAGCTTTGATTGGAGAAAACCTATGATAGTAGGCAGGGGCCGAATGGCTACGGCTTCACACTATTACTTCAAACTTAAGAGATTACAAATTCTTACAAACACTTGTATCAATTTTTGATTCTCAGGATCCATTAAAATGGGCAAGAGAAGAGCATACTCTTTCAACAAGTCTTACTAATTTTCTAGCATAGAAAACTTTAGATGAAAATGCAATGGAGGAGTGGCCTAGTTATAGTATTTTGGGCGGTCCTGCCTACTCGCTGGCAAGGCGGTGTCAAGTCCCATCATACATTACAGCACAGAAGGGAACTACAGTGAGATGCTATTGGATCCACTGGATGATGATGATGATGTCTGAGTGTGTGGGCCCAACATTGCTTTCGCTTCATCTTCTAGGTGGGATTCGCTGATCAGATTGAATAGACACCTGAGCTAGAAAGTACTTGATAGATGCCAGTGTTGGGTTCCAGCTTCACATGCGTGATGTCATGGAGTGATGTAGAAATAAGATTCCCACTCCAGTCTATGTCTGACGATTGTATGCATGACAGTGTCTTGGTCATGATTCTCTTCTTCGTGGCTGCGATATGGTCCAAATCTTGCAATCCATCGATACAAATGTTCATTGAAAGGACATCTGATTTTGATCAGCCATGTCCATGATGGATGTTTTAATAGTTCAGTGAATTGGTGGTACAAGAATTCACTGTTAAGTCTTTTGATGTAGATGACCCCAGAATTTTGTTGGCGGTTGACTTGGATTATAGCTGCGGCAGACATTTGCAGGTCTTGTCCTGCTGCATGAGAAATCCTAGTATAGCGAGGATGTAGCCCTTCTCTCAGAATCTATTCTTGAACCAGGATGTTGAATGAAAGAAATCCTTGGTTGTAGATTTTGGTTAGATTGAATCCAGGAATGGGTTGATGCATTAATGTTGCTGGAAGATTTCGGCTTAGCCAATCTGTAATAACATTGTCAGTACTCTTGATGTGTTCTACAAAAAAATTAAACTGGTTAAAAAATGCCTGCCACCTGACATATTTTCCGTGACCATCTTTCTGACCATGATATTTTCCTTTGAATTTCAGAAATCTAGTGCAATCGGTTACAACAACAAAGTGTGGCAAATGGAGAATTTTTAACATTAACTTCTCTAAGCATTTCTTTACAGCGTAGATTTCTTTATCAGAAGAAATCCAATTTAACATATCTGGACTAAAAAATCCACTCACAAATTCACACATAAATTATTTATTATCATATATACAAACAAGAACTCCTCCATATGTATAAACCTTCATCTGGTCTGATTTTGAGATGTGCAGTTCGAGCAAGGATGCAACTGTTGCCTTAATTTTTTAAACTGCTACTGTGTGTTTTTCTTCCCAACAGAAAGCTTTCTTTTTTTGGAGAAGTGTTTGGAGCATATACCTGTCTTCACCAACGTTAGGATATAAACTATTTAAATAATTCAATAATCCCAAAAATGCTTGTAACTTTGGTTTATCTAGTTTTTCAGGAAAACTGATAAATTTTTCATTAATATGAGGCTGGATCTATAGTTTTGATTCTTGGATTACCGTGCCAAGGAAATTGCATTCAGTTTTGCATAACTGAATCTTAGTCTCTGAAAGGACTATTCTTGCATCTCAGGCTAGCTGATAAAACTTGGAGAGATGATCAAAAGGGTCAGTCAAACTGTTACTAAAAATTAATATGTCATCAATATATACACACAAAAACTGAGAAGTGCCTTTGAAGATTTTGTCCATGTGGGCTTGATAATATGCTGGCACATTCATCAAACAAAAAGGCATGACTGTCCACTGAAAGTGGCCAGAAGGGCAGTTAAAGGCTGTCTTTTCTCGATCGGCTTCTTTGACTCTAATCTAATAAAAGTCGGATTTGTAGTCAAATTGAGAGAAATATTTACAGTCTGCAACTTTTTCTAACAAGTAGCTTTTATCTGGTATGGGATATGGAAAGGGTTGCATAATAGCATTTAATGGTCTTTAATTAATGACCATTCTTTTCTTACCTCATTTTTATTCTGAGTGTTTGTTTACCATGAAGGCATAACAATAGAAAGGAGAGGTGGATCTTTCAATAAAACCATTTGCCTCTAGTTCTTTGATCTGGAGTTCCATATCATTATAATCCTGGGCTGGTATTGGGATTTTCTTCCCAATTTTCATATGCTTGCCTTTAATGATTTTGATTTCCATTTCAGGCATTGATTTAGACCAAAACTACTGAGGATTATCAAAGCAGATAGTAGTTTTTATCTTTTCTCCTATTTCTGCAATATCATCTGGAATTAATTCTGGAGCTTGAGTCATGGAGCTTGGGAATTGCTCAGTGGCATAAATTAGGCGAGGGATTCTGAGCCTTTCATTATCAATGGTGAACATGATACTCTTAGTTGTAGGTCCATAGGGAGAGTATATGAATGATCCTCCTAAAAGGATATCAATGGGCATCTTCTCAAGGGCAAAAAAGTCAGCATGGAAGATTTTATTTTGAATCCTCAGGGGTTGCTGGTGTTTGTATTCTTTACAAGTAGAACTGTTCCCCTAAACATCTAAGCTCTTATAAGTTAAGTGGTCATCCAATGTCTTCCAGTCATGGATGAGCTATGGTTTAGCAAATGAGAGAGAAGCACCGGTATCTACTTAGGCATCTACAAGTCTACCATTAATTTCTAATGTAAAGAATTGGGCAAACCTTCCATTGATCAAATGATTCAAATATGTTGGTTGTGAAAGTTCTAAGGGAGGAATACTGGTACATTCCAATTTTTGTCTCCCTGGATCCTGAACAATAGTTGGTTTAGGGTAGATGTCTTCTTTTGGTTCGGTTTCTTCTTCTCGAGGATTACTGCATTCACCTTCAAGGCAGTAATCTTGTTCAGAGTAGAAAATATTGCCGACATCTTCATCCTCTTCATTCTCTTCTTCTGGTAATAATTCATCCCAATGCGGCTCTGTCACTGGTACTTTGATTTCTCTTGGAGGTTCCTTACTGGTGAACTTGTTCATTATCCAAGAGTCACTTGGTTTGAAAGAGCTCGGATATTGCAAAGGAGGATGCTAGGATCTTTGCAATGTGGGAGGCATTCTTGGCATAGAGGGCTGTCTCCCTCTGGATGTTCCTTCTCCTTAGGAGTATCCTCTTCCTCTGAGTTTCTCTGGTCTTTCTGGAACTTCATGATGGTGTCTAGACCAGGTTCCATATGCTTTATTCAACAACATAGACCAATCATGATGTCTTGTTTTGTAGGGACGTTGAGGCCGTTGCATATTTGGCAGTGACTATTCTAAGTCATCTGCTAATGGCTCTAGAGTGGTCGCATCATCTTCATCATCTAACTCACCTGTGGGGAGATTATCAAGAACAGGTTCATAGATGTCATCTTATAGATAAAGGTCTTCATCTAAGTCAACTATATCCCACCACGCTGCTGCGGTGGAAGAAAAAAAGGCTTTAACAGTGGGATTTTGATAGGAGCATTATGGAGCAATATGGCCGGGTTTACAACAGATATAGCAAATCGACTGTCTGGAAGGAGGATGAGCATAAGAATTCTTTTTGGGAAAAGAGCAACACTTGAAGGAGACATCAGTAGATGCCTCCTTTCTTCCTTTTGCTTACAACTTTGATTGGAGAAAACCTGCGATAGTAGGCAGGGGCCGAATGGCTATGGCTTCACACTATTACTTCAAACTTAAGAGATTACAAATTGTTACAAACACTTGTATCAATTTCTCATTCTTAGGATCCGTCAAAATAGGTAAGAGAAGAGCATACTCTTTCAAAAAGTCTTACTAATTTTCTAGCTTAGAAAACTTTCGATGTAGATGACCCCAGAATTTTGTTGGTGGCTGGCTTGGATTGTAGTTGCGGCAGACATTTGTAGGTGTTGTCCTGCTACATAAGAAATCCTAGTATAGCGAGGATGTAACCCTTCTCTCAGAATCTGTTCTTGAACTAGGATGTTTAATGAAGGAAATCCTTGGTTGTAGATTCTGGTTAGATTGAATCCAAGAATGGGCTGATGCATTAATGTTGCTGGAGGATTTCAGCTTAGCCAATTTGTAATAACATTGTCAGTACCCTTGATGTGTTCTACAAAAAAATTAAACTGGTTAAAAAATGCTTGCCCCCTGATATATTTTCTGTGACCATCTTTCTGACCTTGATCTTTTTCTTTGAAGGTCAGAAATCTAGTGCAATCGGTTACAACAACAAAGTGTGGCAAATGGAGAAGTTTTAACATGAACTTCTCTAAGCATTTCTTTACAGCGTAGATTTCTTTATCAGAAGAAATCCATTTTAACACATCTAGACTGAAAACTCCACTCAAAAATTCACACACAAATTCTTTATTATCATATATACAAACAAGAACTCCTCCCCATGCTATGTCGGAGGCATCAGTATAAACCTTCATCTGGTCTGATTTCGGGATGTGTAGTTTGGGCAAGGATGCAACTGTTGCCTTAATTTTTTGAACTCCTACTGTGTGTTGTTCTTTCCAATAGAAAGCTTTCTTTTTCTAGAGAAGTGTTTGGAGGATATACCTGTCTTCACCAGTATTAGGATATAAACTATTTAAATAATTCAATAATCCCAAAAATGCTTGTAACTTTGGTTTATCCAGTTTTTCAAGAAAATAGATGACTTTCTCCTTAATATGAGGCTGGATCTGCAGTTTTGGTTGTCAAATTACCATGCCGAGGAAATTGCATTCAGTTTTACATAACTAAATCTTAGTCTCTGAAAGGACTATTCCTGCATCTCGGGCTAGCTGATAAAACATGGAGAGATGATCAAAATGGTCAGTCAAACTGTTACTAAAAATTAATATGTCATCAATATATAAACACAAAAACTAAGAGGTGCCTTCAAAGATTTTGTCCATGTGGGCTTGATAATATGCTAGCGCATTCATCAAACCAAAAGGCATGACTGTCCACTAAAAGTGGCCAAAAGGGCAGCTGAAGGCTGTCTTTTCTCAATCGGCTTCTTTAACTCTACTTTGATAAAAGCCGGATTTGCAATCAAATTGAGAGAAATATTTACAGTCTGCAACTTTTTCTAATAGGTAGCTTTTATCTGGTATGGGATATGGAAATGGTTGCGTAATAGCATTTAATGGTCTGTAATTAATGACCATTCTTTTCTTACCTCATTTCTATTCTAAGTGTTTGTTTACCATGAAGGCATAACAATAGAAAGGAGAGGTGGATTTTTTTAATAAAACCATTTGCCTCCAATTCTTTGATTTGGAGTTCGATATCATTGTAATCCTAGGATGGTATTGGGATTTTCTTCCCAATTTTCATATGCTTGCATTCAATGATTTTGATTTCCATTTTAGGCATTGATTTAGACCAAAATTACTGAGGATTATCAGAGCAGATAGTAGTTTTTAATTCTGGAGCTTGAGTCATGGAGCTTGGGAATTGCTCAGTGGCATAAATTAGGTGAGGGATTCTGAGCCTTTCATTATCAATGGTGAACATGATACTCTTAGTTGTACATCCATAGGCAGAGTATCTATCAATGAATGATCCTCCTAAAAGGATATCAATGGGCATCTTCTCAAGGGCAAAAATGTTAGCATGGAAGATTTTATTTTGAATCCTCAGGGGTTGTTGGTGTTTGTATTCTTTACATGTAAAAATATTCCCCTGAACATCTAAGCTCTTATGAGCTAAGTGGTCATTTAATGTCTTCCAGTCATGGATGAGCTGTGGTTTAGCAAATGAGAGAGAAGCACCGGTATCTACTTGGGCATCTACAAGTCTGCCATTAATTTCTAATGTAAAGAATTGGGCAAACCTTCCATTGATCAAATGATTCAAATATGCTAGTTGTGGAAGTTCTAAGGGAGGAATACTAGTACATACCAATTTCTATCTCCCTGGATCCTAAACAATAGTTGGTTCAGGGTAGATGTATTCTTCTAGTTCAGTTTCTTCTTCTTGAGGATTACTGCATTCACCTTCAAGGCAGTAATCTTGGTCAGAGTAGAAAAAACTGTCGACATCTTCATCCTCTTCATTCTCTTCTTCTGGTAACAATTCATCCCAATGCAGCTCTATCACTGGTACTTTGATTTCTCTTGGAGGTTCCTTGCTGGTGAACGTGTTCTTTATCCAAGAGTCACTTGGTTTGAAATAGCTTAGATATTGCAAACTAGGATGTTGGGATCTTTGCAATGTGGGAGGCATTCTTGGCATATAAGGCTGTCTCCCTCTAGATGTTCCTTCTCCTCAAGAGTATCCTCTTCCTCTGGGTTTCTCTGGTCTTTCTAAAACTTCATGATGTTGTCTGGACCAGGCTCCATATGCTTCATTCGGTAACATAGACCAATCATGATGTCTTGGTCTGTAGGGATGTTGAGGCCATTGCATATTTGTCAGTGGCTATTTTAAGTCATCTGCTAATGACTCTAGAGTGGTTGCATCATCTTCATCATTTGACTCACCTATGGGGAGATCATCTAGAACAGGTTCATAGATGTCATCTTGTAGATAAAGCTCTTCATCTGAGTCAACTATATCCCACCACACTGCTACGTTGGAAGAAAAAATGGCTTTAACAGTGGGATTTTGATAGGAGCATTGCAGAGCAATATGGCCAGGTTTGCGACAGATATAGCAAATCGGCTGTTTGGAAGGAAGATGAGCAGTGCGGCATTTCTTCACGAAATGATGAGGAGGAGCATAAGAATGCTTTTTGGGAAAAGAGCAGCACTTGAAGGAGACATGTTTTCGGCACTGCTTCTGCTGGCAACGTGGCTGAACAAATGGTCTGCAACCAAAAGGGGTAGTTTCAGGGAAAATAGGAGCAATTTGTGAGGCTTGATGCTTGGAGAGTTTCTGGATGGACTTAGTCTCAGAGACTAAAGTCATAACTTGCTATTTAGAAAAGTCAATGACATCAGAGAGAGCAAGATCTTCAATAGTCAGTCCCTTAAGATCAATGTAAGAGATGACTCAGTCAATCAAATTATAGGGGAGAGCATGCAGAAATTTGAGCTTGATCTCTGTAGATGTGAAACTCTGACTTTCTTATGAAAGCTATTGGAATTGTTTTACAAAGGCATCAAATTGCTTTAAGTCACAGAGCTCCATCTTAAGCAGCCATTTTTTGGATTCCAGTTCTGTATTGCCAATTAGAGGGGTGAACTCACTAATCAACAAATTAAATAAAGTGGCTAAAGAATCAGGTTGGTTATGGACACACTCATATTGTTGGGCTTCAGTAATAAATTGCCACCAATGGCTAACAATACCCCAAAAGAATTTAGATGCAAAGCAAGTAGTACCAACTTGGTCTAAATGGGCCTGGATGGTGATGACTCTCATGGTGTTACCCAAGGCAATGATCTCATTCAATGGATTGAGTAGATCATCGATGTTAAGATACCAAGGCTGTAGATGAACATGGGTTCTTTGCATGTGGGTAGTGCTAGGCTATTTCTTGATAGTTTTAAAATTAGAGCCAAAGGAGACTGAGCACTGAGGCTTTTTAGCAAAAGATTTTGCTTGTTGATCCTATTTTGAAAGCCAATCTAAGCTATCTTTTAAGGCATCTAGCTTAGTATCAATAGAAACCACTTTTTGTTGTATTTTGTCTACATTATCTTTTATATATATAACATCTCTACACAGATCATCAAAATTCTCTTTAAAATGAGAAGTAAAATTGGCAGTGTAATTTCTTTGCTCGAAGTAATTTGATGGTTCAACATATGTAGTTGAAAAATACTGCATAGGTCATGCAGGCTGTTTATGGGCACCGTTTTGTGGTGGCCATCTTCCACCTTGATAAAGTGTGACTGTATCTTTTGTATAGAATTCTACACTATCTTCTCTGTGAAGACTCATTAGAGTACAGGGTAAGTCATTTCCCTGGTTGATATCTTCGTCTTCTATCAAAATATGACCAATTTTTATAGATCTTCGAGAAGAGGTAGTGGATGGTCTAGAAGGAGACAATCGGGAAGAATTTACAGACAAAGATCTTGGCAAAATATTTACAGTTCTGCCATCACTTTGGTGAATAGTGGCTTGTCCTTTCATTTTTGGAGAAACATTCTTCAACCAGTCAAGTTTCCATTCAGAAGGAATTTCAACTGATTCTATATGGCCTTTTTGTAATTGGACAGTTCCCCTTAACCTTCTGGCATAGGGCAGATTTTCTAAGATCTTGGGATGGTTGGTGTTCATCATACTGTAAACAACATAAATATTTATTGATGCATACTTAAAGTCACCAAACATATCTAATCCAAATATGGAGGTAAACAATCCCCAACAATCTAGAGAGACATATTTCACTTCTTTACAACCTTTGTCGCGGACTGCGATAGAGAGGTTTGGACAAAACTCAAAACAAATAGTATCATCATTCAAATGGCCAAGGCTAGATAATTGATAGGAATGTTTGAAACTGACTTGGCGGTATGACACAGTGCTAAATAGATAACAAGTTTGATATTACTAGGAATCAAGGGAGTTATATGTATTCTGATTAAACCAAAATGAACAAATTTAACATCTTCATGTGACTTGATATAATTGATTTCTTGTTCAGGTAACAGAGAGAGTAAATTTGTCTGAAAAGTATGTTTTGGTCTATAGCTGATGGTTATCCTGATAGACTTGATTCTGGGTCTTACAAAAGATAGATAAGTGGAATTATAAACAAACTTAGACTTCAACAATTCAGATTTTTTATAGACATGGGAAGCCTTTATAGCCAGAGGTTTGTACAGGCTAGTTTCTTTCTCAAGATTTTCTTCAATAATGTCAATATCGGGGTAGTCCGATATCTGATCAAGAATGAAAGGTGGGAGTTCATAAGTTCCTTCGAACACAGATTCATTTATAATTTCAACTGTAGAGGAGGTTTGGGCTTTGCCAAATTCCATAGCTTAGATTTGGGTTCTGGTAAGCGAGAAATTTTTGGCAAGGGAAAAAGGGGATGCAGAGATAAAGTGGCTTATGGCAATGTAAAGATGGCCTGAGACTCGATGCAATAAACTTTCCCAAAGAAATTTTCAAAATAAAGAACTTAAAAAGTCAAAGCTTTAGAATATGTAAACAGAGCCTCACTTACAGCGAATTGGCTCAGATACCAATCTTTTTCACACCAGTAGACGCCTCCTTTCTTCCTTTTGCTTATAGCTTTGATTGGAGAAAACCTGCGATAGTAGGTAGGACTACCCAAAATACTATAAATAGGCCACTCCTCCATTGCATTTTCATCGAAAGTTTTCTAAGCTAGAAAATTAGTAAGACTTGTTGAAAGAGTATGCTTTTCTCTTGCCCATTTTGATGGATCCCAAGAATAAAAAATTGATACAAGTGTTTGTAAGAATTTGTCGGAAGATTCTACTTGTTGATCCTATTTTGAAAGCCTCAGTGCTCAGTCTCCTTTGGCTCTAATTTTAAAACTATCAAGAAACAACCTAACACTACCCTCATGCAAATAACCCATGTTCATCTACAGCCTTGGTATCTTAACATCAATGAATTACTCAATCCATTGAATGAGATCACTGCCTGGTGTAACACCATGAGAGTCATCACCATCCAGGCCCATTTAGACTAAGTTGGTACTACTTGCTTTGCATCTAAATTCTTTTGGGGTATTGTTAGCCAGTGGTGGCAATTTATGATTGAAGCCCAACAATATGAGTGTGTCCATAATCGACCTGATTCTTTAGCCACTTTATTTAATTTGTTGATTAGTGAGTTTGCCCCTCCAGTTGGCAATAGAGAACTAGAATCCAAAAAATGGCAGCTTAAGATGGAGCTCTGTGACTTAAAGTAGTTGGATGCCTTTGTAAAACAATTCTGATAGCTTACATATGAAAGTTAGAGTTTCACATCTACAGAGATCAAGCTCAAATTTTTGCATGCTCTCCCCTATAATTTGATTGACCGAGTCATCTCTTACATTGATATTAAGGGACTGACTATTGAAGATCTTGCTCTCTCTGATGTCATTGACTTTTCTAAACAGCAAGTTATGACTTTAGTCTCTAAGACTAAGTCCATCCAGAAACTCTCCAAGCATCAAGCCTCACAAATTGCTCCTATTTTCCCTAAAATTGTCCATTGTGGTTGCAGACCATTTGTTCAGCCACGTCGCCAGTAGAAGCAGCACCGAAAACATGTCTCCTTCAAGTGCCGATCTTTTCCCAAAAAGCATTCTTATGCTCCTCCTCATCATTTCATGAAGAAATACTGCACTGCTTGTCCTCCTTCCAAATAGCCAAATCGCTATATCTATCGCAAACCCAGCCATATTGCTCTGTAATGCTCCTGTCAGAATCCCACTGTGAAAGCCATTTTTTCTTACACCACAGTAGCGTGGTGGGATATAGTTGACTCAGATGAAGACCTTTATCTATAAGATGACATCTATGAACTTGTTCTAGATGATCTCCCTACAGGTGAGTCAGATGATGAAGATGATGTAGCCGCTCTAGAGTCATTAGCAGATGACTTAGAATAGTCGCTGATAAATATGCAATGTCCTCAACGTCCCTATAGACCAAGACATCATGATTGGTCTACGTTGCTGAATGAAGCATATGGATCCTAGTCCAGACACCATCATGAAGTTCTAGAAAGACCAGAGAAACCTAAAGGAAGAGGATACTCTAGAGAAGGAACATCCAGAGGGAGACAACCCTCTATGCCAAGAATGCCTCCTACATTGCAAAGATCCTAGCATCCTCCTTTGCAATATCCGTGCTCTTTCAAACCAAGTGACTCTTGGATAAAGAACAAGTTCACCAGCAAGAAACCTCCAAGAGAAATCAAAGTACCAGTGAGAGAACCACATTGGGATGAATTGTTACCAGAAGAAGAGAATGAAGAGGATGAAGATGTCGGCAATATTTTCTACTCCAACCAAGATTACTGCCCTGAAGGAGAATGCAGTAATCCTTGAGAAGAAGAAATTGAACCAGAAGAAGACATCTACCCTGAACCAACTATTGTTCAGGATCTAGGGAGACAGAAATTGGTATGTACCAGTATTCCTCCCTTAGAACTTCCAGAACTAGCATATTTGAATCATTTGATCAATGGAAGGTTTGCCCAATTCTTTACATTAGAAATTAATGGCAGACTAGTAGATGCCTAAGTAGATACTGGTGCTTCTCTCTCATTTGTTAAACCACAACTCATCCATGACTGGAAGACATTGGATGACCACATAGCTTATAAGAGCTTAGATGTTCAGGGGAATAGTTTTACTTGTAGAGAATACAAACACCAGCAACCCCTGAGGATTCAAAATAAAATCTTCCATGCTGAATTTTTTGCCCTTGAGAAGATGCCCATTGATATCCTTTTAGGAGGATCATTCATTGATAGATACTCTCCCTGTGGATCTACAACTAAGAGTATCATGTTCACCATTGATAATGAAAGGCTCATAATCCCTCACCTAATTTATGCCACTGAGCAATTCTAAAGCTCCATGACTCAAGCTCTAGAATTAATCCTGGCTAATATTGCAAAGATAGGAGAAAAGATCAAAACTACTATCTGCTCTGATAATCCTTAGTAGTTTTGGTCTAAATCAATGCCTGAAATGGAAATCAAAATCATTGAAAGCAAGCATATAAAAATTGGGAAGAAAATCCCAATACCAACCCAGGATTACAATGATATGGAACTCCATATCAAAGAACTGGAGGCAAATGGTTTTATTGAAAAATCCACCTCTCCTTTCTCAGTTTTTGTGTGTATATATTGATGACATATTAATTTTTAGTAACAGTTTGACTGACCATTTTGATCATCTCTCAAAGTTTTATCAGCTGGCTCGAGATGTAGGAATAGTCCTTTCAAAGACTAAGATTCAGTTATGTAAAACTGAATGCAATTTCCTCAGCATGGTAATCCAAGAATCAAAACTATAGATCCAGCCTCATATTAAGGAGAAAGTCATCAGTTTTCCTAAAAAAATGGATAAACCAAAGTTACAAGCATTTTTGGGATTATTGAATTATTTAAATAGTTTCTATCCTAACGCTGATGAAGATAGGTATATCCTCCAAACACTTCTCCAAAAAAAGAAAGCTTTCTATTGGGAAGAACAACACACAGCAGCAGTTTAGAAAATTAAGGCAACAATTACATCCTTGCCTGAACTGCACATCCTAAAATCAGACCAGATGAAGGTTTATACTGATGCCTCCGACATAGCATGGGGAGGAGTTCTTGTTTGTATATATGATAATAAAGAATTTGTGTGTGAATTTGTGAGTGGAGTTTTTAGTCCAGATCTGTTAAAATGGATTTCTTCTAATAAAGAAATCTACGCTGTAAAGAAATGCTTAGAGAAGTTCATGTTAAAACTTCTCCATTTGCCACACTTTGTCGTTGTAACCGACTGCACTAGATTTCTGACCTTCAAAGAAGAAGATCATGGTTGGAAAGATGGTCACGGAAAATATGTCAGGTGGCAGGCATTTTTTAACCAATTTAATTTTTCTATAAAACACATCAAGGGTACTGACAATGTTATTACAGATTGGCTAAGCCGAAATCCTCCAGCAACATTAATGCATCAGCCCATTCCTAGATTCAATCTAACCAAAATCTACAACCAAGGATTTCCTTCATTCAACATCTTGGTTCATGAATAGATTCTGAGAGAACGGCTACATCCTCGCTATACCACGATTTCTTATGCAGCAGGATAAGAGCTACAAATGTCTACCGCAGCTACAATCCAAGCCAACCGCCAACAAAATTTTGGGGTCATCTACATCAAAAGACTTAATAGTGAATTCCTGTACCACAAATTCACTAAACTGTTAAAATGTCCATCATGGACATGGCTGATCAAAATTAGATGTCCTTTCAATGAACATCTGTATCGATGGATTGCAAGATTCAGACCACATCGCATCCACGAAGAAGAGAATCATGACCAAGACACTGTCGTGCATACAATCATCAGACGTAGACTGGAGTGGGAATCTTATTTCTACATCACTCCACGACATCATGCATGTGAAGATGGACCCCAACACTGGCATCTATCAAGTACTTTCTAGCTCAAGTGTCTATTCAATCTGATCAGCGAAGCTAACCTAGAAAATGAAGCAGAACCAATGTTGGGCCCACACACTCAGACATCATCATCATCTAGTGGAAACAATATCATTTCACTGTAGCTCCTTTTTGTGCTGTAAAGTATGATGGGACTTGACACTACCTTGCCAGTGAGCAGGCAGGACCACCCAAAATACTATAAATAGGCCACTCCTCCATTGCATTTTTGTCAAAAGTTTTCTAAGCTAGAAAATTAGTAAGACTTGTTGAAAGAGTATGCTCTTCTCTTGCCCATTTTGATGGATCCTAAGAATCAAAAATTGATACAAGTGTTTGTAAGAATTTGTAATCTCTTAAGTTTGAAGTAATAGTGTGAAGTCATAGCCATTTGGCCCCTACCTACTATCGCAGGTTTTCTCCAATCAACGCTGTAAGCAAAAGGAAGAAAGGAGGCATCTACTGAGGTTTATATAGGCTAGTTTCTTTCTCAATATTTTCTTCAGTAATGTCAATATTGGGGCAGTCTGATATCTGATCAGGAATGAAAGGTGGGAGTTCATAAGTTCCTTCGAACTCAAATTCATTTATAATTTCAACTATAGAGGAGGTTTGGGGTTTGCCAAATTCCATAGCTGAGATTTGGGTTTTGGTAAGCAAGAAATTTTTGGCAAGGGAAAAAAGGGATGTAGAGATAAAGCGGCCTATGGCAATGTAAAGATGGCCTGAGACTCAATGCAATAAATTTTCCCAAAGAAATTTTTAAAGCAGAGAACTCAAAAAGTTGAAGCTTTAGAATATGTAAACAGATCCTACTTACAGTGAACTGGCTTTGATACCAATCTTTTTCATGTTAGTAGATGCCTCCTTTCTTCCTTTTGCTTACATCTTTGATTGGAGAAAACCTGTGATAGTAGGCAGGGGCCGAATGGCTACGGCTTCACACTATTACTTCAAACTTAAGAGGTTACAAATTCTTACAAACACTTGTATCAATTTTTGATTCTTAGGATCTGTCAAAATGGGCAAGAGAAGAGCATACACTTTCAACAAGTCTTACTAATTTTCTAGCTTAGAAAACTTTTGATGAAAATGCATTGGAGGAGTGGCCTATTTATAGTATTTTGGGCGGTCCTGCCTGCTCGCTAGCAAGGTGGTGTCAAGTCCCATCATACTTTATAGCACAAAAGGGAGATACAGTGAGATGCTATTGGAACCACTGGATGATGATGATTTCTGAGTGCATGGACCCAACATTGCTTTCACTTCATCTTCTAGGTCGGCTTCGCTGATCAGATTAAATAGACACCTGAGCTGGAAAGTACTTGATAGATGCAAGTGTTGGGGTCCAGCTTCACATGCGTGATGTTGTGGAGTGATGTAGAAATAAGATTCCCTCTCTAGTCTACATCTAATGATTGTATGCATGACAGTGTCTTGGTCATGATTCTCTTCTTCGTGGATGTGATGTGGTCCGAATCTTGCAATCCATCGATACAAATGTTCATTGAAAGGACATCTAATTTTGATCAACCATGTCAATGATGGATGTTTTAATAGTTTAGTGAATTGGTGGTATAGGAATTCACTGTTAAGTCTTTCGATGTAGATGACCCCATAATTTTGTTGGCGGTTGGCTTGGATTATAGCTGCGGCAGACATTTGCAGGTCTTGTCCTGCTGCATAAGAAATCTTGGTATAGCGAGGATGTAGCCCTTCTCTCAGAATCTATTCTTAAAATAGGATGTTGAATGAAGGAAATCCTTTGTTGTAGATTCTGGTTAGATTAAATCCAGGAATGGGCTGATGCATTAATGTTGCTGGAGGATTTTGGCTTAGCCAATCTGCAATAACATTGTCAGTACCCTTGATGTGTTCTATAGAAAAATTAAATTGGTTAAAAAATGCCTACCACCTAACATATTTTCTTCGAACATCTTTCCGACCACGATCTTTTTCTTTGAAGGTCAGAAATCTAGTGCAATCGGTTACAACAACAAAGTGTGGCAAATGGAGAAGTTTTAACATGAACTTCTCTAAGCATTTCTTTACAGCGTAGATTTCTTTATCAGAAGAAATCCATTTTAACACATCTGGACTGAAAAATCCACTCGTAAGTTCACACACAAATTCTTTATTATCATATATACAAACAAGAACTCCTCCCCATGCTATGTCGGAGGCATCAGTATAAACCTTCATCTGGTCTGATTTTGGGATGTGCAGTTTGGGCAAGGATGCAACTGTTGCCTTAATTTTCTAAACTGCTGCTATGTGTTGTTCTTCCCAATAGAAAGCTTTCTTTTTTTGGAGAAGTGTTTGGAGGATATACCTGTCTTCACCAACGTTAGGATAGAAACTATTTAAATAATTCAATAATCCCAAAAATGCTTGTAACTTTGGTTTATCTAGTTTTTTGGGAAAACTGATGACTTTCTCCTTAATATGAGGCTAGATCTATAGTTTTGATTCTCGGATTACCATGCTGAGGAAATTGCATTCATTTTTGCATAACTGAATCTTAGTCTCTGAAAGGACTATTCCTACATCTCGGGCCAGCTGATAAAACATTGAGAGATGATTAAAATGGTCAGTCAAACTATTACTAAAAATTAATATGTCATCAATATATACACACAAAAATTGAGAAGTGCCTTCAAAGATTTTGTCCATGTGGACTTGATAATATGTTGGCACATTCATCAAACTGAAAGGCATGACTGTCCACTGAAAGTGGCCAAAAGGGTAGCTGAAGGTTATCTTTTCTCGATCGGCTTCTTTGACTCTAATCTAATAAAAGCTAGATTTGTAGTCAAATTGAGAGAAATATTTACAGTCTGTAACTTTTTCTAACAGGTAGCTTTTATCTGGTAAGGGATATGGAAACGATTGTGTAATAGCATTTAATGGTCTGTAATTAATGACCATTCTTTTCTTATCTCATTTCTATTCTGAGTGTTTGTTTACCATGAAGGCATAACAACAAAAAGGAGAGGTGGATTTTTCAATAAAACTATTTGCCTCCAGTTCTTTGATATGGAGTTCCATGTCATTGTAATCCTGGATTGGTATTGGGATTTTCTTCCCAATTTTCATATGCTTGCCTTTAATGATTTTGATTTCCATTTCAGGCATTGATTTAGACCAAAACTGCTGAGGATTATCAAAGCAGATAGTAGTTTTGATCTTTTCTCCTATTTTTGCAATATTAGCCAGGATTAATTCTGGAGCTTGAGTCATGGAGCTTGGGAATTGCTCAGTGGCACAAATTAGGCGAGGGATTCTGAGTCTTTCATTATCAATGGTGAACATGATACTCTTAGTTGTAGATCCATAGGGAGAGTATCTATCAATGAATGATCCTCCTAAAAGGATATCAATGGGCATCTTATCAAGGGCAAAAAAGTCAGCATGGAAGATTTTATTTTGAATCCTCAGGGGTTGCTGGTGTTTGTATTATGTATAAGTAAAACTATTCCCATGAACATCTAAGCTCTTATAAGCTAAGTGGTCATCCAATGTCTTCCAATCATGGATGATTTGTGGTTTAGCAAATGAGAGAGAAGCACCAGTATCTACTTGGGCATCTACAAGTCTGCCATTAATTTCTAATGTAAAGAATTGGGCAAACCTTCCATTGATCAAATGATTCAAATATGTTGGTTGTGGAAGTTCTAAGGGAGGAATACTGGTACATACCAATTTTTGTCTCCCTAGATCCTGAACAATAGTTGGTTCAGGGTAGATGTCTTCTTCTGGTTCAGTTTCTTCTTCTCGAGGATTACTGCATTCACCTTCAGGGCAGTAATCTTGGTTGGAGTAGAAAATACTGTCGACATCTTCATCCTCTTCATTCTCTTCTTCTGGTAACAATTCATCCCAATGCGGCTCTATCACTGGTACTTTGATTTCTCTTGGAGGTTCCTTGCTGGTGAACTTGTTCTTTCTCCAAGAGTCACTTGGTTTGAAAGAGCTTGGATATTGCAAATGAGGATGCTGGGATCTTTGAAATGTGGGAGGTATTCTTGGCATAGAGGGTTGTCTCCCTCTGGATGTTCCTTCTCCTCTAGAGTATCCTCTTCCTCTAGGTTTCTCTGGTCTTTCTAGAACTTCATAATGGTGTCTAGACCAGGCTCCATATGCTTCATTCGGCAACATAGACCAATCATGATGTCTTGGTCTGTAGGGACATTGAAGAAATTGCATATTTGTCAGCAGCTATTCTAATTCATCTACTAATGACTCTAGAGTGGCTACATCATCTTCTTCATCTGACTCACCTGTTGGGAGATCATCTAGAACAGGTTCATAGATGTCATCTTGTAGATAAAGGTCTTCATCTGAGTCAACTATATCCCACCACACTACTATGGTGGAAGAAAAAATGGCTTTAACAGTGGGATTCTAACAGGAGCATTGCAGAGCAATATGGCCGGGTTTGCGATAGATATAGCAAATTGGCTGTTTGGAAGGAGGATGAGCAGTATGGCATTTATTCATGAAATGATGAGGAGGAGCATAAGAATGCTTTTTGGGAAAAGAGCGGTGCTTGAAGGAGACATGTTTTTGGTGCTAGTTTTGCTGGCAACGTGGCTGAACAAATGGTCTGTAACCAAAAGGGACGGTTTCAGGGAAAATAGGAGCAATTTGTGAGGCTTGATGCTTGGAGAGTTTCTGGATGGACTTAGTCTCAGAGACTAAAGTCATAACTTGCTGTTTAGAAAAGTCAATGACATCAGAGAGAGCAAGATCTTCAATAGTCAGTCCCTTAATATCAATGTAAGAGATGACTCGGTCAATCAAATTATAAGGGAGAGCATGCAAAAATTTGAGCTTGATCTCTGTAGATGTGAAACTCTGACTTTCATATGCAAGCTATCAGAATTGTTTTGCAAAGGCATCAACTGCTTTAAGTCGCAGAGCTCCATCTTAAGCAGCCATTTTTTGGATTCCAGTTCTCTATTGCCAACTGGAGGGGCAAACTCACTAATTAACAAATTAAATAAAGTTGCTAAAGATTTAGGTTGGTTATGGACACGCTCATATTGTTGGGCTTCAGTCATAGATTGCCACCACCAAAGGGTGCCCATAAATAGCCTACAGAAACTATGCAGTATTTTTCAACTGCATATGCTGAACCATCAAATGAATTCAAGCAAAGAAATTACACTACCAGGTTTACTTCTCATTTGATAGCAAATTTTGATGATCTGTGTAGAGATGTTATATATATAAAAGATAATGTAGACAAAATACAACAAAAAGTGGTTTCTATTGATACTAAGCTAGATGCCTTAGAAGATAGCTTAGATTGGCTTTCAAAATAGGATCAACAAGTGGAATCTTCTGCTAAAAAGCCTCAGTGCTCAGTCTCCTTTGGCTCTAATTTTAAAACTATCAAGAAACAGCCTAGCACTACCCTCATGCAAAGAACCCATGTTCATCTATAGCCTTGGTATCTTAACATCGATGATCTACTGAATCCATTGAATGAGATCACTGCCTGGTGTAACACCATGAGAGTCATCACCATCCAGGCCCATTTAGACCAAGTTGGTACTAATTGCTTTGCATCTAAATTCTTTTGGGGTATTGTTAGCCATTATTTAATTTCTTGATTAGTGAGTTTGCCCCTCCAGTTGGCAACAGAGAACTGGAATCCAAAAAATGGCTGCATAAGATGGAGCTCTGCGACTTAAAGCAGTTTGATGCCTTTGCAAAACAATTCCGACAGCTTGCATATGAAAGTCAGAGTTTCACATCTACAGTACCAATGTTACTGTACCACACAATTCACAAAATTGGGACAAAAATTTGAAATATTTTAAGTGTTTCATATTTTGAGTTAAGATTATAATACATATGTTATTGTGGAGCACAATTCACAAAACTGGGAAGAGTTTAGAAATATCTATATTTTTTAATATTTTGAGTCAAGTTTCATATACCAATGTCATTGGGTGGAGAAATTCACAACACTATGATGAATTTTAGAGATGTTTTTGACGTTTCATTTTTTGAGTTAAATTTCCTATACCAATGTCATTACATGACACAATTCGTAACACTAGAAATTTTTTCAAAAATATTAAGTTCTTCCATATTTTGACTTCGGTTTCCCATACCAATGCCATTTTTTATACATATGAATGGGGAAAATTCATCAAACACTTCTGGTCCTATAAAATGTCTCATTCAATATTTTCTTTAATCTTCTTATTCAATCAAGCTCTTCCTTTGACTCTTTGGACTCAAAAATTATTTTTCTTAATACTTATTCCTTTTAAATTTAATAAAAAATAATTTATGTTATTTATCTCTATCCATAAATTCATATCTCACTTTTTATCTCTTTCCATTCATCTCATGCCTCAAACTTTCCTTCATGCCTCAAATTTTGATATAGTTCTAGAGGAAAAATAATCCATACATATTTTATCTCATGTGATCCTAACACATTTTATATAATCTCCCTTAACCCCTGGATTAAACTTTAATACTTGATTCCACACTTCAAGGCCACAATGGATTCCAAAGGCTTGTAGAGTTTTTTTCAAAATTATTCTTTGTCTAAGAAATATTTCTCCTTTATTGAAGATATTAAAAAACTTTATATAAACCTTTGTATCTCTTAAACTTCTCATAAAGTTTTAGTACTTTAGTTATACCCTATCACCACTTTCTAGCCCCTTTTTCTCTCATATTTAGCCTTTTAGGCCTATTTATAGGCTTTTACAACATAGTATTTGAAAATCCATACTAGATTGTATATAAAAATTTTAAACCACAAAAATATATTATATTACCTCAAATTATCTAAGGAAACCATGTTTTGACTTCTTTTATGGTCAAAACTGATCAAATTGACTAAACCGTAGCTCTCACACAAACTCGAGACCCTATAAAATTCCATTTATTGAGTTGTGAATCAATTAAAATGGTTTAAATAACACAATAAATTATTTACACATCAAATGAAACTATGAAATATTTTAGACACTTACCCAAACCTTATTTGAGTTTGTATTGTTCAATATGCAAGAAACTAAGTACACTTATATGACTATGCTAGGGGTTAGGACTATCCTTCCATCTTCCAATATGTTCTACCTCTTAACTAGAAATTCCTTGAGGTTCTCATATATTAATCCATAATATAAATTTTCCATTATAACAATCATTCACTTCCCTTTATTCATATCTCTTATTTAGTACCTTGACTGTGTAAACAATGCCTTAACTATGTCAAAAATTTAGTGGTCTATGTTGAACAATCAATTTTAATAATGACTATAGGGTTTTATTTTAGTATTTAATCATCTTAAAATATTCCCATGAATTATCAACTTCGTTGAAAAAATTCACTTTAAACTCTTCTTGGGTATCTTGATAATAATCATGCAAAATAGGAGTTTTGTTTGTATTATGAAAATAGGGGTAAAAATTGTAAATGAACAACACACTATTTGAGTAATGAGGATATATAAAATTATGTTCAATTAATTAATTAATTTCCATACAAACATATATTTATAGTAAAAACATTACTACTAATGTACCTATTTTTTAAACTTCAAGAAATAATAAATTAATTCTACACCCTTACACTGTCACGAGTGTATATAGAATTTCAAGCTAGGTTATTTATATTAGTTTATCCATTTTATTATTATATTTCCACCACTTAAATGTCTATATAATTCTTATGTATGTAGACATATATGTCATGATGAATTTATACTCACTGACCTATAGAAAGACTAATAAATTACCCTCCATTAAAGATTATAACTTACAGTCATCTCTTGCCTGTTATCACCAACCAATCACCCACATGTATCTTCATATAATAATCAACAAAACATTATCTCAAGGGTTTAACCAAGATAATAATAGCTCGATTCATCCACAAACATTGAATGGAAACATACATCAAAACACACTTAGTTTATTCACTATGTTATTCCCTATTACATAACAGTCCATTCATGGAATTGAGATCCTTCAGAGGAATTCTAATTTTCATTCACATTTTCAAGTTTACTCTCCTTTCAATTTCTTGGAGATCTTTCTCCTCTCTTATGCCCATATAACTCTAAACTCACATATAACATTCTCTTTTTTCAACCAACATAAAATTTGGTTACAAAACAAATTATTTTCCTTAAACCTAACATATGGTGAAGGTTTTATTGACCATTATAACAACCAAAGTGAAGCCTTTAAATCATTTGAAAGAGTTTTGGCCATGGAAACCTTGCATAATCAATAAAAAGAGTGTATTTATGAAAGAGTTTTGTATTATCCAATCCATTAATAGATTTATTATAGATTTGTACCTATTGTAAAAGATAGAGGATGTAGAAACATAAATTTTTGTAGTAATTTGGTCCTTTAAAATGCTATATAACTCAAGATACTGAATTTTGAATGCCCATGGCCTATGCAGGGTTAGTGAAACCCTAAAACTAGGGTTTTGTATTTTATGAGAGTTTTAAGCCTAGGAATTTGCTAAATATTTGTAATACTACTATGTTTAATGTTTTAATATTGATTTAAGTGGTTTGGGATTGATACTATATGGAAAGTATGGATTTGAGGACAATGGAGTTTAAATAGGGCTAAATAGGCCTAAAAGAGGGTTGATTTACAAAGTAAGTGATAACTGGAAGAAGAGTTAATTAATGAAACTATGTAAACATATCAAGGGGATAAAATAATACTATAAAAGTGATTAATTATATAAAATAATGCCTATATTTGGTCAACTAAGACAAAACCTTAGAAAAAGGGCTACAAGCCTATTAAGGTTGTAGAAAGATTGATAAGTAGAAATGAGTGATGAATTGGGTTTTATGGTTTGAAAAGAATTAAAAAAGGTTTTATATCACACCATGATACCATATAAACAATTAAATTTAATCCTTAACACCTAATCCAAGATTTGGTCTTTGATACCTAAGGAGCTTGAATAGTAAAAAACTAGTGCAAGCATATGAAGGAGGTTATGAATGAGATGAATAGGATTTAAAGGGTGAGTGATGAATATATGTATATAGGTCAATAAAATAAATGATGTGTTACTAAATGGTACAAAAAATAAGTAATAAATAAATAAGTTTTAAGGCCTAAGAGTCAAAAGAAGAGTTAGATTATAGAAGAAGAGTTTAATCAAACTATGGTATGTAAAATTGATTAGTTGTATTGTGTACTATATAATAATGATAGTAAAAACTTCTAACCATGCATATAAATAAATTTTGTATCAAATTTTTTTAAAAAATTAAAAATTAAAAAAATATTTGGGGTGTTGCATATTTTAAATCAAGTTTCCCATACTAATGTCATTTCACAGCAGAATTCACAACATTGGGATAAATTCCAATAATATTTGGGGTGTTGCATATTTTGATTCACTAGGACAAGTTTCAAATATATTTTGGGTGGTGCATATTTTGTTTCTAATTTCTCATCCCAATGTTTTCATGGTATAATTTGCAACATTAGTATAAATATTATAAATATCTGAGGTGTTTCATATTTTGAGTGAGGTTTTACATACCAATGTATTTATGTGAGACAATTCACAACACTCAGATATAATTTAAAAATATTTGGAGTGTTACATATTTGAGTTATGTTTCCCACACCAATTTTATTTCATAATGCATTTCACAACATTAGGACAAATTTTGGAAATATTTTGGGTGTTATATAGTTTGAGTTAGGTTTCCTATGCCAATGTTGTCGTGTGGTAAAATTCAAAACACTAGGATTTGTTTTCAAAATATTTTAGGAATTGCATATTTCATGATAGTGTTTCCAAATAAATTTCATTGTGTGACACAATTCATAACATTGGGAAAAAATACAAAATATTTGGGGTGTTCTTTATATTGAGTCATGTTTCCCATACCAATATTGTTGCATGGTATATTTTGTAACACTAGGACAAATTTCTAAAATATTTTGGGCGTTACATATTTTGATTCAAGTTTCCTATACCAAGTCAGTGCTCTGTGTGGTTGAAAACACTATGAATTTTTTTTGTCAATTCTTGGGGTATTGCATATTTTGATTCAGGTTTTCCATACCAATGATATTATGTAGTGTAATTAACAACATTGTGAAAAGTTTGAAAAATATTTTGGGTGTTGCATATTTTGAATAAGATTCCCCATACCATTGTTATTAAATAATTTAATTTGAAACACTAGGATAAATTTTATAAAAAATGGCTATTATGTATTTTGAATTATTTTTCGCATAACGTCATTAGACATCGTAGTTCACAATAATGGGACAAAGTTCAAAAATATTTGGGACATTGAATATTTTTAGTGGGGTTTCCCATACCACTATCTTTATAAGGCATCACTCAAAATAATATGACAAATTTATATATTATTTGTGGTGTTGCATATTTTGAGTTATATTAAAAATACAAATGTGATTGCATAACATAGTTTATACACTAGATTATTTTTATAAATATTTGAGGTGTTACATATTTTGAGTTAGGTTTCTAGTACCAACATCATTATATGACACAATTCACAACATTAGGAAATTTTTTATTAATATTTGGGGTGTTGTATATTTTGAGTCAAGTTTCCTGTACTAATGTCATTTCACACAAAAATTTGTATCATTAGGACACATTTAAGAAATATTTGGTTTGTTAGATATTTTGAGTCAATTTTCCCCTACCAATGTTATTTTACCACATAATTTACAACACTTTGACAAAGTTTGGAATTATTTTAGGTGTTACATATATTAGGTAGATTTATTATACTAATATTGTTGCATGGTTAAATTCACAACATTGGGGATGATTTTAAAAAATATTTTGGGTGTTACATATTTTGAGTCAATTTTTAGCTAAAAATGTTTTTGTGATATATTATTCATAATTATAGGATAATTTTATAAATTTTTTAGGTGTTACATATTTCTAGTCGCATTTCCCATACCAATCTCATTGTATGGTGAAATTTGAAACACTAAGACAAATTTCATAACTAATTAGGGTTGTGCATATTTTTAGTCAATTTTATTATAATAATGTCATTAAAAATCACAATTTTAAACAAATGGAAAAAAAATAGAAATAAATGGGTTTTTAAGTATTTTGAGTCAGGTGTGCTACCAATGTCACTAAGTGGCACAATTCAAAACACTATGACAATTTTATAAAACATTTAGGGTGTTAAATATTTTGAGTCAAGTTTCCCATACTAATGTCATTTTATGACATAATTCACAACACTTGGACAAATTTTAAATTTTTTTTGGGCATTGTATATTTTGAGTTAGTTTTCACATACTAATGTGAATGCATGGTGAAATTAGTAACACTAGGACAAAGTTTAGAAATATTTTGTGTCTTGAATATTTTGAGTTAAGTTTCCCATATTGATGTCATTGTGTGGTGTAATTAATAATATTTAGATATATTTCAAAAATATTTTGGATATTGCATATTTTTAGTTGGGTTTCTTGTACCAATGCCATTTCATGACACAATTCATAATAATCAAACAAATTTTATAAATATTTGGGTTACTACATATTATGAGCTAGGTTTTACATAAAAATGTCATTGCATGGCATAATTTGTAACACTAGGGCATGTTTATGCTAGTTTTATACATACCATATATTTAATGAAGTAACCTATAACAAACTCCACTCTAGGGCATGAGTTGTAGGTATGGGTTGAATAATCAAGTGCTAGAATAGTGGGTTGAACATGAAAAGTTATTAACCAAGTTTGTGTGGATGAATGAAACCTAAAATAAGCTAAAATGTATTTGAGTTGGATGGATAGAATTTATATTTAAGTGGTTAGATCTAAAAAATAACTCCAAAAGAGGGAAAGGTAGGGTAGAAAAGAATGTTTTGATATTCTAAGGATTACTTTTAGGCTATTCTCTTTTTGGACAAGTGTCTTAATAGTAATATATGTAACTAATAGCTATTGATCACACACATATAAACATAGTGAGACAAAGATGATATATTAAACTCTAGGATCTTAGATAATTTTTTTTTATATTTAGAATAGTTATTTCACATGATTGTATCAGAATATTATAGCTCAAATCAAAGAGGTATCTAAGATAGTTATTTCTCACACCTAGAAAGATATATCATTGAAAAAACTTCTAAAAGATTGAATAATTGAAATAGTCAACCTATATGTATTTTATCAATGATTTATTCTAATCATCAAATAGATATTACACATATTATATCATCATACACTGCTAATAATAGTAAGGTATTCTTGGTCGATTTTACACATAATGATGGATTGATAAAGGTGAAACCAAAATACTGGATTTGGACCTAGACTTGGTTACTCTCTTAGGTGTCTCTAGTGTAAATTAAACATAGAGAATGACTTTTACTATGAAAAGGAACAAAAAATACCTTCTAGTGCCATCTATTTATATTGATGTGGGTTTTATGCATACCATAGATTTAACAAGGTAACATCTAAAATTTTATGATCTTAATGGAGATAAACTCCATCCAGAGTATGACTTATAGGTATGGGTTAAATAAACATTTGGTGGAATAACATGTTGATCATGCAACATTGTTAACTAGGTGTGTGTGGATAAATAAAACCTAAAAGAAGCTAAAAGCTATTTGAGTTGGATGGATGAAATTTATGCTAAAGCCAATAGATATTAAAAAAATCCAAAAAAGGGAAAGGTATGGTAGAAAACAAATCTATATGATTATAAGAAGGATTAATTTTAGGCTTGTCACAATTTTTGAAAATTGTAAAAAATCGTTAAAATTTAAAGTGTTTGACTAATTTTAAGTTTGGGCTTAAAATTTTTGGATTTCAAAATTTTGAAAATTAATTAATTATTTGAATAATTTTTATTAATTAATTTAATTGAAAACCAAATCATGATAAAAATAATTTTTTTTTGAAATGTGCAAAAACCCTTTTCAAACTTCCCAATGTAAAAAGGTCATTGGCTTTCCCACAATGTGCAAAATTTCATTCAAACTTTTTCATGTTGTGCAATTTTCATTTTAATTTTTTCACATGGTATAATTGTAAATTAAAACATAATAAATCAATTAAAATAAATTTTAGTTATTTTAATTTGAAATTTACTTTAAAGTACACTATTTTCATATAATATCATTAAATTTTTACTTGATTCATGCAAATGAATTTTCTATTTCCCTAAAATATTTCAAAACAAATAGCAAAACCCTAATTACATCTAAAAGATATGAATAATTTTTGCACACATGAAGTAGAGGAACTTGATAAATTTTCATATTTTATTTTTCCCTTCAAGTGGATCCATATAATTCCAAAATCATAGGTTGGAAATAAAAAAATGGTGTAACAAATTTATTTAATCAAAATCTAATATATTACTATTATTATGCAAATTATACAGTGTTTCATAGGAAATAAATAAATTTTGAAAAGGTGTGGAGAATTTGATGGATTAAAATCTTTTCACATATCCTTACAGATCATGGCAAGATGAGATAAATAGCTAATAAAATTTTATTTTATTTTTTTGAAGCATTTTGTCAAATAATTAACACACCACTTATATATTGTGCAAATATTTTAGATCTAAATATGAATCACATGTGTAAAATCAAATTCAATGACTAATTGCATGCATCTTGCCATCCTATGCCACTTGAATATTTAGTGGGGATTTTTTTGAAAGTTAAAATCAAATACAAATGACAAGTGTGATCCAAGTCAAGACTTTTGCCAAAATCCTCCCTACAACCAAGTAGTGAATTGAGTAATGTATTTATTTGAGACATTTTACCTAACAACCAGATTAGGTTCTTATATAATACTAAAAATACACTTAACAAGTGAAAATTTAGTTTTGTAACCTCTCCAATAATCTTCCAAGGCTATACTAAGAGAAACATATTGACAACTAAACAAATTAAATCAATTCCTTTGGTCCATTTTGTCAAGTAGTTCAACATCCTTTTATTTATCAAAATTATTGAAAAAGTCATGGAATATTTAAAAATTAATGCACTTGATAGTTGTAAATCCAAGAGTGAATACAATTAACATGTGTGAATCTATTTGATATCTTCCACAAGCATCTTCCCAGCTCATGCTAACTCGAATAGATTGATGGCTAAGTAAGCTAGTCCAAATTTTGATTGAAACAATTTGATAAACAATTTTTGTGTCTCATCCTATGGAGATTTTGGATACATGTAATGTGGAATACTAAAAAAACAAGTGAAAATTTAATCTCACATTCTATTTAATCATACGGGTTGATGTTTGATTTAGAACAAATCTCAATAATGAATTTTATCAAATAATTGGTGTGAAACTTCTCTTAAATATGCCAAAGGTGAAAAAATGATATTTATTGGATAAAATATAGCCTTTGTGAAATAATCCTCCCAAGTACTACCATATGGAGGGGTCGATGCTGAGGAATGGTGAATGAAATTTCATTGAGTCATTTTGTCAAATAGTTCATGTAGAAGTGGATAGGTCAAAAACTGCAATTAGAAGGAAATTTTCATGTATAAAGGTGAAATATATTAGGGACAGACACCAAATGGAAAAATATTAGAGAATACAGAATCCATGAGTCTTTTAAATCTTCCATCATGATTTTTACAAGCTGTACATGTTTAGTTTTACAAGTGGTTCAATGTTGTAAATTGACATTTACACATGCTGTAACAACACTAGATTGTTTTTACACTAATTAAATGGTACAATAATGTAATTTTATACCTTATAAAACACAAAGAATATGGTTATGCATCATAAACACCTTATCACATTATAAATATGATAGTTAGGCTCATTATTGGGGATGTTTTGGTAGTGATACTTTATAAATATTTTGTCTAGAGAGATAAACTTTGTTCTCAATTAAATAAATATCGAAACTGGAATATTTTTCAAGCTTTGTAATCAATTTTTCTTCATGAATTACATCTTTGTATATGATTCACCTATTTCTATATATTTTAATTTAATTTATCTTTTCTATCGCTACCAAATGTTTAGAAATTTGGAATTTCACATTAATTATTTATTTCAAAACCATTTTATTTTATTTCTATGAATGTGAAATCTTGGTGGGGTTTAAAAAATATTTTAATTATCTTTTATAGGTAAATATGAGATAGTTCTCTTTCATTATTTTACTAGTAGTAGAAAATTATATTAATGTATGTTTTTTACTCCTAATATTGAATTATGTATTTGCTACCAATGAATTCAGATAGGTTTTCATGAATACAAATTTTCCTCTTCTTGGATTATTCTAGTAAGTTTTTATATTTAACTACCTAGAATTGTCTTTCATTTTTATTGGGATTATCATGGTATCTTATATGTTTAATTAGATATAATAATCACATTCTCCTTATATTAATATTTTCCTTTTCCCTTACTTTCATCGTTCCCCTAATTTCCCTTCTAACTCCTTTATTTCATTTCTAATTAAAAGTACAACCCCCAATAGAAAATATTTTTGCTATAAATAGATATGAATAGTTTTCCACTTACTTTTCCCTTTTTGGATTTCAATAAAGGTAGATAAACCTAATAATAAGAGAGGGAATTTGTCCCTATGTTGATGAATAATGTAAGGACTTAGTTCCAAGACTACTAACCTAAAGTCATCAATTTTCTCCGTAACAATATTTTGAACCAAATTTTTTTGATGACTTTGCTAAAGATGGAGGTGCTTTATTCACACGATTTTCAAAATTTTTAAATAAAATCCCTTGAAATGTATATTTTTGACTCTATTGAGATATAATACCTAGTGCATACACCTTCCTAACTGAATATATAGCATTGGTTCACACCAAAACTAATGTTTCCCATGTCCCATGGGAAAAATATTTTGGGTCATTGGCTTTGTCCCAATACAATAAGTTACCTTCAATCTCAAGGAAGATATTTCCTAAATTTTTAGAAAAAATGGTCAATATATAAATAACCACATCCTATCCTTCAAAATGTCTTTTATCATCTTGGGAGTTATATACAAATATGCCATTGTCAAGATTTTTGTTGAGACTCTAATAAAGTCTACTATTGAGTGTTTTTAGAACCTACAAGATGTATGTATTATGAATTGGGACTCTTTGAAAAACAAGTTCCTAAATAGATTGAAATTATTTTTTGATTTATGTTTATTTTTATCAAAATTATTCCAAATTTACAAGTGATACAATGAGCAAATGAGGGAGTTTATAACCCATTTCAACAAATTACTAAGATAGATTCCTTGGGTGGATCAAGCAAGTCCCAACATTTAGTTATGTGTCATCATTTTTTTATACAACCAGAGATCAAATTCATATTGATGAGGAACAATTCAAATGCATTGGAAGATTTACAACAAGAAGCTACCAAAATCAAAGATGACATGGTGATGTTTAGAACTTTAAAGAAGGAAATTTCAAAACATACTATATCTATTGGGAATATTGAATAAGCAATTAAACTAGATATAATAAAGAGGCTTTGACATTCATAAAAGATACTCTAAAGGTGAATTCATGATCAAACATGTCATAAATTGAACATATAAAAAGAGAAAGTGTTTCCTATCACATACGATTATTTTAGTTTCACAATTGTGGAAGAAGGTGAATAGTTGGATTAAGTAATGATTAATAAGAGAATAAATGAATAATTTAAATTCAAACTTTGAAATTAAGAGATAAATTTTATTGTTTTTCCATATTGCATAAACCCCATCGTTAGGAGAAAATGGGTTATTTGAAAACAACTGATAAAACCACAAACAAAAAGGAGTAATGATGTAGAGTGTGATGTTATACTTTTTGAAGAAGATAATATGAAATCAATTTACATTAATGTAGGATATCCATTCTCTATCATAATTAAATATTCAATAGTTAAATTTTAATATTACTTTAGTATTTAATTTTTAGGTTCTACCAAATAATATTTCTTCATAGAACATGAATCTAAAGCAATGAACCCCACATAAATTATTGATCATAAGTAGGCCAAAGATGAAATAAATAAAGAGATGAATGTATAAAAAAATGAATGGTTCCCAATTTTTATTACAAGTGAAATGGAAACTATCAAAGTATAAGAGATTGATGAAGGTCATGACAATGACTCATTCAATGATGAATTTTTTTCTTCCATGGGAAGCAATGTGTCAAGGAATATCTACTCTTAATTCATTTCAAAATAAACTCTTACTATTATTACAAGTTATAAAGTAACATGTACTACTCTTCTCTCTGTTTAGATACTGTATCTAGTAAAGATGTATTCAAAGTCACCTAAGAAGAAAATGAAAAAGTTTAGTATTGATCAAAAGTTCTAATAGAATATTGGAGATTTCTTAATGATATCTTTTTAAAATAGGAAAACATTACCAATTTATTCATTTATGATCATTCCTGTGTCAATTATTATTTTAATTTCCTCTTCTCACTTACATGGTCATAATTTTTGAATGTGTTTGAACATCATAAGTCAAACCCATTATTATGAAATGGTAGCTAATTATATTAGCTAGTAAATTAATTTTTATAGTCTCTTCATTTTCTTTTATGTGATATAAATAGTTATTTTATACCAATTTTGGTTTGTTTCCATTTTATCTTTTCTATTTTGGTGTGTGTGTGTGTGTGTGTGGGCGTGTGTGTGTATTAGTTTTTAATAAACACAACAATCTATCCATTAATCCTAATTTTCTATGTTTTCATCTTTTTATCCTATACATATTTATAGTTGTGATCTCTATCTAGGAAATATCATGGGTAATCACATGATTTATAATAATTTCAAAATGTTTATTGCTTTAGGGTTGATTGAAATATCACATTTTTAAAAAAAAGCATTGATGTTCTTCAGCTATGGATCTATAGGAAAAATAATTGATAGTACATTTAGAGGATAACTTTTACAGTAATGAAAATAGTGATATCAATGCTTTTGATCAAAATGATAGAATGAAAATGTTTTTCATTAATCTCTTCAAGTGAAAAGGTGGTAAACATATAATTTTTAAAAGTACTAGATCTTGCCTGATAGCTCATGTTCATTTCTCATATGATTGAGATAGGTGAACTAACTGTCAGTTAGCTAGATCAAGATGTGAAAATGTGAGATATATAAATTTTTAAGGATATTTTCTAATGATAGGGAAAATAATTTTTTTGCACAATGGGGAATTAAATCCATATCCCAATAGACAAAGATTGAGTCACATATTGAGATCTGTTTATTTTCAAAACTTATAGTAATGAGACATTGATATGTTTTTAAAGTAACATTATGGATTGACATGCATTTAAAGAGAATATTTTGATCAATATTAATTTGGAAATTTTAAGTTATAAATTTGAACTTATCAATGATCTATCAACTATACCTCTTTCAAAAAGATAAGGTTGAAGCAAAAAGGACAATCCCCCAAGATGAACATCTTAATATTAATCTCATCAATAATGGTGGATTGGAGCCAATATTATAGATTAAAACATAGAAAGTATTTATTGGTAGTCTTGCATCAAATGTCATGGAAAATAACATTAGGGAATATTTTCAATCCCTTGACACTTTTAAATGTAGTGGTGATTTATGTCCAAAATACATAGAGGCCTCAAGCATTTAGTTTTGTCACTTATGCACTATAAGAGGCAATAAGAGCATTGATATGAATAGATGAGGAAATTTTGGTTATGGATTGCTCATATATGCATTTTCATTCTTGAAGATAATATTTATGGGGGATCGATGAATGTGGTGAAATCTTGGGTTGAAATAAATATATATTATAATTTTTGGAGCCAATATTATAGATTAGAACATAGAAAGTATTTTTTGGTAGTCTTGCATCGAATGTCATGGAGAATAACATCAGGGAATATTTTCAATATCTTGGCACTATTTTAAATGTAGTGGTGATTTATGTCCAAAATACATAGAGGCCTCAAGCATTTGGTTTTGTCACTTATGCATTAGAAGATATAATAAGAGCAAATATATGAGTAGAAGAGGAAATTTTGGTTATGGATTTGGTCATGTATGCATTTTCATTATTGAAGATAATATTTATGGAGGATCGATCAATGTGGTGAAATCTTAGGTTGAACTGAATAGAAATTATAATTTTGCCAAAATTGCATTCCATCAATTATGTTCTTAACAATATTTTCTAACATGAGTTATACCTTGCATTGGATTATTTGATAGTCAAGATTAGTACACTAAATATTCAAAGACTACGACACATAAAAGTCCATTTTTTGCTATTTATGCTCAGGTGTAAGTGTTCATTGTTAGTACATTTGGGCTATTGGGAATATCTTATTATGCATTTTAACTAGTGTTCTAAATGTCATTAATTTACATTGCCATTCATATTAGTTCAATTGCAGTTCCAAGCATCTTGTGATGGATGAGTATGTGGGTTCTAAAGGACACTATTAAATAATTTATTCAAGTTGGTCACTCAATGTGAACAATCGTGACATTGAAAATTGTAAAAATGCAAGATAAAATTCACCACATAATATATTTAGAGGAAAAGAAGATTCATGTGATTGTTGAAAAATTAGAAGATGTGAGACTTTGAATTTTGCATTGATGATGGCTCTCAAAATGAATGGGATTACAAAGATTACAATTTGGGGTGTTATAAATGAGGTTAAATCTCTATGGCTTGATGATTGCACTTAGAATACGCCAGAAGTTATATTTAGTGGAAAGGATATTTTATTTTCTTTTTTTTAGTTATACTCATCCCTATACTAGGGATTTTAATGCCAAAATGGATATTTTAATTTTAATTATTTGTAATTATAAGAGGAAATAAATGTTATCAAGTATAAATATTTCAAATTATCAGTCCCTCTCCAAGTATAATTACAACGGATATTTTCAAGGCCATATGGTTTAAGCTAGGTTTGACTTCTAATCATAAATATATAAATTTAGGCCTAACTATTTCCCTTTATCATACTTGTATTAGGAGTACCATGCATTCAACATATTTTAATATTCTAAAATTGTTAATGATGTATCATATTTTCTAGAGGTCCTTATCAAAATACTTACAATGACTAGTTCTATAATTCATGCACATTTTATTTATGACCCTAATATAAGAGGCTTTAAATAACTACAAAAAATAAAGTGAAGTATTCTCAATTAATACAAATGTTCAAACATAGGTTGTGGTGGGATTATTTTTTGGTGTCAATGACTTTGATGATTTTAGGATATACAAAGTAGACGTAAAGATAAAATATGATTCAATATTGATATGGAAAAATTTGAGTATATAAAGTAAACATGAAATGGAAAAACTATGTAGCTTGATGATGTTAGATTTATGTATTCATTATTTATGGATGATAAGAGGTCATGACAATTTCTCATTGAATATTAGGAGTAGTTCATGTTTAATGAAGTCATAGGTGAGGTGTTCAAAGAATATATAATGTGAGAATAATTATTTTCCTATAGAGTTGACATTACAAATTGAGGGAACAATTTTATAGTGGTGATGAATTTTTTTGTAAAAGTTTCTAAGGCAAGCCACAATGTTCAATATATGAAGGATATGTTTCTCTCTTTGCATTTTAGTTTGTGTGAAAACACATAATGGAAAATGCCCTTGCATAATCTATCTATTTGGGATATGTGATATAATCTATCAGTCTAAGGACCTTATTGCCTTGTATACACTATCCTTTGGTATATGTGATAACATCTATCAAGTTGAGTACTTGATGCCCTTGCATACACTATCTATTGACATGTGATATAATTATGATGGTTTCAAGACCCATAATTTTATCAAATATTGGTCACATTTTAGTTTATATAGCTATAATAAAATTTAATATTTTAGTTCCCAATGGATAAAATTTTTACCTATGAAATAAAAGTCTAAGTTATTTCCATCCCTTATAGTTTTAAATCCTAGTTGGAGCTAGTTTTTGTCATGCTATTTGAAAATCATGAAAATTAGTAATGAACTAAATATTGATAAATTTTATGTTTGGGTTTAAAATTTTTGGACTTTTAAAAGTTTAAAATTAATTAATTGATTAATTTAATTAAAAAAATCCATAAGCAAAATGTTTATCCTAAATGTGCAAATGCCCTTTTGAAACTTTCTTGAGTATAAAGTCATTAGCTTTCCCACAATCTGAAAATGTTAATTATAATTTTTTCAATATATGTATATTATTGTTTTCTCACCATTGTTTTAGGTGCCTTGACACTTTTCAAGTCATAAAAGTTGAATTTATAGATTTACACATGGTACAATTGTGAATTAAAAAAATCAATTGAAATAATTTATATATTTTTTAATTTGTAATTTGATTTTAAATGTCCTTCTTCCATGAAATAGCATATAATTTTTCCCAAATTCATGTAAATGAAGATTATTTTCCCAAAAATCCTTCAAAATAAATATCAAAACCTTGAATTACATGTAAGTTTTTTTAATAATGTAAGATTTAGAGTTACTTGATCATATTTAAATTTTGTTTTGACTTGCAAGTGGAGATATACAATTCCAAAATCATAGGATATAAGTTTAAAAAAAGATGTGAAATATATTTATTTTATCAAATGCTATTGTCTTACTATTGTTATGAAAATTTTATGGTGCTTCATAGAAAATAAATAGATTTGGAAAAAGTATGGAGGGGTTAATGGATTTGAATATTTTCCAATATATTTTTAGCTCATGGAAAGTGGAGGTGGGTGGATAATAAAATTGAGGTGCATTTGTTTGAAACATTTTTTCAAATATTTAGTATGCCACTTATAGATTCCACCAATATTTGAGATCCAACTGTGAATGGAAAGTGTAAAATAAAATTTAATAATTGATTGCATGTGTCCTACTAGCTCGTGCAACATGGATATTGAATATGGATTGGTTTGAAAGTTAAAAAAAATAAAAATGACATGTGTGAGCCAAGTCAACACCTTTTTAAACATATTTCTTGCCACCAAGTAACAACCTAAGTAAATCATTTATTTAAGACATTTTGCCTAATTGTTGGATTGGGTTCTTATACAAGATGCAAAATAAACTTGATAGGTGAAAATTTAGTTTGAAAACCTCTACAAATGTATTCCTAACCAATACAAAGAAATATAGACTAATTAAAATCATTTTAAGGAATTCCTTTGAGACATTTCTTTGACAATTTTAATATCCTTTTGAAAATTATAATTGTTAAAAAGGTAATGGAATATTTTAGAAAAAATGCACTTGACATTTATAATTTCAAGAGAAAATATAATTTACATGTGTGAATTACATTTAATTCTCCACAAGCATATTCCTAGCTCGTGCCATGTATAATAAACTAATTATTAAGTTAACTAGGCATAAATATTGATTAAATCATTTTGACAAATAATTTTTGTGTCTCATCCTAAGTAGATTTTGGTTACATGGAATGTGGAATACTACAAACAATAAGTGAAAAATTGAGATCACATTATATTTAAGAATATGGGTTGATGGTCAATTGGGAACAAATATTAGTAAGTAATTTTGTCATATACATAGTGTGAAACTTCTCTTAAGTGTGCCAAAGGTGATGAAACTAAAATTCATATGTGTAAATACAAGCTTTACAAAAGCATCCTCCTAGGTCATTCCATATGGAGGGGTCAATTGTGAGGAATGGATAACAAAATTTCATCGAGTCATTTTGTTGAACAATTCATGTGGAAGTGGATAGGTTGAAAACTATAAGTGGAAGGAAAAGTTTGTGTACAGATGTGAAATATTAGGGATAGATACTAGATGGAAAAAAATTAGATAATATAGAAGTAATGAGTCTTGTAAAAATTCTACCACAAGTTATGCATGTTTATTTTTTCAAGTGGTGAAATGTTGCAATTTCACACTTGCATGTGGTGTAATAATACCAACTAATTCTTAGACTAATTAATGGTGCAGTGTTATTAATGTAATTTTACACCTTCTAAAATGTACAAAAGGTGGTTATCGACCATATCCACCTTCTCACATTATAAATATGATTGTTAGGCTCATTATGGGGGACTTTTTAGCTATGATACTCTATAGAGATTTTTTATGGAGAGTTAAACTTTGTTTTCAACTCAATACAGATGGACATTGGGAGATTTTATAATTTTTGTATTCGATGTTTCTTTGTGAATTTTATTTTTATATATTATTTACATGTTTCTATATCTTTAAGTTCAAATTTTATTTTAAATCACTACAAAATTGTTAGAAAATGATAATTTCACGTAAAGTATTTCATTTAGAATATTTTAGTGTTATTTCTATAAATGTGAAATCTCATTGGGGTTTAAGAAATATTTTAATTTTATGTTATAGGTAAATATGATATAAATGTCTTTAATTATTTTACCAATAGTAGATAATTATCTAAATGTATGTTTTCTACTCCTAAGAGTTTATTATGTCTTTACCACCCATTGAATTAGAGATGTTTCCATGAATACAATGTTCTCCCATTCTTAGATTATTCTCATAAGTTTTTAAATTTAGATAAAAAAGTGTCTTTCATTTTTATTAAGATTATCATGGTAGCTTCTATGTTTAAATATTTATAATAATCCTATTCTCCTTTTAAGTTTACCTTCCTTCCATCATTCCCATTATTTCATTTCTAACTCCTTTATGTGCTTTTTGGTTAAAAGTATGAAACCCCTAATATAAAACATTTTTTACTTTAAATAACTATGAATATATTTTCCCTTGAATTTTATTTTTTGGATTTCAATAAAGGTAGATCCACCTGCTAATAGGAGAGGGACTTTATCCCTATATTGGTGACTAACATAAGGACTTAGTTACCACACTATTAACTCAAACTCACCAATTTTTCCATTCAAATTTTTTTTTAGCCAACAAGGATGGTATATTTTGGACACATGCCATAATACTAATGCCTAAATCTAGTATATATTTCTCATACATATACAGATAAGTAAGGTAATTCAATTAAAATTATCTAGTAAACTCTAGGATCTTGATTAAAGGTTACTTTTGTTTAGAGTAGTTTTTACAACCCTTGTATCAAAATATTATAGATTAGATCAAAGAGGTATCTAAGGTAGTTTTTGTGAACACCTAAAAATATATATCATGGAACAAAATTATACACACTCAAATAATTGAAATAGTGAACATAATTGCATACAATCAATGATATATACTAATCACCTAGTAGCTGTTATAAATATTATATCATCATACCCCATAGATAATAATAAAGAACTATGTATATATTTTTCATTTTAAAAAGTTATAAATCAAATAACCAATAAAATAAACACATCTTATTTACACATAATTGGAATAGAAATACTCAATACGGTTGGTTGACAATAAAAAAAAAATTCTTCTTGTATTGATAAAATTTCCAACACTTTTAAATGAGGGAATTAAAAATATAAATATATATTAAGAGGGGGTTACTCATCCTCCAAATTAATCTAAAGTTAAAACATTACATGTTAATAATTATAATGAGAGTGATAATTTATGTAAAATATTCATATACATTATATTTTATCAAAACTACATCGACCGGAATAAGACTTTCTCTTAAAACACAATGTAACATGTGCATGTTTAACAATTTTTTTAATCGATTATTACATTCACTCATGAATTATAAATAATATTTTATTTTAATTTTACAAATTTAATGAAAGATAAATACATAATCAACCTAAGAAAACTAAGGTTTAATCTAATTTGGAGCATACATGGTTGAACTAGGAGTACTCAGAGGGACTACACTAGATGATGGTGGAGTTGAATTGAATGCTCCACCCATATCTTATTTCTTCACTTCTTGATCCTAATAATATTTTTATCCAACACTATTTTGTAACTTTATTTCATCCATATTCAAAATACATGGTCTATGATCTCTAGTGACTTATGTCAATAGACATCTATGCTAAACTTTATAGTTTTGAATCCTATGTAAAATATTTCTACATTTATAAATTTAATCCTTGAAAAGTTTATTTCTTTATCTATTCTTATAGGGTACATAGTTAAAGATATAGCTTTAAATTAACATAGTACTAATTTATTGATTTGTAAAAATTGACACTAACTATTAACTTCCCTACAAGGTCTATACTTGAGAGAGATTTAAATCATCTAAAATCTAAAAAACGTGATATTCATGTCCTAAAAGATTTGGGATCAAGGTGTGAATGCTTGATACCTAATCCATTGATTTTTGTATCTTGATCACTACCAAGTCAAGAGCATTATCTTCCTCAAGTGGTGTCATAAAATTCAAATGGTTGTAAGCCTTATTATTTGTGTCAATCATAAGTTAGTTCAAATTATTATCATCCTTTTTTAAATAATTAGCTAATTTGAATGTTTTAATCAAATGAAGAGATAATTTGAGTTTCATTGAGCTAATAGTGTCCAATATAATGTATAACTTGAGAGACATATTTTAGACATTACTTTCAATTTCCATAGGAACATGAATAATTTATTGATGGTATTGCACATGATCAAACTCCTGCTACATCTTTTGTTTGGATTACTCAATACCCAAATGGATTTTTATCAAATCCTTTATTTGAGTCTTAACATAAGACTTGAAGTACTCATTATATGAATACTCACCAATCCTTTTATTATTTCTCTTAGATAATGAGAATATATATTATCTCTCCTATAAAACTATGCCCCTAAAAAATTCATCTTGGATATTCCTTTTCTTGACCCTCTAGATAGTTCCTCTACATTTATCAAAAATTGAGCTCATAATAGATATCTCTATAATCACCATATTTAATATTTGTGTAGATTTAGCTTCTAAATCCACTACCCACTATGTAATCATAAATTATGTGGTATCAACTAGCTAAGCATCTTAGGAGGAAACCTCCAACAAAATATCCCTAGAGGAATACAATAATGTCTTAAAATACAATAGGTCTTATAAGGAAGGGTATATGATTTTGGATAATCAATAATCCCAAGCTAGCATGGGATTTACTATATATGTGGCCTTCTTATTACTAGATTTTTTAGATGAAGTAATATAGGTGGTTTGTGTTGAATTAAAAGAAGGCATTGGAAAACTTGACTGAGTCGAAGAAACATGAAGGTAATAACTTGTCATGGCTGCTAAGGTATTTTCAAGTGAACTTTCTTGACTTTAGGGATAGTGGGAAGAATAGTAACTAAAGTAGCAATCAGAGAACTAGAAACAAATGTGGTTTAAGAAATAACCTCAACACTATAAACAAAATGAATTGATGAAACCACATTAAAAACATAAATATTTTGAATAAAATAAACAAAAAGATAAATAGGAGCAATAGGATATGAAGAAACCAAATCAACACTAGGAGAAAAAATGAGCTGATGAAAAAATAAACATAGGATAGATAGTAGAAACCATAGGCACTAAAAAAACCAAAACTAAGTAAATAAAAGGGGTAGAGATATCCAAAGTAATTAAATTAGTAGTGACCATCATAACAATGGCCTAACTTGATTCCCTATCTTAAATTAGTGATTTCCCTTTATCCCCTAGAGGATTAGGACTTTGGACCTCTCTAGTTCTACATATTCATCTTCATATTCATATTCATCTTGAGGTTCACTCTTTATATATGTTTTCCCATGATATGTAGACCATTATTATAATAGTGTTTCAACAACTATATTCATAGGGCATCTAAATCCTTTAGGCTTCCTATTGTAACATATTGTTGTATTTCCAATAAAGGAAGGAGCTTGATGAGTGATGGAGGGTAAAACATCCAAACTTGTAGTAATAATAACCAAGGACTCAATAGGAACATCTAAATCCTCCAAATCAAAAGAATAAAAAGAATAAATTCAAATTGGTTCCTCTAATCCTCCAAAAAAGATTTCTACTAGTAGGGATTTCCTACACTTATTGATGTAAAAAACCAATTTTCTTTACAATGGGTGATTACTAGGATGATTCTTATTTCAAAAAACTTAAAGTAACAGGGATTTCTTACACACCATGCTCCTAATTAATATTTGTCATAGTAATGAGTGGTTATTGAGAAGAATCTCCTTGGTTTAAAGGTTATGGGGTGTGAAGAGAAGTCAAATAATACATTGTATCCCATTAACCTAGAGGTAAAATCCTAGTATGCACTTTTTAATTATGATAGAAGAATCCCCTTATATTTCCATTCAATCATCCTTTATTATATTGGACATCTATGCCCTCTTCATAACCTCAGCATCATCATTCTCATTCAATAAGATAAAATCATGATCAAATGGTCCATGTTGGTATGTAATTACCAAGCCTTGGATGTGCTTTTAAATGATGTGACAAGGAACCCAATCCTTGTGTGACAATGTCACCAATGAGTAGAATTCCCTAGTTTTCCCAACATATCCAAAGTGTTTCTTATTGGTGAAAGACATTTGACCAATCATAATAAAAGACCCATGGAACCTACTATTATGATTTTCCTTCATATCCTCACTTATGTTCCACTATATTTGATAAGCTATCTCATATATATCTAATTTGTGTAGGACATATTTGGTGATATGCAAAGGTGAAACCTTATTCCCCACCACCATAATCCACATGTAGTATGGGTAGAGCCAATAATTTCCCCTTGGTCATAATATTATGAGTTACCCTCCAAACTTTGGGACATTTTTTTTAACATTATGATGATTTTATTCATGTATGAATAGATGTGAAGGAAAGAAAAGCAGTCACATTTCCTATTTTTTATGCAATTTGGGTTAGGGATATAGAGAGATCCATTGTGCATGTAACACAATCACCATGAATGAATACAATAGGTAAAAAATCTTGTATAAATGGACTTACATGGGTATTTTATCCTTCTTGAACATCTAATCTTGGATCATAACACTGATTATCTCTCCCATTGCAAAAGGTAGCTTTGAGTCATCAAAAAATCCAATAATGGTACCAATTCTAAGTTAATGAAGTTAATACTAGTGTGACTATAACCTATTTAATATATCCATCACAATATAGATTCACATCCTAAATTTGGTGATTGGCATAGGTTACTTGGCCTCAATCATGACTATTTCTACATGAATAATCCATTTCCATAATGCATTTTAAATTATACTCATCTTCTTTTAAAATTCAACTCTATTTCCTTTGAATGTGGTATATGTAGTGGGAAGTCATCAATATATTTTGAAATAAACATTTAAAATACAAATAATGACTATATTATGTTTCATGAGGTGTAAGAAGTCTCCAGTTAGCTTCCCTTTAAAGAATAACTCCTAAAGCAGGTTTATGTAGGGTTTCAACTCATGGTTGGCCACTAAAAATGTATTTTTTAATGTTTTAATAGTATCAAGTCAACTACCAATTGACTTTACATGACTATTAGATTTTATTTTTGTGAATGAGTGTCTACATTCCAGATTTAATCCCAAAGAGATATGTAATTAGAAAGTTCATCATTGGATAATGTTGGATTAAAGATGGTGTTTGTATATTTCATGGAATATTTGATAGATAATTTAAAAGGTGAAAACACCACTTCAATACCTTCATTAAAGAGGCCATTATTTACCTAGTTTAGTCATGTACTTCTGGTGATAATTTAATTACTTTACTTTCTTGCTAAAAGTTGTTCATAAATGAACACATATATTTAGGACTTCAAATTCTCTTGTGAATGAGAATTCACTTAAGCTCTTTAGTAATCAATAGGAATGATGTATCTTTAGAATTAACTTAGATATCCTTGAATATGTGAATTTAAGTCTAGTTTTTGTGTCATTAATGTCCACCATCTCTAAACTTGTTTAACTCATTAAGTTTGAACCTTGAGCATGGGAGTTAATTCTAGTTTGCATGCCATTAATTCCAATATTCTCCAAACTTTTTTTACTCATTTAATTTGAAGTTTCATCTCACTTTAGTGGGTACTCCATGTATGATTTATATACATTTGAAACATCACCATGATGTAGCTTTAGACAAGTGTCACCTTGTCACTACTTTTGCACAAAATTATTTATGTCATGTATCATGATTTTAGAAGTTAGGTGTCATAAATTGGGTTGAAAAACCTTAGATACATTAAGAGTGAAGAAAATATATGCAAATAAAAAATATTCCAAATAAGATTAGTGAACAATAGTTTTGAACAAGAGTTATAGATTAAATTTTAATAACATTAAAGAAATGGAGAAAATTGTAAAATGAGTAGAAAGATCAAAAGAGAGGAAAATTTTCAATTTTTTTAATGCAAGAGATGGGAACATGAAATGGTATATGGGTGAAGGAAACATTGATGCCCCATTAAGATAAGAGGATAAGAGTCATAAAGTGTTGGATATCTCATATTCAAGTTACCACTCCTTTGGTAGGGCCCCACATTTGTATAAAGATCCCAAACTAAACTATCTTGGGTGGAATGTGTTATGGGTAATAGACCCATGGACCCAAAATCATATGATTACTATATTTATCTAACCATATAAAATGATGAGACCTACATCAATGTCCCAAATATTACAGTGGAAAAATCTAATAATAAGTTAATCAACTCCATTATTCTAAAAATCAATATATTTTGAACTAACATCTACTTATTTCATAAGTTGGATAATAAAAAATGCTGCCCCAAAGGCCAACTAGAATTATTAACCATTTTAATGAAATTTTTTCTCATAAACTTCAATCTCTAGGAATATTATTTTGAAGTTCTCAAGGAAGGCCCATGGTTTATAGAGAAATCAAATGTTAGCACAAGGAAATGGAAAGTAAGGACTAACCTCAATATATTATCCCTTGAAGACATCACCATGTGGGTAATGTTATTTGAACTTCCCATAAAATTTTGAAATCTATAAGTTATAGTGGGTATTGCTAAAGCACTAGTCATCCCATTGCCATAGACCCAATCACTAGATCTAGAAGAAAAATGGTGGTTTCATTATTTCATGTATTCATCCTAGTAGAAAAGATGATCCTATATTTAATAAAGATAAAACACTAATATGGTGAGTGATCTTAGCCCATTAAGTATAAAAAATATACTTCATTTTGCAACAACAAATTCAACATCTTAAATCACACATCTAAATAATATATTCTAGTTCAACCCCGTCCCTAACTTAAAATACCAAAAGCATCATAGTATAGAAAACTCACCTCCTCCATTCCCCTCACTCACCCTAGGAATGATCTAGCTAAGAACCCAGCTTCTCTCTACCCTCTAACATGTACTTCCCTGATCATATATCCTACAACCTCTACTACATAAAACCTCTCAGCATTAGAGGACCTACCTATATTAAGTATTCCTTCTCACACTTTTTCATCCATGCTAGAAGTTGTATCTCCAATACCCCACCATCAACCCTTTCACCAACCCCAAATCTATCAGCTATATTGTTAGAGGATACATTATTTAACCCTAGTCCCCTAATTGGGATCATAGAGGAAAGTTTTCCTTCTAATTCTTCTTTCTCGAATGATGTTTTGCTTAGTCTTAACCAAGATAGTCATATGATGATCATCCCTAACCCCATTATTAATAGTTGTGACTAGGTCAAAATTAAACCACCTAAATAACCATAGTCACCCTTGTGTAATCTTGAGAAGGATCTCTACTCAATAAATCTAACCTCCCATCTAGTGGTATAAGTTCTCCTATACCCAAGGATTCAGATAGGAATTAGATTATTAATGAATCAGGTCAATATTTTAATTCCCCCATGATAAAACCAACTATAAATTCTAAATAAGACCAATGAACACCAGTTAAAGTAAAAAAAATGTAGGAATAAAATAGATGTGGGTGAAACACCAAGATCATCAAGGAGGGTCTCTAACCTCTAATCTAGGAAAAAGGAAATGACAAATGAGATAGGATAGGGGAATTCAAAAACCCTTAATGGACACTTTACTAAGTCCAAAAAATGAAGCTTATATCATGGAACATAAGGGTGCTCAACCACCCTAATAAACATATGTTGGTTAAAAATTGGAAAAAGAAATAAATCCCTTCAATAATTTTATTACAAGAAACTAAGTTTTCTAAGATAACTCTCAACAATTATGATAATAAACTCTAGTTAAATGTAAGATGTACTAGCATGAGCTCTTTTGGGGCATTAAGGAGACTGGATGTCCTCTTGAACAAAAAATTCATGGAAGGATATGTAATAAATTTTATCAATAATCAATTATTCATCATATTTAAATAAAATAATAATAAGGAAGAGTGGATCCTCTCCAATATTTATTCTCTAAAAACCAAAGCTAGATAGAAGAAACTTTGGGAAGAATTGGTAGTGTTTAAATAATTATTTAGTTAATGGAAATGGATTATGGTAGGAGACTTTAAATCACCATAAAATCAATCAAAAAAATAAAGGAAGATTTCTTGACTTCACTCATAGACTGGTAGATTTATACAGCTTCATCACCAGTGCTAGATTAGTGGATGTTGACCTCAAAGGTAATCCTTTGACTTGGTCTAGTAGAAGATTAGAAGTGAATATTACCAAGGTAATACTAGATAGCTTTAAGGTCTCCATTAATTGGGGCTTAATCTTTTATATATTTATTTCCTCTTTTCCAAAAATTAGGTTGGATCACAACCTAATTCTTTTTTAAGGAGACAAAATTTCCAAAGGAAAAAAAATTAACTTTTAGATTCAAAAACATGTGGATTCATCATCTAGACATCTAAGAATCTATCAAGGAATGGTGGAGGGAATTGATCACTGACATAGATATGATCATTTTATCCATAAAACTCAAGACTATTAAATAAAAACTTAGAGTATGAAATAAAGAGGTCTTTTTGGATGTATTCATACAAAATAACACCATATAGGAAGAACTACAAATCATAAAGGAACAAATAACCATCAATTATTCTAACAAAAATCTAGTTAATATTAAGAATAACCTATTAAGTTTCTTCCATAATATGTATGCCAAAGAGGTAGCCTTTTGGAAATAGAAGTATAGATGCACTTGGCTAAAGGAATGGGACATGAACACTAAATTATTCCACCAATCAACATCCAAAAACAAAGATTCTAATATGATCTTTGAACTTTTCAAGAATGGATCTAAATGTAGAAATTAATAAGTCATCAATGAACAAATCATTCATCACTTTAAAAATATGCTAAGGGAAATTGAATATATCAAACACTCGATGGAGGATAGTTTGCTGCATGACCTTCCCTTTGACATTTCATAGACAAATAATTATGAAATCTACAAACCCATATCACTAGAGGAAGCTAGATAAGTAATCTTCTCAATGGAAGGAATTTAGGCCCCTAGTCTAGATGGCTTCCCATCCATTTTCTTCTAAAATTTATGAGACATAATTCACCTAGAGGTGGAGCCTGTAGTATGAAAATTATTTAGCGGGGAGCTACTATAAATGAGCTTAATAACACATTCCTCATCCTCATCCTAAGAAACTAGGAGCTAATTAACTAAAATATTTTACACCCATAAGTATCTAATACATGGTATACACAATATTATTAATACTATTGGCCACTCATCTCCAACCCTTGCTCAAAAGGGTCATAGTGAAATAGCAAGGGACAATTGTGGTTGGTGAAATCAACTAAAGTGGTATTTTGATGCTAAAAGTGTTTCTTTATATAGTTTAATCCTATCTTATCCATAGACTTATCTTATAACCATTGACACACTTTTTACAATCATTTTACATACCATAGACACCTATAGTTATCTCAAACACTATCTCAAGATATATTGCATAGATCCCAACCCAGTTTCTATAGTAGTCTACTAGGTTTACATTAGCACCACATTTGGGACATTACAACCACATGACGCTGGTGTACCCAACTAAGTGCTACTATCTTTTGAACCAACTCTTCTAAATGGATACTTTTATAAATGTGTTCCCCTCCTAAGGTTATCCTAAACACATTTTATTATCCACATAAGCTATAGCTATCTATATAGACATGTCTATTTGACCTTTATTTACTAGATGGTATATAGATGCAAAAGCTTATTCAAACAAAAGACAAGTTGAGAAAAATTAAATTATTTGATCCCTATTCTACCCTAATTCTCCACATTACCATCTATAATCACCATAAATATATATTTAAAAGGTTTCAAATCTTAATCACAGTTAAGGCATCCAAGTCCACCCTCATTCTATCATTCACTTGAACTTGTATCAAGCACTAGGTGAGAGAAGTACATCAGGCTTGATCCCTCTTTGAATTCTTGGTATGTATGAAACTCTTTCCATAGAGGTGTTGAGGATGTACATCCTATCCTATTAATAAACACAAAATTATTTATCATACCATAATTTCAATTAGGATTAGGGTTTACACACTATAATAGGTTTTCCAAGCATAACATAAAGTTCCATATTTCATGCATTCAATAACATGAACTATAAACATAGGCAAAAGTGCACCTAGAAAATAGGAATATTACTACAAGGAGGACACTAAAACCACTTTGAATACACTAAAATAAAATGGTTCTACTATCTAGGTGGGTTAATACTATATAATTATCAAAAACATCATAGACTCGTTTTGATGACACTCAGAACTACCTAGAAAACAATTTATAGAACCCACATCATCCATGATAGTAAAATTATAGATAAGTATCTATTTAAGAATATTTATTACTATTTTTAAAAATTAAAAGGAGTTAAAAATACATAAAAAATCAATGCTTAATTATTTAATATTATTTGCATTATTTAGACATGTCATATCTTTAACCAAACATAGGAACTACTTGTGTAAAACCTTAAAAGGTTAAATTAGTGGGTAGATAGATCTTATATAACATCATAATTGTTTATAAATATCTACACTCAATTTACAAATCCACTAGGGTGGGTATGTTACTCAAAATTAACATGAATAAATCCTAATATGGGGTTTCATGGATATTTTTAGATAAGGCGCTAAATAGGTTTAGATTTGAATAAAATATTAGGGGTCTGATCCATAGTTACATCTCCACTCTCACTCTATATTATTTAATGGGGTTACTACAATTTTCGTCTTAGCCAATAAGGGGATTATGAAAAGAGGGTCCCTCTTCCCACTATCTATTTATTCTTATGGTTTAAACCCTAGGGAAATGTTTATAACTGGCCATAGAACAAAATTTAATTTAGGGGTTTAAAGTAGCACAAAATACAATCTTGATCACCCATGAACAATTTTTTGATGATAATTTTCATCTTGGAGAGGCCTCAATTTTTGAGAAATTAACACCCAAATTAATTCTAGTAAGTTATGAAATATCTTCAGGATAATATATCAATTTCAACAAACACTTTGTATTCTTCTTGAATACTTCATCTCCTCTTTAAAAATGATTTGTAAAAATTATAGGATGCAAAATCATCAAACCTACCTCAGCCTACTTTGGCATGACATTATTTGATGGCAAGATGAAAATGGAATTGTGAAATCCTTTGGTTGAAATAATATAGAAAAAGATAGTAGGGTGGAAAGGAACCCTCCTATCATAGATAGACAAGTTAAAAAACCTTAAAATCTCCTTCAAAATTATCCCTCTTTACTTTTTGACTTTCTTCTAAATCCCAAATAATAATTCTGGCAAAATTAAGTAGATAAAAAAATTCTTATGGAGGGGCACATAAGACAAATTTCAATTTCTACTTGTGGCATGGGATAAAGTCTACCTCCCCAATACCCTTGGAGGTTTTGGCCTAAGAATAATCAAAAGCATGAATCAAGCCATGCCTATAAAATTTGGATGGAATTTTATGAAATAAGACAATCATTGGACCAATATTATCAAAGCTAAATACCTAGAGGATAGGGAGGAAGATAGTTTTCTCTAGGAAGAAATCCCCCTAGATGGTTTAACCTTATACAAAGCCATCTAAATCACTAAATATTTGATTAATAAGGGAAGTATATGGTAGGATGTCAATGGAGAAAAGTTAGACTTGTTGGAGGATCCTAAGATCTCACACTCACCCATGGATTCCTCTCCCCTTGGAACATCCTAATGGGGACCTTCAAATCATCTATAGCTCATAAGGTGAAGGATTATTGGTCTTTCTCAAAAGGAATAAAAAAAGTGGAAACTTGGTCTATTGAGATAAATAATGCACAAATCTCAAAGGAAATAATTATCCTCAATGCTCAAATTAAAAAAATCCAAATACCTCTATTCCTAATAGATTATACATTCCACTATATAACATAAGACAACATAGAGTACAAGGTGAAATCATGATTTTTTTTCCAATCTAGGCTAATTGGAGGATTGGGCCTACTAGAAAAATATTTTTTTAAAGACCTTAACCCTAAGGTGAACATTTTTTCTATCTTGTGACTCATAATATAATTCTTAAATTAAAAAACTTGGAAAAATGTTTCATGACCATTCCCAATAGGTGTGCTCTTTAAAATTCTACACTGGAGTCAATGAATAATCTAGTCCATGATTATATATTTGGGTTCTTAGTCTAGAATCTCTCTTTATCTATTCAACATATCTCAAGTCAATCTTACGTCTATTCTAGATCACATCATTTAATGCAAACCTCCCTAGAAGCTCCCTTCATTGGTCTTCCTTTTGTTATGTATCCCTACCCCACTTTTTATAGCATATATTGTTTTTAAGGAAAACCTATATCTTTTAATGCAAATGTGGAAACCATTTTATATCATTCCAAAGGCTCAAAGCTACTATTGTTGATAATTGGTGGGTAGTGATACTAAATGAAAAGCTAAGAGGTACTAAGCTCAATTAGGATATCCTCAACAAGTGGAACCTCATCCACCGTCCATAAAAACCTAATTTGGATAGCATCTTCATGAAATGGGAATGACACCTAGTATGGTGGTTTAAAATATTTTTTTATGAAATATATAAAAGGAATCCTAGTAAATTTAGGGTATAGGTTTATCATTAGGGATGAGTCAAGGAGTGATACTGCTACCTATGTAGGTTCAATAGGAATTGAATCCAATGACATGGTCAAGGATAAAGCTTCCTTTTGGGGCATATAACTAGATATCCATCTCAACATTTATAAATTAACAATAAAAGGGGATTCACTCAAAATTATAAATGCCCTCATAGGAAAGGTAAAAACTTCCCACACTATCAACCAAATCATTACCAATGTTAGTTATCTCTTTCACTCAACTAAATGATCTATCTCCCACATCTCTTTAGAAGGAAATATGATTTATGATGCATTTGAAGATTTGGGAGTACTCAAACCTATTTTTAACACATTGATCAAACCCCTTAATGTCCCCTCCCATATCTTTCCCTTAATTACTAATGATATAAAATTTTAAGCTTCTCAAGCTAGAGGTGGAGATATAATTTTTGAAGGATAATCATGCCTAATAAATGCTAAAATCACCTTGTGTCATAATTTAGACACTATAATTGAATTCAATAATGAAGTATGTCATTATAAAAATCTTCCTAGATATTTTTATTAGATAAAACAAAACAAAATTAATTAAAAATTATATTTAACTCTCTATAACTCTCAGCACTCAAGCATAAGGAAGAACAAAATCATGAAGGGATATAGGGACCATTATGAACCCCGTTATTATTTATAAGTCTAGTCAAACTAAAATATATGGATAAAGATAAAAAAAGGGTGGACTCAAAAAACTTATGCTTCGAATCAAAGGTCATGACGAAATGATAGCTAAGAATTTTTCAGCAAACTAACAATAATAAGATGTTTTTAGGGGAATTAGGGTGGATTTCATGGAGTAATTAATTAGGGATGTCATGGTAGTGTATTTATAAGGTACTAAGGCATTTAAAGATAAAACTCATAATTAAGAACTCATGAAAACTTCTTTGAGATAGAATTCATATTTCAAACTTATAATAAGAGATTTCTTAGGGTTGATATTTTGAGGAGATGGATAGATATATAATGATATGTAATGTATTATCTGACATTTAAAGGAAAGACTACACACATATTTTCACATCATTTCTTATTTTTACACCATTTAAAAGGGCTTTATATTAGTCTATTATACTACCTTATCATGTTTCTAAAATATTTTATCCCATCCTTCTAAGAAAAACCCTCATCTAATATAATTCACCATGGATTGATTTTATTTATCACTAAAAGAGGACCTATATTGAGTTAAAAAGAGATAAATATTGAGGATAATAGTAAAGAAAAGAGTAATGGGAAGGCTAACGATAAGTTGGGTAATGGTAGGAAGGATTAGGCTTCTCCTTCACCCCACCCTATTTATGCTTGGGTAGTCAAGAATAAGGACAAAAGGAAATCACATGACTTTTATACGTTAGAGAAGAGTGTGGGAAATAATTTTAATAATAGTATTAATTTCTCCTTGATAATTGAAAACCCTAATTTTTAAATCTATGAAATGAAAGATATTAAGTATTAGTCTAGAAGTGGGATGAATATTTGGGACATTTTCTATAGGGATTTAGGTATAAAATGGTAGATTTTATTGATAATAAATGGAAAATGGGTAGATAGTTGTTAAAATTTATGGAAAAATGTAAAAATATCAAGCAAGAGGCATAAAAAATGAGGCAAGGAATGGGTGACCCAAAGAAGACATAAGGAAGCAGATGGAGCCTAAAGGGAACCCCAAACAAAAAAGGTAAATACATCCTTACCATCACCACATGTAGCTCCAACTCCAAGAAATAAAAATCTAGGGTTGAAAAGGACAAAGGTTTGGATGAAGACAAAATAAACTTAGTGGAAGGAAATGAAAATTAAACTAGAGGCATGATAAGTAGCAACGAAAAGAAGAAGACTATATGTAATAAGAAACAAACTCACTACAAAGAAAAGTAATAGGCATCTTTATGTTTTGGTCTTATTTTTTAGGTCCCATTTTGATATAATTTGGTTGACTCTTATCATTTATTTGGTCATGGAGGTCTGGTTTTTCCTTGTTTTATCTTTATGTTTCCATACTTGTTAAACTATGGTTTTCAATTCCCTATAAAACTTGATATTTAACTATCAAATAAAAAATAGTTATAAACAAAAGTTTTGAAGATACATAAGTCAAAAATTTAAAAAATCCTAAAATGCCAAAACCCATGAGTGCAATACTCATGGAATAAAAAAATGTAGAGGATCAAAAGTTTTGATGGGAAAAATCATGAAGAAAAGTTCTAACAAAATTTCCAAGAAAAAATTTACAATGCATAAAAGTTATGAAAAATGAAAATGCTAATGTACATGACTTAAATAAAATAATATTTGTGACAAAAAAAATACCAAAGACTAACTTCCCAAACAAAACTTATGAATACCCAAAATACATGAAATACACAACTTACAAAGTTGAAAATATGTAAACTTTGAAACGTAGAATTTTAGGTCTACCTACATCTATGCAAACTTCCCAAAAGCCATTAATATGTTACTTTGAACAAATCAAATTGTGAAAATCTAGATAATGGGTAAATTCCAATTACATTTACATTAAATAAAATACTTAAAAGGAATCACCCATGTAAAGAATGAGAACTTTAAAAGATTTTAATCTATCTAAAAAAATATGAATGTCAATGAAAGGTAATTTCAAAACATAAATATACCTCTCAAACTTTTATGGGTCCCTATTCGAAAGAAGTAAGAGTCAGGGTGTGTTGAGTACAATAGGATAAATTTTGTAAAATTTTAGGTGTTTGATATTTTGAATCAGGGTTCCTATACTATTATTGTTTTGTAACACAATTCAAAACTCTAGGAAAATTTTGGGTAATATTTTGTGTGTTACATATTTATAGTCAAGTTTCTTGTAAGAATTTCATTATGGTGCAAAATTCACATGGAAGTTTTTTTGAAATATTTGTGGTGTTGCATATTTTGAGTCAAGTTTCCCATATCAATGTCATTGTGTGGTTTAATTCATAATGTTTAGACCAATTTATAAAAAATTTATGGTGTAACATAATTTGAGTTGAGTTTCTTTTACTAATGTCATTACACTAGATAATTTTTAGCATTATGATCTATTTTATAAATATTTGGGTTGTTGCATATTTTGTGTTAGGTTTCTTGTACTGATGTCACTGATTGGTGAAATTTACAACATTGGAACAAATTTTATTGTGTATTTTGAGTTTATTTTCCTCTACCAATGTCATTTCATGGTGTAATTCATAACATTATGAATAATTTTATAAATATTTAGGGTCTTTTATATTTTGAGTTGGTCTTTCCATACTAAAGTTGTTATGGAGAATAATTTTTAACACTAGGATAAATTGCTGAAATATTTGAAGTGTTGTGTATTTTGAGTAGAGTTTCCCATACAAATATGATTGCACCATGAAATTCACAACACTAGGATAAATTTTATAAATAATTGGGATGTTGCATATTTTGAGTTAGGTTTCCAATATTAATGACATTATGTGATACAATTCATAGCAATGGGACTAATTTTGAAAATATTTGGGGTGTAGCATTTTCTTAGTTAGGTTTCCCATACAAATGTTCTTATATGTCACAACTTGAAACAATGGGACAAATTTTGGAAATATTTGAGAGTTTACATATTGTGAGTTAGATTTCTAATACTATTTTTTTTGTGAATTCTAATTCACAACACTAGGAAAAATTTAATAAAGATTTGGGTGTTGCATATTCTAAACTATGTTTCTTGTACCAATGCCATTGAATGGTTAAATTCACAAATATATAACAAATTTTAGAAATATTTAGGATGTTTCATATTTTATATTATTTTTCTAGTAAAAATGTCATTACATGAAGTAATTCAAAACATTAGGAAAAATTCTAAAAATATTTGGGGTGCTACAGATTTTAATTTAGGTTTTGTGTACCAATGTCATTACACGGTATAATTTATAACACTACTAAAATTTATATAAATATTTTTGGTGTCTTATATTTTGAATCAGGTTTCCCATACTAATGACATTGTGTAATGATATTCACAATATTGGGTCAATTTTTAGAAATATTTAGAGTGTTGCATATTTTGATTCATATGTCCCATATGAAATTCATTACATGGTGTAATTTGAATCTCTAGGATAATTTTTTAAAATATTTAGGGTGTTTCATAATTTTAGTTTTGTGTCTAGTACCATCACAACACTAGGATAAATTTAAAAATAATTTGGGCATTACACATTTTGAGTTGGGTTTTTCGTACCAATGTATTTGTGTGGAATAATTCACAACATTGGGACAAACCTCATAAATATTTAGATGTTACATATTTTGAGTTTGGTTTCCCAGACCCATGTCACTACTTGACACAATTCATAGCACTAAGAAAAAATTTAGAAATATTTTACATGTTTCATATTTTGATTAAAGCTTCATAGACCAATGTAATTATGTATCACAATTCAAAACAATGGGAAATTCTTAAAAACATTTGGGGTGTCTCATTATTTGAGTTAGGATTCATTTACCAATGTCAATACATAGCACGATTCAAAACACTATGATTTTTTTTAGAAATACATTGGGTGTTTCATAATTTGAGTCATATTTCACATACTAGTGTCATTTTATGGCACAATTTTCAAAATTAGATCAAATTTAAAAAATATTTGGGGTATTGCATATTTTGAGTTGGGTTTCATGTATGAATGTCATTTACATGGTATAATTTACAACGATATCACAAATTTCATAAATATTTGGGGTGTTTAATATTTTGAATTATTTTTCCCATATAAATGTATTTAAATTCCGCAACTACTAATAGTGGGACATATTTCAAAAATATTTGGGATTTTGCATATTTTTATTTAACTTTCCCATACCAATGTTTTTATATGGTAATATTTATAACACTAAGACAAATTTCATGAATATTTTGGGTTTTGTGTATTTTGAGTTAGGTTTCCCATATCAATTTCATTATGTACTATAATTTGGAACATTAGTACAAATTTTATAAATATTTGGAGTTTTACATATGTTGAGTTGGGTTTACCATAACAATTATCATTACACATTACAATTTTCAACACTTAGAAAATTTTCAAAAGTATTTTTAAGTATTGTATATTTTGAGTTATTTTACCCATACAAATGTCATTGTGCCATGCATTTTTCAAAATTGGGACAAATTTCATAAATATTTAGGGTGTTGATATTTTGAGTTGCATTTCACATACCAATGTACTTATGTGGCATAATTTTCAACAATGAGACAACTTTAAAAAATATTTGGAGTGTTACATATTTTTAGTCATGTTTGCCATACCAATGTTGTTGTGTAACACAATTTTAAACACTAAGATTAAATAAAAAAATATTTGGAGTGTTGCATATCTTGAGTCAGGTTTATCATTCAAATGTCATTATATGATTCAATTTCGAACAATAGGATAAATTTTGGAGATATATGGGGTGTTATATATTTTGAGTCAATTTTTTTGTACCAATTTCAATGCATGGTGAAGTTTCGAACACTAGGAAATATTTTGAAAATATTTTGGGTGTTTCATATTTTAAGTCACTTTTCCAATAGAAATGTCATTAAATTACACAATTCATAGCACTAGGATAGATTTTGGAAATATTTTGGGTGTTACATATTTTGAGTCATGTTTACCATATCAATGTCATATGACATGATGTTTTTTAGAATCATGGGACAAATTTTAAAAAAAATTTGGGTGTTGAATATTTTGAGTTAATTTTTCCACACCAATGTTGTTTTGTGGTATGGTTCATAACACTAGGATAATTTTTTGAAATACTTTGGGTGTTAAATATTTTGAGTCAGATTTATTATACCAATGTCATCGTGTGATGTAATTTATAATACAAGGAAAATTCTTTAAAATATTTTGGGTGTTGTATATTTTGAGTTAGGTTTCATATAATAATTTGTTATGTAATAAAATTTAAAACACAAGAATAGATTTCAAAAATATTTAGGGTGTTTCATATTTCGAGTTAGATTTATCATACCAATGTTATTCTACATCACATTTCACAACATTAGGAAAAATTTTAATAATTTTTTGTGTGTTTATGTTTTGAGTGGGGTTTCCCATACCAATGTCTTTGTTAGGTATCATTCTCAACACTAGGTCAAATTTCAAAAGTATTTGGTGTTTTGCATATTTTGACTCAAATTTCCCATACTAATGTCCTTGCATTATGTAAGTTGAAACACTAGGAAAAAATTTATAAATATTTTGGATGTTGAATTTTTGAGTCAGGTTTCCAATACCAATGTCATTGTGTGACACAATTTGTAACACTGGGACAAATTTCAAAAATATTATGGTTGTTGCATGTTTTAAGTTAGGTTTTCTATAGTAATTTCATTCCATGGTGCAATTTGCAACATTGAGATAAATTTTATAAATATCTATGGTGTTTCTTATTTTTATTTGAGTTTTGTATACCAATGTTGTTTCACCATGCAATTCATAACACCATGAAAATTTTCATTAATATTTTGGGTGTTACATATTATGACTTACATTTATTATACTAATATTGTTGCATGGTGAAATTTAGAACACTATAAAATATTTTAATATATTTTTGGTATTGTATATTTTGATTCAAGTTTTACCTACAAATTTCATTACTATGTGCAATTCATAACACTAGGGAAATTTTTAGAAATATTGGAGGTGTTGTATATTTTGAGTCAAGTTTCTTGTAGTAATGTCATTATGTGGTTAAATTTGATACACTAGGATAAATGTAAAAAATACTTGGTGTGTTACATATTTTGAGTTAGGTTTGCCCTCCCAATGTCCTTATCAGATGTAATTCAAAACAATAGGATAAATTTTAGAAATATTTGGGGTGTTGCATATTTTATGTTGGGTTTCCTATACCAATATCATTGTGCATTACAATTCACAATAGTGGGACAAATTTTAGAAATATTTTGGGTGTTTTATGTTTTGAGTCAAGTTTCCAATACTAATGTCATTTCACATCACAATTCATAACTTTGGAATAAAAATTGAAAAAATAATGGGGTGTTTCATGTTTTGATTTAGGTTTCTTGTAGCAATGTCAATGTGGCACAATTCACAATAGTAGAATAAATTTCAAAAATATTTTAGGTGTTGTATATTTTGAGTCAAGGTTCTTATACCAATGTCATTTTATGGCACAATTTGAAATAATTGGTTAAATTTTAAAAATATTTTTGGTCTTACATTTTTTCAGATGGGTTTCTCATACCAATGCCATTGCATGATACAATTTGTAACATTCAGATAATTTTAAAAAAATTTGTCATTGGATTTTTGAGTTAGGTTTCACATATGAATGTCATTACACATTATAATTTTTAGCACTAGAAAAATTTTGGGAAATTTTTGGTATTTTGAATGTCTTTGTGAGGTGCAATAAGAAATAATAGAATAAACACTTAAATATTTTGGGTGTTGCATATATTGAGTTAGGTTTCCCATACCATTATCATTGTGAATCATAATTTGGAATGCTATGACAAAATTTTGAAATATTTGGATTTTTACATATATAGGTTTGATTTTTCCATACCAATGTCATTACATAACTCAATTCACAACATGAACAAATTTTAAAAATATTTGGGATGTTACATATTTTATGTTAGGCTTAATCCATAATGTCACTATGTAATGTAATTAAAAAAAAATGTGACAAATATAAAAAATATTTGGGATTTTGTATATATTAAATCAAGTTTCGCATACTAATGTCATTATGTGATGTAATTTTCAACACTAGTACAAATTTTATAAATATTTGGGGTGTTGTATTTTTTCATTCATGTTTCCCATAACAATGTCATTACATGACACAATTCATAATAGTAGGATAAAATCTAGATATATTTTGGATGTTACATATCTTGAGTTGTGTTTCCCATACTAATGTCATTACATGACAATAATTCATAACACTAGGTAAAATATTTGTAATATTTGGGGTGTTTTATATTTTGAGTTAGTTTTCTTGTACCAACGTCATTACATGATACAATTTGAAACACTAGGAGATAATTTGGAAATTTTTGGGGTATTGTATATTTTAAGTCTGGTTTCCCATAGAAATGTTATTACATGAAATAATTTAGAACAATAGGATAAATTTTTCAAATATTTTAGGTGCTGCATATTTTTATTCATGTATCCCATACAGATTTTGTTGGGATATGTAGTTTGCAACATTGGGACAAATTTTGAAAATATTTAGGTGTTGCATATTTTGAGTAAAGTTTCCCATACAAATTTCATTATGTGTTGTGGTTGGAAACATTAGTAATTATTTGTAAATATTTTGGTTGTTATATATTTTGAGTCAGGTTTCCCATACCAATGTTGTTGGGTGGTGTAATTTCGAATAATAGGATACATTTTATAAATATTTAGTGTGTTGCATATTTTCATTCAAGATTCTTGTACCAAAGTGATTAGATGATGTTACTCACAACACAGGGACAAAATTGAGAAATATTTTGGGTGTTACATATTTTTAGTTGGGGTTTTCATACCAATGTTGTTTCACGTAGTAGTTTATAACACTAGGAAAATTTTTATAAATATTTAGGGTGTTGTATATTTTGAGTAATATTTCTCGTATCAATGTCTTTCTATGTTTCCATTCACAACACTATAAAATATATAAAAAATATTTTGTGTGTTTCATATTTTTAGTTAGGTTTCTTAGACAAATGTCATTGAACACCATTTTTTATAACACTAGGAACAATTTTAAAAATATTTGGGGTGTTGCATATTTTGAGTCATTTGAGTCAGGTTTCTTGTATAAATATTTTTTATAGTGTAATTCACAACACTCTTACAAATTTTTAAATATTTTTCATGTTTCATTTTTTTATTGGGGTTTCCTATACTAGTTCCATCATGGAATAATTTTCAACAATGGGAAAATTTTCAAAAATATTTGGGGTTTTTCATATTTTTAGTCAATTTTACCCTACCAATGTCATTGTGTTATGCAATTCATAAAACTAGGATAAAACTTAAGAAATATTTATCATGTTACATGTTTTTAGTCATGTTTCCTAGACCAATATCATTGTTTGGTGTATATTTTAAACATTGGGAAAAAATTTTAAAATATTTGGTGTGTTAAATATTTTGAGTCAAGTTTCCCCTACCAATGTCATTATGTGGCAAAATTCATAAGATTGCAATAAATTTACAAAATAATTAGGATGTTGCATATTTTATGTTGGGTTTCTCATACCAGTGTCATGTGTGTCAAAATTCAAATACTAGGATATATTTTAGAAATATTTGGAGTGTTGCATATTTTGAGTTATATTTCCCTTACTAATATAATTAAACATTTTAATTCTCAACACTTAGATATTTATTTAAACAAATGGGGTATTACATAACTTGAGTTAGTTTTCTCATGCCAATGTCATTACATGGGGAAATTTTCAACATGGGTGTTGCGTATTTTGAGTTGGATTTTGCATGCCAATGTCATTTAGAGATGAAATTTTTAACACTAGGATAAATTTATAAAATGTTTGGAATGTTGCATATTTTGGGCTAGGTTTCCCATACCAATGTCAATGTCTAGTACAATTCGTAACATAATGAATAATTTCAAAAATATTTGGGTTATTTCATATTTGGAGTCATTTTTTCCATATTGATGTCATTATGTGGCACAATTCACAACATTAGAATACATTTCAAAAATATTTTAGGTTTTGTATTTTACAAATATTTATGTTGTTTCATATTTTGAGTCAAGTTTCAAGTACTAATATAATTGCATCTAGTAATTCACACACTAAGACAAATTTTGAAAATATTTGGGCTCTTTCATATTTTGAGTTGGGTTTCTTGTACTAATGTTGTTACATAGTGGAATTCACAAAAATTGGACAAATTTCATAAATTTTTGAGGTGTCACATATTTTGAGCTAAGTTTAAAGTACCATTATCATTATGCTACATAATTCACAACACTAGGACACAATTTTGAAATATTTGGGGTGTTTCTTATTTTGAGTCAAGTTTCCCATACCAATGTCATTATGTGGAAAAATTAGTTACACTATGACCAATTTCAAAAGTAGTTGAGGTGTTGCATATTTTGAGTCAAGTTTCATGTATTAATGTCATTATGTGGTACATTTTATAATATTGGGAAAATTTTAAGAAATGTTGTGGGTGTTTCATAATTTGAGTCATGATTCCCATACTAATGTCATAGTATGAAACAATTTGCAACACTAGGATAAAATTTATAAATATTTTAGAAGTTACATATTTTGAGTCTAGTTTCACAAACTAATATCTTTAAAAGACAACTCATGTCATTGGGATAAGTTTTATAAAAATTTGGGTGTTATATATTTTGGTTCAGGTTTCCCATACCAATGTCATTATACAAAACAATTTAAAATACTAGGAAATATTTTTTAAATATTTTGGGTGTTACAAATATTGCATCAAGTTTCCCATAACAATGTTGTTATGTGACATAATTCACAACACTAGGCCATATTTTTGAAATATTTTGGGTGTTACATAGTTTGATTCATGTTTCATGTACCTTTATCATTACACTGTGATGTTCATACCACCAAGACTAATTTTTAAAATATTTGGGATATTTAATATTTTGAGTAATATTCCTTGTATCATTTTCATTATGTGGTTTGGTTCTCAACAATAGGATAAAATTTTCAAATAATTTGGGATTTACATATTTTGAATTATGTTTTTCATATAAATGTTAATGTGTAGTGTAATTAACAACACTAAGACAAATTTTATAAATATCTGGGTGTTATATCAATGTCATTATGTGACATAATTCATAACACTGGAACATAATTTTGAAATATTTGTGGTGTTATATATTTTGAGTTAGGTTTCTTGTATCAATGTCATTATGCATCATATTTCACAATAATGCGACAAATTTTATCAATATTTGGGGTGTTGGATATTTTGAGTGAGGTTTCTCATAATAATGTCTTTGTTTGGTGCCATTCATAACACTAGGATGAACTTGAAAAATATTTGGGTTATTGCATCTTTTTAGTTATATCTTCCATAGCAATGATGTTACATGACATAGTTCACAACACCTAGACAAATTTATAAAACATTTCATCTATGAAATATTTTGAGTTGGGTTTCACATAACAATGTCATTACACAACATAATTCAAAAAATTTAAGAAAATTTAGGAAATATTTGGGTTGTTTCATATCTTGTGTCAAGTTTGTTGAAATATCATTCCATAGCATAATTTAGAACACTAGGAAAATATTTATAAATATATGGGGTTTTGCATATTTTGAGTCGAGTTTCCCATAATAATGGCATTATGTCACATAAATTTAAACATTGAGAAAAATTAGATAAATATTTGGTGTATTAATATTTTGAGTTGAGTTTATTTTAATAATGTCAATGCATTATGTAATTCACAACACTAGGATAATTTCAAAAATATTTAGGGTGTTTCATATTTTGTGCTAATTACCCTTACCAATGTCATTAAATTGCATAATTTATAATACTAGGAAAAACTTTATAAATATTTAAAGTGTTGCATATTTTTAGTTAGGTTTCCCATATCAATGTCATTGTGTGGTGTAATATACAACACTTGGAAATTTTTTGAAAATATCTGGTGTGTTTCATATTTTGAGTTGCATTTACCTTAATGGAATTATTATGAAACATAGTTAATATCATTTGGATAATTTTTAAAAATGTTTAAAGTGTTGAATATTTGGTGTCTCATTTATTATACTAATTTCATTATGCATCACAATTCAAAACACTAGGTATTTTAAAAAATTGTTTTGTTACATATTTTGAGTTAGGTTTCCCATACTAGTGCCATTATAAGTCATAATTCACTAAACTAGGACAAATTTTAGAAATATATTAGGTGATACATATTTAAAATCATGTTTACCATACTAATTTAATTTCATGGGGTAATTCACGATAGTGGGACAAGTTGTAGAAATACGTGACGTGCTGCATATTTTGAGTTAGGTTTCACATAACAATGTCAATGTGTTGTATAATTCACAACACTAGGACAAAATTAGAAAATGTTTTTTGTTTTATATTTTGAGTTAGTTCTCCCATACCAATGTTAATGTATGTTATAATTTTTCACACTAGTAACAATTATAGAAATATCTGGTGTCTTGTATAATTTTTGTCAAGTTTTTTGTACCAATGTCATTGCATGACAGGATTCACAACATTGGGACAAATTTCAAAAATATTTAGGGTCTTGAACATTTTGATTTGGTTTTAATAAACCAATTTGATTCATGAAATAATTCATAACACTATGAATTTTTTATAAATAGTTGGTTTATTGTATATTTTGAGTCTGGTTTCCCATACTGGTGTTTTTGTTTGTCTTAATTTGTAATAATGGGACATATTTTATAAATATCTGGCATGTTTCATAATTTTTTTGTCAAGTTTCATATACTAATATTATTTCATAGTGAAACTCATAATGCTATGACAAATTTTAGTAATATTTTTGGTTATACATATTTTGGGTCAATTTTTTTGTATGAATGTCATTATGTTACACAATTCACAACACTAGGACCAAGTTTTGAAATATTTGGGATGTTTTATATTTTTATTCAAGTTTACCATACCAATGTCATTGCATGGTGAAATTTTTAACACTTGTATATATTTTGAAAATATTTAAGGTGTTGCATATTTTGAGTTGGGTTTCTCATACCAATGTCTTTGTGTGATACAATTTATAACATTATGAAAAGTTTAAGAAATATTTTGGGTCTTTCATATTTTTAGTCAATTATCCTATACAAATGTTGTTACATATTTTAATGGTTGGAAAAATTTATTAAATATTTTGTCTGTTGATTACTTTAACTCATGTTTTCCATGCTAATGTCATTGTGCATTGTAAATCCCAACACTAGGATTTTTTTATAAATATTTTGAGTGTTGAATATTTCATGTTATGTTTATTGTACTAATTTAATTTCATGGAAAAATACTCAATACTAGGAAAATTTCAAAAATATTTTGGGTGTTGTATATTCTGATTTGGGTTTGTCATACCAATGTCATTGCATGGTGAAATTCATAAAACTATTAAAATTTCCAAAACTTTATGTGGTGTTGTACATTTTGAGTCAGTGTTTGTATGCCAATGTTGTTGCATAGTGTAGTTAAGAACATTGGTAAAACTTTTAAAATTATTTGGGGTGTTACATATTTTGAGTCGAGTTTCCCATACCAATGTCATTACATGGTGAAATTTGAAACAGTAGGTTAGTTTACATAAAAATTTGGGGTGTTGAATATTTTAAGTTGATTTTACCATACCCATTTCATGGTGTGGTGTAATTTGAAACCATGGGAATCTATTTTAAATATTTGGGGTGGTGCATATTTTGAGTCAAATTTCCCATACCAATGTCATTGTGCAGTGTAATTCATAACATTAAGACAAAATTTGAAATTATTTAGATTGTTTAATATTTTGAGTCAAGTTTTTATAATCAAAATCATTTTTTTCTACCATTCAAAACACTAAGATAAATTTCATAAATATTTGGGTTGTTGAAAAATTTGATTCTAGATTCTCATATTAGTGTCATTGTATGGCAAAATTTACAATGTTAGAACATATTTTGGAATTATTTCGCTTGTTACATATTTTGAACTAGGTTTATCATACCAATTTTGTTACATGGTGTAATTCATAATAGTTGGAAAATTTTGAAAAATATTTGTGGTGTTGTATATTTTGAGTTACATTGCACATACTAATGCCATTCTACATATTTTAGAAATATTCAAGTTATTGAATAGTTTTAGTAGGGTTTAATATACTAATGTCATTGTTTATAATAATTAATAACACTATAACAAATTTCAATTGTTTTTGGGTATGGCATACATTGAGTCAAGGTTTCCATAGTAATGTCATTACACCATGAAATTCTCAACATGGGACAAATTTCAAAAATATTTTTGGTGTTTAAAAATTTGAGTGGAGTTTCATGTATAAATCTCATTGAATGACATGATTTTCAACACTGGGACACATTAAATAAATATTTATAGTGTTGCATATTTTGAGTCATGTTCCCCATAGTAATATTTTTACATGACATAATTCATAAAACTTAGAAAAAAGTTAGAAATATTTGGGGTGTTGGAATTTTTTATTTGGTTTTATTATACCAATGTTGATTCATGATGTAATTCACAACACTGAGATTTTTTTTTAAATTATTTAGGGTGTTGAATATTTTGAGTTAGGTTTCACATACCAATGTTCTTTCATGTCATAATTTTCAACACTAAATTATATTTTTTAAATATTGGGGTGTTGAATATTTTAAGTAATGTTTTCCATACCGATGTTGTTACATGGTGTAATTCACAACACTATAATTTTTTTTAATATTTAGGATGTGGCATATTTTGAGTTAGGTTTCCCATACCAATTTCATTGTGTGGTGTGGTTTGAAAATTGGGATTTGTTTTAAAAATAATTGGGTTGTTACATACTTTGAGTCTGGTTTCTCATACCAATGTCATTATGTGATGTAATTTGTAACACTATGATAAATTTTAGAAATATTTGTATTTTTTCATATTTTGAGTCAAGTTTCTCATATTAATGTCATTATGCATCATATTTCAAAAAAAAAGAAAAATTGAGAAAAATTTGTGGTGTTGCATATTTTGAGTGAGGTTTCCTATACCAATATCTTTGTTTTGTCCATTCACAACACTAGGAAACATTTTTAAAATATTTGGATTGTTACATTTTTTGATTCATTTTTCTTCTATCTATGTCATTACATAATTTATTTTTCAACATTAGGATAACTTCCAAAACTACCTAGGGTGTTGCACATTTTGATTTGGGTTTTCCATACCATTGTCATCATAAAACAAAATTAAAAATTCTAGGACAAATTTGAGAAATGTTTTGTGTGTTTCATATTATGATTTAGGTTTCCTCTACTAATGTAATTCCATTATGTAATTTAAAACACTAGCAATTTTTTTTGGAAATATCTGGGGTGTTGTATATTTTTAGTTGAGATTCCCATACCAAGTCATTTTGTTGCATAATTTTGAACACTTAGAATCTTTTTGGAAATATTTAGGGTGTTTCATGTTTTGATTTGTCTTTATTATATTAATTTATTTACATGATGTAATTTAGAACACTAGGAAAAATTTAAATAATGTTTGGGGTGTTTCATGTTTTTCTGTTGAGTTTCCCCTACCAATGTTATTGTGTTGCACAATTCATAATACTAGGAAATTTTTTATAAATAATTTATGTTTTAAATATTTTTATTTAGGTTTAATATACAAATGTTGTTATGAAATGTAAATTAAAAAATGGGACAACATTTGAAAATATTTGGTGTGTTTCATATTTTATGTTGGGTGTCCCCTACCAATATCATTATGTAGCACAATTCACAACAATGGGAAAAACTTATGAAATATTTAGGGTGTGGTATATTTTATATAAGGTTTCTCATACCAATATCATTTTGCATCACAATTCACAACACTAGGTAAAACTATATAAATATTTTGTGTTACATATTTTGAGTTATGTTTTCCATACTAATCTCATTGCACATCATAATTTGTAACACTAGGAAATTTTTTAGAAATATATGAGGTGTTACATATTTCTAGTGAGGTTCCCCATACTAATGTCATTATGTGGAATAATTATAAACATTGGGATAAATATTAAAAATATTTATGATGTTGCATATTTTTATTTAGGTTTCCCATACCAATTTTATTGTGTGTCAAAATTTGTAACACTAGGACAAATTCTAAAAACATTTTGGGTGTTGAATATTTTTAGTTAGGTTTCTCATACCAATATACATGGAAAAATAAATAATAGTAAGATAAATTTTAGAAATATTGTGGGTGTTGTATATTTTGAATCAAGTTTCTCATACTAATTCATTATGTGGTACAATTCAAAACATTAGGACAAATTTCAAAAATACTTGGGGAGTTGCATATTTTGCATTGGGTTTTTCATACCAATGTCAATGCATGACATAATTCATAGAACTAGGAAAATTTTTATAAATTTTCAGGATTTTTCATATTTTAAGTTAGGTTTTACATACCAATGTCATTGGGGAATGTAATTCACAAAACTAAAACAAACTTTGGAAATATTTGTAGTGTTTTAAATTTTTATTTGGGTTTGCTGTATTAATGTTATTACAAAGTGAAATACAAAATGATGAGACCAATTTTAGAAATATTTTGGGTGTTGAATATTTTGAGTCATGTTTGCCATACCAATGTTGTTACATTGCATAATTCACAAACTATATATTTTTTTAAATATTTGGGGTGTTATATATTTTATGTGGGTTTTCACGTAAAAATGTCATTATGTAGTGAAATTTTAAACACTTAGACCAATAATGAAAATATTTGCGGTGTTACCTATTTTGATTTGGGTTCCCATAACAATGTCATTGTGTGGTATAATTTTTTGTGGAAAATTTCAAAAATATTTGGGGTGTTTTATATTTTGAGTCAGTTTACCATACTAGTGTTAATGCATGTCATAATTCACAAAAATGTGACAAATTTCATAGTTATTTGGCCTATTAAATATTTGAAGTCAGGTTTAACATATTAATTTTATTAAAATGGTTATAATGTTGGTCCCCTTTAATTTAGAATATGTAATTTTCCTTTCGATTATTGACTCAGTTATGGACAAGGTGGAGTATCAACTATACAGCACTATCTATTAGTCAAATGAAATGGGCTCCATCCTAATATTAAAATATTAAAAAATTGGGCATTCATGAACTATTGTTTAAGATATACTATGGAAATTACTCTCATTTAAATTAATTATTTTCTCATCACCTTCTCCAATAAAGACTATTTGTTAAGAATCCTTTATGAAGGCCTTTGATTCATGGGAAAAATATTTTTATTAATCTACAAATAGATACTAGGATTTTATCATGATGAGGATTAAAATGAAGAATTTATTTTCTATAATTCTCTCTTAGAACTCCCACTTGAGTTTTGGCATGGACATGTCATTTTTGGGATAGCTCAATCTTTTGATTTTTTGTTAGCTATAGACACAACTACTTTGTCATGAGGAAGACTTTAAAAAAATAGATTCAAGGTCTTGATCTCCCCATCCAAATTGATCTCAGGACTCTACTAATAATATCAAAAGATTATTTATGGATTAAAATTATAAATTATATGTATTCTCTGGACTTTGTGAGTCTTACACCAACATTGAACATTTGGGGAAGTTATTCCATAACAATAAATATTCCCATAGAAATGGGGAGTCCTATATAAATTGAGACAAAGAGATTTGTAAGGATGTATCTTATATGGATTATAAAATGAAACCACAATTAAAGGACTACACTCAGTTACAACCCCACTTTTCCTTTGTAGAATCATATTCAAGTCAATAGTTATTAGATAAATTCCACCTGTAGCCTCATTTTGGGCTAAATGTCACTTTGAGGAATTTTAATGAACTAGATAATGGAGGAGTGATGCAACCTATTACTTTCAACCATGTAGAGGATTCAAATTTTCATGAGGGTCTAGTAAATCCTAAACCATTTTTTTTAGTGAAATCAACCACATTGGTAGTTACTTCTAACCTATTTGTAACTATAAATTCCATACCCCAATATAATATCAAGGGTAATTAAAGTCCTAAATCAATAATATATGAAGATGGAGATCAATTTATTTCACTTAAGAATATTTTAGATGATAAGGTAACTTGTAAAAGGATCTTCCCTTTCACTCCCATTCTTTTAAGTCTTCTATATAGGCTCCATAACTAAAGGAAGAATGGGGGAATTCACCACCATCAAGATCTTGGCTCCATCATATAAATATGACACCATGTACGAAAAAAGTATATTATGGCACTAAAAATAATCAAAGAGGGATGCCTCCTACTCGTGGTAAGTGGGTTCTAGATATGGAAGAGGAAACAATAAAAGGTACTCAAAGTTCCCTTCTAGAGAGAAAACCACCTATTTCATAATGGACCATAATATTTCCTTTTTATTTATGGTTATATGAGATTTGGTATAAGTCTTTATCTTTTGGGATTTTAGGAAACATAGTATTGTCTTTGTGTGATGTTTTGGATTATCTTATCCTTTGGAGCCGTTGTGACTTTTACCTTATTCTGGTGTGTTATTTTTCCCTTCATTTTTAACTTGGATCTATCTTTTTTTTACTTCCATCAATTTTTCCATCTATTTAAATCTTATGGTAGTAGGCCAATTAATTTGACCATTCTTATAGGGATTTTTTATTTTGATTTGATTTACAAAAAGTATCCACTTTTGGTAGATTAAATTTAATCACTTATTTTAACCTACATTACTTTTATTATATTAGTCTCTTTCCCTCATGGATGTTCTAATGCCATATTGTCATCCAAATTCATGTACTGGAATGATGTGTAACCTATTACCTCATATGCATTCTCTTCTCTCTTTCTTCATTTCCTTACTAGCTTAGGATCTATATCTAATGCATGCCTAAGTTATGATTAATTTCATTATTTTGCATTTATTTTTGCCTCTCATGTTTAGTTTTAAGTATTTCTTATATTTTTCCTTTTCACCACATTGTCCTTTTACTTCTACGTGTGTTACACTATGTTTTGCCTTTTTTATGTCTAATTTCATGTATTCTTGAGAAGACTCTCAAGGGACTGAAAATGATTCCCATGAGGGAGAAAGAAGAAAATTAAGTATTTGAATTATTAAACCCAAATATTAATTTGAGATCATGAATAACAATCATATTATGTGGGGCATTATTTAAAGTGGTTGCCTTACCTAATTCATGTTAAAGATAGATGAGAATGACTCAATCATATCCAAGGAGTTGATCATATCATGGAAGGATAAATTAGTTATTATAAAAGGCATGATATTGGAAGATTATGAGGAGTCTATCTCTCAAGTTATAGGGCTTGATATCCATGAATTAATCTATTATAAATCCAAAATTATGAAATATGAATGGGTCACAAAATTTTTTAACTCCACTAAAAATGGTAAAAAGGTCACAAATTGAGGCATGTTAATCTTCTTGAACCTATTCTAAATTGTTGTAAAAGGTATTTTTTTATCTCATTTTTGATTCCAGATTGAACTTGGTATGGTTTGATCACTTTATACTCTTGAATACTTTCAAGAATGTTTTAAAAACCATCCCTCCCTTCTTCTTTCTACATTCCTTGGAAGACTTAGTTGTGGCCTTTCAATGTATTAATAGGGTCTATATTTCACACCAAGATCTTATTCTCTTATTATTCAAAAATGACACTTTAGAGATAAGCAAGATAATGTCACTAACACAAGTTCCATCTCAATAATGAATAAAGGTATGAAATGAGCTAAAGGAGAAGCTAGTAGGATGAGGAAGATGCTGATTTTCAAAATCAAGAAGTTAGAGGAATTGAAGGAGGTAAAAATTGGGACCAATGCACTAGATAAAATTCTATCAAAACTCTTGGCCCTAGATATTGATGCCTTAAATTATCATGACCAATAGATTATGACTAGATTTGTGACTTACTCACCTAGATAAATACATCTCTCTCTCAAACTAGGCCTGAATAATAAGGCCATACAACTGACATGATGAGAAAATAAGTTTAAGAAATTTGAGGATTTTTCTCTCCTAAAACTAACTTGGAAATGAAAGAGGTATTCATTTAGGCTAATAGAACCCCCATAATATATATATGGAATACTTGGAGGACATTCAATTTTTAGGTTCTTCTTGGAAATGTTCTAGAGTGGTCTATTCTCCTCAACCAACCCCCAAGATTACTCCTTCCCTTTTTAGAGCTGCAGGTCTTAAACATAGGAGAAAATATGGACATGGTTTTAGGAATAAGGGGAAGGTGTTGAAGAGTCCCCATTAGAGTCGTTGGTGTTCATCCTCAATATTTATTGGTTTGGCTATTCTCTTTTGCATCATTGATAAATTTCATTTTTCTAATTAGTTTTCTTAGTCTCTTTGGTCTTGTGGTTATTAGGTCTTGTTTTGGTCAAATATGTTGTGACCTAATTTTTTTTATAGTTTTTCAAGACATTTTTTCTCCTTTAAAAAAAACTCTAGCTTCCCATTTTGTCTAGGATCAGTTTCACACTAGTCAAATGAAGGCTTAACTTAATCCAAACATACTAATGTTGTTTCATATTATAATTCACAACACTAGAAATTATTTTTGAAATATTTTTGGAATTTATTATTTTAAATCACATTTCTAATGCCAATGTCCTTAAATGGCACAATAGATAACACTAAGACAAATTTTAGAACTATTTCAAGTGTTGCATATTTTGATTTGGGTGTGTTGACCATTATTATTATGAGATGCAATTGAAAAAACTAAGAAAAATTATAGTTTTTTTTGGTGTATTGCATATTTTAAGTTAAGTTTTAAATACATATGTCATTACATCATGAAATTTTCAACACCAAGACAAATTAAAAAATATTTGTGGTGTTGCATATTTTTATTTGAGTTTCCCATAACAATTTCATTTAGGTAAAATAATTAACAACATTGGGTCAATTTTCCAAAATATTTTAGGTGTTTAATATTTTGAGTCATGTTTCAAATTATAATGTCATTATGCATTACAATTTGTAAAAATAGGAAAAAATTTATAAATATTTTTGGTGTTGCAAATTTTGAGTCAAATTTTCCATGTTGATGACATTTTGTGTCATAATTCACAACACTAGGAAAATTTTGAAAATATTTGGGGTGTTGAATATATTTATTTTATTTTATTGAAGTAATGTAAATCATAATGGGATTCATAACACTAAGACAAATTTCTAAAATATTTGGGATGTTGCATAATTTGAGTAAGGTTTCACATACCAATGTCATTACATGACAAAATTCATAACACTAAGACATATTTTTAAATTATTTTAGATGTTACATATTTATAATTAGGTTTCCCATATCAATGTAATTATATATCTTAATTCATAAAACTAGGACAAATTTCAAAAATATTTGGTGTTTTGAATTTTTTGAGTCATGTTTCACATACCAATGTCATTATGTGTTGTAATTTGGAACATGAAGATGAATTTTATAAATATTTGGGGTATTGAATATTTTTAGTCTAGTTTAGCATAAAAATGTCACCACATGTTACAATTCACAAAACTAGAACAAATTTAAAAAATATTTGGGGTGTTGCATATTTTATGTCAAGTTTCCTATACCAATGTTATTGTTCCATGAAATTCAAAACACTGGAAAAAATATTAGAAATATTTGGGGTATTGCATATTTAGAGTGGTGTTTCCCATACCAATGTAATTACATGACATAATTTTCAACATTATTAGAAATTATGGAAATATTTTTGTTGTTGCATATTTTGAGTCAGGTTTCCTATACCGATCATTTCATAACATAATTCACAACACTAGATTAAAATTTATAAAGTTTTGGGGTTTTTCATATTTTGAATCTAGTTTCTAATAAAAATGTTATTTCATGATGTAATTTAAAACATTAGGATAAATTTTGGAAATATTTGGGTTGTTGGATATTTTGAGTCAAGTTTCTTGTACCAATGTTGTGTGATGCAATTTGAAACATTATGACAATTATTGGAAATATGTATGGTGTTGCATTTTTTAATTTGTGTTTATTGTAATAGTTTTGTTGTATGATGTAATTCACAACACTTCAAAAAATATCAAAAATATGTTTTGGTGTTACATATTTAGAATCTAGTTTCCCTTACCAAGGTCATTTCACTACATAATTCATAATATCGAGACAAATTTTAGAAATATTTGAGTTTTTACATATCTTTAGTTGTAAAAATGTCATTTTTAGTGTAATTTAAAACATTAAGACAAGTTTCAAAAATATTCTATGTTTAGCATGTTTTGAGGCAGGGTTTCCCCTACCAACATCATTTTGTGGTGTAATTTAAAACATCGAGGTAAATTTTAAAAATATTTAGGTTTTTAAATATTTTGTGTTGGGTTTCTCATACCAATGTCATTATGTGTCATAATTTAAAATACTAGGGAAAATTTTAGAAATATTTTGGGTGTTGTATATTTTGATTCAAATTTCTCATACTAATGTCATTTCATGGCACAATTCAGAACATTATGACAAATTTTAGAATTATATGTCATTTTACATATTTTGAGCTAAGTTTCCCATACAAATGTTGTTTCATTGTATAATTTACAACACTAGGACAAATGTCAAAAATATTTGGTATTTTACATATTTTGAATTATGTTTCCCCTACCAATGTCATTATGCAATATAATTCATAAAAATGGGACAAATTTTGAAAGTAATTAGGGTATTGTATATTTTGATCTAGGTTTCTTGTACTATTTTAATTATGTATCTAGGGTAAATGTTAATATCCCATATTTAAACCCATAGGTTTTTTTAGGTTAATTTAATTTGTAGCCTTGGAAAAATTTTAGGTTCTAAAGGTGACTTTTTAATTTCATGCTTTTTAATACAGCTACCCATCTACAGAATGGTATAAAGTAATCTCAAGTGATGCCCAATTAAAAAATTTCATTAGGAAACACATGTTTCCACTTGGTTGCATCATGTAGTTTAATGGTGCATATTGCTACTTAGTTCCACCATGTAACCAAGTGACATCTATTATCACCTAGTTTCATCATGCGATCGGGCAATATAAAGTATCACCCCATTGGAAGGTGTAGCCATATGATAGTAGGTTCCACCTAGATACATAATGAAGATAGTAAACTATAGGTTGCAATTGACTAAATTTTGTATCTAGTCAGGTGGTGGAAATATATAGTCAAGTGGTAATAATTGAGTGATAGATAAAATGAGGTGGTTTTAAGGATGCAATTAGGTAGTGACAAATAGGTAGATACAAGGATGTAGTTAAATCCCTCATGATTCAACTTATCAAAGAGGTAAAAAATGAGATTTGGATGAAATCCTTTCTTAACATATGTATATAAGGTGAATTAGATGGCTACCCATTCAATTATTATAAATAATTGGTGACTTGACACATAAAAAATTTACATACCATATTTTTAGGCAATTGGGTCTTATGTACTACTCCTATATTCAAAAATATAATTTCCCAAAAAATTAATATTCATGACTTAACAAATATTTTCCACTAAAATTTACCCCATGTGGCACAATACAAATTTCAATTTGTTTTTTTTGCATATTTTGAGTTGGATGTATCATACCAATATTATTGCATCACATAATTCATAACACTAAAATTTAATAAATGTTTGTGTTTTTGCATATTTTGAGTCATGTTTCATGTATCAATGTCATTATGCGATGTAATACACAACACTAAAACTAATTTTGAAAATATTTTCAATTTTTGATATTTTGAGTCATGTTTCCTATACTAATGTTATTTCATATTGTAATTTACAATGTTGGGACAAATTTCAAAAATATTTGGGGTGTTACATATTTTGAGTCAAGTTTCTCATACCACTATAATTATGTTTTGGAATTCATAACACTAAGACAATTTTTTTATAAAATATTTGGGTTGTTTTAAATTTTGAGATTTTTTTCACATACTAATTTAATTTAATAGTGAAATTTTTAACAATGAGACACGTTTCAAAAATATTTTAGTGTTTGATATTTTGATCTAATTTTCCCATACCAATGTCATTATATGACTCAATACAAAACATTGAAAAAAAATCCAAAAGTAATTAGGTTTTTACATATTTTGAGTTAGGTTTATTATACAAATGTCATTTCATGGCATAGTTCACAACAATGGAAATAATTTGAAAACATTTTTGTTGTTGCATATTTTAAGTTGCATTTCCTATACTAATGTCATTACCTGGCATAATACAAAACACTAGCTCAATTTTTAGAGATATTTGGGGTGTTTCATATTTTGATTCAAGTTTCCCATACCAATGTCATTACATGGTGAAATTTTCAATAGTGGTATTTTTTAAAGATATTTGGGGTGTTGCATATTTTGAGTCAGATTTCCTATACTAATGTCATTTCATGCACAATTCATAACATAAGATAATTTTTTAAAATAATTGAGGTGTTTCATATTTTGAGTTGACTTTCCTAAAACAATGTCATTATGTGGAGTAATTTTAAAAATAAAACAAATTTTAGAAATATTTGGAGTGTTGCATATTTTGAGTTATGTTTTCCCATACCAATGACATTATATTGTGTAATTCACAACATTGTGACATATTTTGAAATTGTTTTTATTGTTAAATATTTTGAATTGGTTTCCCAAAACAATGTAATTATGTGGTATAATTCAAGAAAATGGGAAAATTTTCAAAAATATATGGGGTTTTTCATATTTTGAGTGATGTTTCCCATACCAATGTCATTGTGCAACACAATTTGGAGTGCTATGAAATTTTTTATAAATATTTTGGTTGTTTCATATTTTGAGAGAGGTTTACCATATTAATGTCATTTTGAATAAAAATTAACAACACTATAAATTTTTAAAATAAAATTGGTGGGTTCCATACTTTGACTTAAGTTTATCATACCAATGTTGTTGTGTTATACAATTTTCAATAGTAAGACAAATTTTAGAAATATTTAGGGTCTTGTATATCTTGAGTGGATTTTATAGTATCAATGTAATTAAATAACACAATTTTTAACACTATGAAAAATTATATAAATATTTGAGGTGTTGCATATTTTGAGTCAATCTTCTCACACCAATGTCTTTACATAACATAATTCAGAACATTGGGATAAAATTTTGAAATTTTTAGGGTGTTGTATATTTTTAGTCAAGGTTCCCATACAAATGTTTTTTCATGATAAAATTCACAACACTAAGATAAATTTTGGAAATATTTGGGTTGTTTCATATTTTGAGTTAGGTTTCCCATACCAATGTCATGTAGTGCAATTTTCAACATTGGGAGAAATTTTTGAAATACTTAGTGTGTTGCATTTTTTAAGTGAGGTTTATTCTATAAATGTTGTTGAAAAAATAATTTGGAAACTTTAGATAATTTATGGAAATATTTGAGGTGTTACATAAATTGAGTTAAGTTTCCTATAGAAATGTTGTTGTATGATTTAATTTGTAACAGTGAGAATAATTTTCAAAGTACCTAGGTTGTTGCATATTTGTTTTTAGGTTTCCCATATTAATGTCATTAAATGAAATAATTCATAACATTAACACAAATTTCATAAATATTTGGGGTGTTACATTTTTTGATTCACTTTTCTCATACAAATGTTGTTTTGCATGATAGTTGGAATCACTAAGACAAAGTTAAATAACATTTCGTTTATTACACATTTTGAATGGGTTTTCTCATAATGAAGTCTTTTTGGGGTGTCATTCACAACATTGGGACAAATTTTATAATTATTTGGGGTGTTACATATTTTGACTTGGATTTCTTATACCAATATTGTTACATGACATAATTCAAAACATAGTGACAAATTTTTAAAATATTTTATGTTTTGCCTATTTTGAGTTGGTTTCCCATAATAATGTTGTTGTATGAAGCAATTTCAAACACTAGGATATATTTAGGAAATATTTTCCTTGTTACATATTTTACATTAGGTTTCTTGTCTAATATGACTCCTCAATGAAATTCATAAAATTAGGACAAATATCATAAATATATGGGGTGATGTTTATTTCAATTTGAGTTTACCATACCAATGTCATTATGATTCACAATTTGAAACATTGGGGAAATTTTTAAATACATGAGGTGTTACATATTTTGACTCAGGTTTTATTTACTAATGTCATTGCATGATGTAATTCACAACATTGAGACAAATTTCAAAAATGTATTAGGTGTTTCATATTTTTAGTAATTTCTCATACGAATGTCATTACATGATTTAAATTACAAAAATGGATAGATTTTTTAAAATATTTTGTATGTTGCATAATTTTAATTAGGTTCCCCTACAAATGTCATTTTGTGATGCAATCATTTGCAACATAGGCATAAATTTTTGAAAAAAAATGGGTTGTTGGATATTTTGTGTCAATTTCTCATTATAATGTTATTATGTACCCAATTTATAAAATTGGGACAAATTATAGAAATATTTGGGATGTTTCATATTTTGAGTTAGGTTTCCCATAATAATGTCATTTATATCACAATTCATAAAACTAGGACCAAATATATAGATATATGGGGTGTTACATATTTTGAGTCAATTTTCCATAAGGTCATTATGTGGCATAATTCACAACACTGGGACAAATTTCAACAATATTTTGGGTGTCCCATGTTTTCAGTAATGTTTCTTGTACCAATGTCATTGTATAACATAATTTACAACACTAGGACAAGTTTTGAAAACATTTGAGGTGTTTCATATTTTGAGTTAGATTTCCCATACCAATGTTAATATATGGTACAATTCATAACAATAAGACACATTTTAGAACTATTTGGGGTTTTGTATATTTTTAGTCAGCTTTGACATATTGATATCATTGTGTGGTAATTCCCAACACTGGGAAAAATTTACAAAATACTTAGGGTGTTACAAATTTTTAGTTGGGTTTCCTCTACCAATGTCATTGTGTGACACAATTAATAAGACTAGGAATATTTTGTAAAAATTTGGTTGTTTCATGATTTGAATCAAATTTCATTTACCAATGTCATTGTCTGGTGTGATTCACAACACTAGAAAAAATGAAATATTTGGGGTGTTGCATATTTTGAGTCACATTTGCCTTATCAATGTCATTTCATGACATAAATTGTAATTATGGGACAAATTTTAGAAATACTTAGGTGTTGCATATTTTTATTTGAGTTTTCTATACCATTGTCATTACGTGATGTAATTTAATTTTCTAGGAAAAATTACAAAATTAATTTATGGTGTTACATATTATGAAACAAGTTTCCCATAAAAATTTTGATGCATGATATAATTAATTTCATTGGTACGTATATCAAAAATATTTTGGGTGTTGCATATTATGAGTCAAGCATCCTATACCAATGTCATTACATGGTGTAATTCACAACAATAAGAATTATTGAGAAACATTTGAGGTGTTATATATTATGATTTAGGTTTCCCATACTAATGTCATTATGTGGCACAATTCATAAAACTAGGACAAAGTTATGATATATTTGGGGTGTTTCATATATTGAGTTAAGTTTCCCATAACAATGTCATTATTATTATAGTTCACAACATTGGGACAAGTTTTAAAAATATTTTGGATTTTGCATATTTTATATCAATATGAATATATAACTGTCATTACATGGTGTAGTTTGTAACATTAGGACAAACTAGAGAAATATATAGGGTGTTACATATTTTGAGTCAGGTTTCCCATACCAATGTCTTTATATTGCACAATTCACAACATTGGGACATAATTCATATATATTTAGGGGTTTTTATATTTTGATCAAAGCTTCCTATACTAAATTCATTATGCGGTTGAATTCCAATATTGGGACAAATTTAAAAATAGTAGTGTTTTTAAATATTTTAAATTGGGTTTCCCATACCCATGTCACTAACTAGTGCAATTTTTAGTAACATTAGAGAAAATTTGGAAATATTTAGGTACTTACATATTTTGAGTCATTTCTCATACCAATGGCATTTTGTGATTTTATTTGTAAAATTGGGATAAATTTTTAAACTATTTAGGGTTTTATATTTTTTTAGTTGATTTTAATATGCCAATGTCATTGCATAATGTAATTCATAACATGAGGACAAATTTCATAAATATTTGGATTGCTGCATAATTTGAATTAGGATTCCCATACTAATGTCATTGTATGAAACAACTTGTAACATTGGGACATATTTAGGATGTTACATATTTTGAGTTAGGTTTCCTATACCAATGTCATTTCATGACATAATTCACAATAGTAGGACAAATTTCAAACATATTTGGGGTGTTGGTATTTTTATTCTAGTTTCTTGTACCAATGTCATTGTGTGTCACAATTTGAAACACTAGGACAAATTTGAGAAATATTAAGTGTGCTAAATATTTTGAATTAGGTTTACCATACGAGTGTCTTTTTGCACCATATTTGATAATATTGAAACAAATTTTGAAAATATTTTAGATGCTGTATATTATGAGTTACGTTTTTCATACCAATGTTGTGTTGTGAAATTTGAAACACTAGGACAAATTCTATAAATATTTATGGTGTTGTATATTTTGAGTGGAGTTTCATGTACCAATGTCATTACATGACTCAATTTTTAAAATTAGGATAAATTATAGTAATATTTGTGTTGTTGCATATTTTTAGTTGGGTTGCCCATAATAGTGTCATTACATGGCATAACTCTCAATATTGGTATAAAATTTATAAATATTTGGCATGTTTCATATTTTGAGTTGAGATTCTTATACCAATGTTATTGATTAATGTAATTTTCAACATTGGGACAAATTTTTGAAATATTTGGGTTGTTTCATATTTTGAGTAAGGTTTCACATACCAATGTCATTGTATGGTGTGATTTGTAACACTAGGACAAATTATAGAAATATTTGGGGTTCTAAATACTTTATCTTAGGTTTCCTGTATCAATGTCATTACATGGCATAATTTTTTTTCCTAGGACAAATTTTAAAAATATTTAGGGTGTTTCATATTTTGAGTCATAGTTCCTATACCAATATTATTTTGTAGTGTAGTTCATAACACTAGGACAAAGTTTTAAAATATTTAGGGTGTTTCAAATTTTGAAGTGGGTTTCTTGTACCAATGTCATTATTTTGTATGGTTTTGAAAACATGGAAAATTTTTGGAAAAATTTAAGGTGCTATATATTTTGAGTCAGTTTCTTTGTAGCAATGTCAATGTGTGACACAATTCACAACACAAAAAATATAGAAATATTTTAGGTATTACATATTATGAGTCAATTTTACCATACCAATGTTGTTGAATGATTAAATTCAAAACACTTAGATAAATTTTAGAAATATTTATTTTTTTGCATATTTTGATTTAGTTTTTTCATACCAGTGTTGTCATATCATGTAGTTTTGAACATTATGTGATATTTAAAAAATAGTTAACATTCTCATACCAATGTAATTAGATGTCACAATTTAAAATATTGGAAAAATTTATAAAATCTTTGTGGTGTTTCATATTTTTATTGATGTTTCCTATAAAAATGTCATTTCAATACATAATTCAAAACATTGGAGAAATTTTCATAAATATACATGGTGTTGCATATTTTGGGTCAAGTTTCCTATACCAATGTCATTATGTGAAGTAATTTGTATCACTCAATCAAATTTTATAAATGTTTTGGGTGTTCATATTTTGATTTAGGTTTCCTATACCAATGTTGTTACATCTCAAAATTCACAACATTAAGACAAATTTTATAATTATTTACGGTGTTGTATATTTTTAGTCAAGGTCTTGATACTAATGTTATGATACTACATAATTTGAAACACTAGGATAAATTTTATATAATTTGAAACAACAATGAGATAAATTGTTTAAATATTTTGGGTGGTGCACATTTTAGGTTTACCATATAAATTTTGTTTTACAACACAATTCAAAACTCTAGGAAAATTAAGAAAATTTTGGACTATTGGATATTTTGAGTTAGATTTACCTTTACAATGTAATTGCATAATTAAATACATAACACATGGAAAAAAATTAAAATATCCAGGGTATTACATATTTTGAGTCATGTTTCTCATACAAATGACATCATGTCAAGTAGTTCACCATATTAGAAAATATTTTAGTTATATTTGTGGTGCCACATATTTATATATGGGTTTACAATAATAATGTCATTATTCATTTAAATTAATAACACTAGGATAAATTTTAGAAATATTTTGGGTGTTGCATATTTCGAATTGGGTTTCCTATACCAATGTTGTTACATCTCAAAATTCACAACAGTAAGACAAATTTTATAATTATTTGCGGTGTTGTATATTTTGAGTCAAGTTTTTGATACTAATGTTATCATACTACATATTTGAAACACTAGGATAAATTTTATAAATATTTGTGATGTGGTATATTTTGACTTAGATTTCCCGTATTGATGTCATTTTGTGGAACAATTCATAGCATTGCAAAATATTTTAAAAATATTTGAGTTGTTAAATATTTTGTGTTGGTTTTTCATAACAATGTCTTTTCATGATGTAATTCTCAATTCTAGGATGAATTTTATAAGTATTAGGGTTTTTGCATATTTCGAGTCAAGTTATATGTACCAATGTTGTTATGGGGTATAATTCAAAACACTATGAAAAAATGTTTAAATATTTTGGGATGTTGCATATTTTGAGCTGGGTTTTCCATAAGAATGTTAGTACATGACATAATTTGGATCATGGGGAAAGTTTTTATAAATATTTGTGGTGTTGTATATTTTGATTCAAGTTTCTCATATGAATGTCACTTCACAGTCTAGTTCATAACACTAAAAAAAATTAAAATATTTGGGTTGTTTGATATTTTGAGTCAAGTTTCCCATACAATGTCATTGTGCAGAATGGTTGAAAATAATGTGACAAATTTTGGAAATATTGGGGTTCTTATTTTTTTTGTTGGGTATCCCATACTAATCTTATTATGTGGAACAATTCACAACAAACTCAAATTTAAGAAATATTTAGGGTGTTGCACAATTTTAGTCAAGTTTTCCATATAATGTTTTTGCATGATGCATTTCATAACACTTAGACAAATTTTATACATATTTAATATGTTTCACATTTTGAGTCATGTTTATCATACCAAAGTAATGGTGCCACATAATTTATAATACTAGGAGATATTTTTAAAATATTTTAGTTTTGTATATTTGAGTCAAGTTTCCCATAACAATATCAGTCCATCATAATTCAAAACATTAGGATAAACTTTACAAATATTTGTGGTGTCTCATATTTTGAGTAATGTTTGAAAATAATTCAATTACAACACATAATTAAAATCATTGGAATAAATTTAAGAAATATTTAGGTTGTTGTATATTTTGTGTTAGGTTTCCCATAATAATGTCATTACGTGATGCGATTTGCAACACAAATTTTTTTGAAGTATTTGGGGTGTTGCATATTTTGATTTATGTTTCCCATACCAATGTAATTTTATAGTGTAATTCAAAACAATTTGTTAAATTTTTGAAATATTTGGGGTGTTGGATATGTTGAGTCAGGTTTCCTATACCAATGTTGTTGTGTAAGATAATTTGTAACACTGGGAAAAATTTTGGAAAAATTTGTGGTGTTTGATATTTTTAGTCATGTTTACTAAACACATGTAATTGTGTGGAGTAATTTCCAACATCAAGAATTTTTTTTGAAATATTTGGGTTGTTGCATGTTTTGAGTCATGTTTCCTATACAAATGTCCTTGTGTTTTAAAATACACAAGACTAGGATAAATTTCATAAATATTTTTTGTGTCACATATTTTGAGATGGTTTTCCCATACTAATGTTCTTTGGTTACACAATTCATAACCCTAGGAAGTTTTTTAAAAATATTTGGGTTGTATATTTTGATTTGAGTATCCTATATCAATATTGTTGCATGACATAATTCACAACACTAGTACAAATTTAAAAAATATTTGGGGTGTTGTATATTTTGAGTTGGGTTTCTAATACTAATGCCATTATAATTCATAATTTTAAATACTGTGATAAATTTTAGAAATATCTAGGGTGTAAAATATTATGAGTCTAGTTTCCAATACTAATGTCATTACGTGGTATAATTCTCAAAACAAAAAAAATCAAAAATATTTGGTGTGTTACATATTTTGAGTTGGGTTTCCCATACTAATGCCATTTTATGACACAATTGACAACATTAGGATAAATTTAATAAATAGTTGGGTTGTTAAATATTTTGAGTTAATTTCATATACTAATGTCATTACATGGTGTAATTCACAACACTTGGACCAATTTTGGAAATATTTATGATGTTTGATTTTTTGAGTTGGGTTTCCCATACCAATGTCATTGTGTCACATAATTAAAATAGTGGGAAAATTTTAGGAAAATTTGGGTTATTGCATATTTTGATTCAGGTTTCCCAACAAAAAGTTATTTCATAACACAATTCATAACACTAGGATAAAATTCATAAATATTTGGGGAGTTGTATATTTTGAGTCAATTTTCTCATACCAAAGTCATTGTATGACATAATTCATAACAATAAGACATTTTTTTAATATTTTGGGAGTTACATATTTTGGTTTAGGTTTCACATACCAATGTTGTTGCATGGTATAACTCATAAATCTAAGACAAATTATGGAAATATTCAGGGTGTTGTATATTTTAAGTTGGGTTTCCTATATTAGTTTCATTACATGAAGTAATTATTAACATTGGGAAAAAAATTTGAAATATTTGGCGTGTCTAATAAAGTAAAGTTTGCTGTAACAATGTCATTTCATGATTTAGTTCACAATACTAGGAAAATTTATAGAAATATCTTAGGTGTTACATATTTTGAGTCAGGTTTATCATACTAATGTCATTGTGTGGCATGGTTCATAACACTAGGACAAATATTGTAAATATTTTGGGTGTTGCATATTTTTGGTATGTTTCCTATACAAATATCATTATACAACATAATTTTCAACACTAGAAAAATTTTCAAAAATATTACGGTGTTATATATTTTGAGTTAGGTTTCCCATACCAATGTCATCTACAAATTTATAAGAACATTGGGAAATATTTTTGAAATATTAAAGGTTTTTACATATTTTGAGTAGGGTTTCTCATACCATTGTCATTGCATGATGTAATTTACAACATTTGGATAAATTTAATAAATATTTGAGATGTAGCATATTTTGTGTTTAGTTTTAAATACCAATGTTATTGCATAACATAATATATAACAAGGGGCAAAATTTTAGAAATACTTATGGCGTTGCATATTTTGAAAATATTTGGAATGCTAAATATTTTGAGTCTAGTTTCATGTACCAATGTTTTTTTCCATGCAATTCACCACATTGGGATAAATTTTAGAAATATTTGGGGTGTTTCATATTTTTACTCATATTTCCCGTAATAATGTTGTTAAATGATGTAGTTTGAAACATAGAAATTTTTGTTTAAATATTTTGGGTGTTACATATTTTGAGTTTAATTTATCATACCAATGTAACTGTGTTTCACAACATTTGCAAATTTTTTTGGAAATGGTTTTAGTGTTGTCTATTTTGAGTTGGGTTTCTTGTAATAATTCCATTATGCAACAAAATTTTAAATATTGGGAGAAATATTAAGAATATTTGGGGTGTTTCATATTTTGAGTCAGCTGTCTTATACCAATGTCACTATGTCTCATAATTAAAAACATTTTGACAAATATCATAAATATTTGAGTTTTTACATATTTTGAGTTGGATTTCTAATACCAATGTCATTACATAGTGAAATTTGCAAAACCAAGAAAAAATACAAGAATATTTTGTGTGTATCATATTTTGATTTAGATTTTCCATACCAATGTTATTTTTCATCATAATTCATTGGGACAAATATTATGGGTGTTGTATATTTTGAGCTAGGTTTTATATACAAATGTTGTTATGCATCAAATTTTGTAACACTAGTACCAATTTAAAAAAAAATTGGGGTGTTAATTATTTAGTTTCATATTTCCCATACCAGTGTTATTTCACCACATAATTCACAACAATATTAAAAATTTCATAAATATTTGGGTTTTTGCATATTTTGAGTCTAGTTTCCCATACCAATGTTGTTACATGACATAATTTTTAACAATGGGATCATTATTAAAAATATTTGGGGTGTTGTATATTTTGATTCTAGCTTATTATGCCAATATATTTGTGCATCATAATTCATAACACTAGGATACATTATTTAAACATTTGGGGTGTTTCATATTTTGAGTCTTGTTTCATATACCAATGTCATTACATGATGTAATTCAAAACACTTGTACAAATTTTATAATTTATTATGGTATTACATATTTTTGTTAGTCTATATGTACCAATGTCATTGAATTTTATAGTTCACAACATTAAGAAATTATGGAAATATTTGGGGTGATTCATATTTTGTGTTAGCTTTTTCCATACTAATGTCATTACACAAAAATTCACAATACTATGAAAAAAATTAGAAATACTTGGGGCGTTACATAAAGTGAGTAAATTTTCCCATACTAGGGTAATTCTATGGTGCAATTTAAAACCTTGGGACAAATTTTATAAATATCTAAGGTGTTCCATATTTTGATCCAAGTTTATCATACCAATATTGTTGTGCCATGTAATTCATAACACTGGGACATGTTTCAAAAAAATTGAGGTGTTTCATATTTTGAGTTAGGTTTTATATACTAGTGTCATTATGCGACATAATTCTCAACACTGGGATGGATTTTTAAAATATTATGGGTGTTACATATTTTGACTCAAGTTTCCTCTACCAATGTCATTGTGTGTAATTAAAAACACTGGGACATTTTTTTAAAATATTTTAGCAGTTACATATTTTGAGTTAAATTTACTGTACCAACTTCATTTCCTAACATAATTTGTAATACTAAGACACATTTTTAAAATATTTTATGCATTACATATTTTGAGAGGACTTTGACCGACTAAAGTCATTAGGAAACAAAATTAGTAACACTAGGATAAATTACGTAAATATTTGGGGTGATACATATTTTTTATCAATTTTCCCAAACAAATATCATTGTGTACTGAAATTTGCAACTCTAGGATAGATTTCATAAATATTTTTGTCATTGTACATTTTGAGTCAACATTCCTATACTAATTAGTAACACTGGGATAAATTTAATAAATATTTGGGGTGCTACATATTTTTTATTGATTTTCCCAAACCAATATCATTTTGTATTAAAATTCACAACACTAGGATACATTTCATAAATATTTTTGTCATTGTGTATTTTGAGTTAGTTTTCATTGTGTATTAGAATCTAAAAAACTATGACAATTTTCATAAATGTATGTGGTGTTACATATTTTGAGTTGAGTTTCCCATGCCAATATTATTTTGTGGCATAATTTTCAACAATGCGACCAATTTAGGAAATAATTGGGGTGATACATAGTTTGAGATAGGATTTCAATACAAAAGCTATTATATGGTGTAATTCACAACAATGGGACAAATTTTGAAAACATTTATGGTGTTACATATTTTGAGTTAAGTTTCCCATACCAATATTTATGTGCAACACAATTAACAACACTATAAAAAAAATTAATTTTTTTGGGATGTTTCATATTTTGAGTCAAGTTCCTTGTACCTATGTCACTACATGGCACTATTCATAAAATTGGGACAAATTTCAAAAATAATTTTTGAGTTACTTATTTTGAGTTACATTTCCTATAAAAATGTCATTGCATGACATAATTCACACATTGGGAAAAATTTCAAAAATATTTTGAGTCAAGTTTCACATATTTGGTTTCTTACACTAGGACCAATTTTGAAAATATTTGAGTTGTTAAATATTTTTAATTAGGTCTCCCATACCAATGTCATTATGTGCTAAAATTTGTAATATACACAAATTTTATAAACATTTTTGGTGTTTCATATTTTGAGTTAGATTTCTCATACCAAGGTCATTTTGTATTGTAAATAACAATAGTGAGACAAATTTAAAAATATTTTTGGTGTTTCATATTTTGAGTCAAGCTTCCCATAATATTGTTATTACATGTCCATTAAAAATAATATCATAATTTTATAAAATATTTGGGGAGTTATATGATTTGAGTGATATTTCTCATTTCAATGTAATTGTATTACACAATTTACAACATAAACAAATTTAGAAACATTTGAGGGGTTAGATATTTAGGTTTGGGTTTAATATACCAATGTCATTTCATGACACATTTCATAAAACAAAGAAACATTACAAAAAAAGTTTGGGTGTGGCATATTTTGAGTTAGGTTTCCCATACCAATGCCATTCCAAAACATATTTTTCAATATTATGATAGATTTCATAAAATATTTGGGGTGTTGCATATTTTGAGTTAGGTTTCCCATACCAATGTCTTTACGGAGTGTAATACATAAAACTAGGTTAATTTATAGAAAGATTTTGGGTGCTATATAATTTGAGAGACGTGTCCCATATAAATTTTCTTATGTGGAATAATTTGCAACACTAGGAAATGTTTTTAATATATTTGGGGTATTGTATATTTCAAATTAAGTTTCCTATAGCAATGCCATTTTATGGTGCAATTGCTAAGTTTCCTCTACTAATGTTAAGAAAATTTTTAGAATATTTGGGATATTTGATATTTTGAGTGAGGTTTCCCATACAAATGTCATTGCATGATGTAATTTGGAATATTATAACAAAATTCAAAAATATTTGGGGTGTTACATATTTTGATTTGGATTTCACATACTAATGTTTTTATGTGATGTAATTTATACCATTGGGATAAATTTAAAAATTATTTAGGGTGTTTCATATTTTTATTTAGGCTTATTTTACTGATGTCATTGTGTTATTCATTTTGTAATACTGGGATAAATTTCAAAAACATTTAGGGTGTTTAATATTTTGATTTGGGTTTCCTTTACCAATGTCTTTTTTGTGTGTAATTCATAAAAACAGGAATTTATTTTGAATTATTTATGGAGTTTTATGTTTTTAGTTAGATTTCCTTTATTGATGTATTATGTGGCATAATTTGAAACATTACAAAAAATTTAGAAAATATTTGGGGTGTTTAATATTTTAAGTTTGGTTTCCTAAACCAATGCCATTCTATAGTAATGTTTGGGGTGTTTCACATTTTTAATTAGGTTTCAGATAACAATGTCATTGTGTGTCACAAATCACAACATTGGGACATATTTTTAAAATATTTTAGGTGTTAAATATTTTGAGTTAGGTTTCCCTTACCAATTTGATTATGCAAGGTAATTTTGAACACTCAAATAAATTTATAAAATATTTTAGGTGTTTCATATCTTGAGTTACTTATAAAATACCAATATTATTTTACATCCCAATTTGTAAAACCAGGAAATTTTTTAGAAATATTTGGATGTTTTATATTTTTATTAATGTTTCCCATAAAAATGTCAATGCAATATGTAATTCATGACACTCAAAAAAAATTCAAAAATATTTGAGGTATTACATAGTTTGAGTAAATTTTATTATGACAATGTCCTTGTGTCATGAAATTCAGAACACCGAGTCAAAATTGAGAAATATTTGGGGTGTTGAATATTTTGAGTCAAGTCTCCTATATCAATGTTGTTACATGGTGAAAATTTCAAAGCTAACACAAATTTTTGAAATATTTGGGGTGTTGCATATTTTGAGTTAGGTTTCCCATACCAATTTTGTTGTGTGGCACAATTCGCAACACTAAGATAAAATTTATAAATGTTTGTGGATTTTCATATTTTGAGTCAAGTTTCTAATACCAATGTCATTATAAGATACAATTTGTAAGACTGGGATAAATTTTTTAAATATTTTGGGTGTTGCATATTTTGAGTTTGGATCCTGATAATAATAAAATTACATGGTACTATTTTCAGCAATTTTTTAAAAAAATATTTAGGGTGTTAAATATTATAAGTTGTGTTCCATATCAATGATGTTACGTGGGAGAATTCACAATAGGAATTTTTATTTGGGTTTCCTTTACCAATGTCTTTGTTGTGTGTAATTCATAAAAATAGGAATTTATTTTGAATTATTTATGGAGTTTTATGTCTTTAGTTAGATTTCCTTTATTGATGTATTATGTGGCATAATTTGAAACATTACAAAAAATTTAGAAAATATTTGGGGTGTTTAATATTTTAAGTTTGGTTTCCTAAACCAATGCCATTCTATAGTAATGTTTGGGGTATTTCAAAATTTTAATTAGGTTTCAGATAACAATGTCATTGTGTGTCACAAATCACAACATTGGGACATATTTTTATAATATTTTAGGTGTTAAATATTTTTAGTTAGGTTTCCCTTACCAATTTTATTATGCAAGGTGATTTCGAACACTCAAATAAATTTATAAAATATTTTAGGTGTTTCATATCTTGAGTTACTTATAAAATACCAATATTATTTTACATCCCAATTTTTAAAACCAGGATTTTTATTAGAAATATTTGGATGTTTTATATTTTTATTAATGTTTCCCATAAAAATGTCAATGCAATATGTAATTCATGACACTCAAATAAATTTCAAAAATATTTGCGGTATTACATAGTTTGAGTAAATTTTATTATGACAATGTCCTTGTGTCATGAAATTCACAACACTGAGTCAAAATTGAGAAATATTTGGGGTGTTGAATATTTTGAGTCAAGTCTCCTATATCAATGTTGTTACATGGTGAAAATTTCAAAACTAACACAAATTTTTGAAATATTTGGGGTGTTGCATATTTTGAGTTAGGTTTCCCATACCAATTTTGTTGTGTGGCACAATTCACAACACTAAGATAAAATTTATAAATGTTTGTGGATTTTCATATTTTGAGTCAAGTTTTTGATACCAATGTCATTATAAGATACAATTTGTAAGACTGGGATAAATTTTTTAAATATTTTGGGTGTTGCATATTTTGAGTTTGGATCCTGATAATAATAAAATTACATGGTACTATTTTCAACAATTTTTTTTTGAAATATTTAGGGTGTTAAATATTATAAGTTGTGTGTTCCATATCAATGATGTTACGTGGGAGAATTCACAACATGAATTTTTATTTGGGTTTCCTTTACCAATGTCTTTGTTGTGTGTAATTCATAAAAATAGGAATTTATTTTGAATTATTTATGGAGTTTTAAGTTTTTAGTTAGATTTCCTTTATTGATGTATTATGTGGCATAATTTGAAACATTACAAAAAATTTAGAAAATATTTGGGGTGTTTAATATTTTAAGTTTGGTTTCCTAAACCAATGCCATTCTATAGTAATGTTTGGGGTGTTTCACATTTTTAATTAGGTTTCAGATAACAATGTCATTGTGTGTCACAAATCACAACATTGGGACATATTTTTATAATATTTTAGGTGTTAAACATTTTGAGTTAGGTTTCCCTTACCAATTTTATTGTGCATGGTAATTTCAAACACTCAAATAAATTTATAAAATATTTTAGGTGTTTCATATCTTGAGTTACTTATAAAATACCAATATTATTTTACATCCCAATTTTTAAAACCTTATTAGAAATATTTGGATGTTTTATATTTTTATTAATGTTTCCCATAAAAATGTCAATGCAATATGTAATTCATGACACTCAAATAAATTTCAAAAATATTTGAGGTATTACATAGTTTGAGTAAATTTTATTATGACAATGTCCTTGTGTCATGAAATTCACAACACTGAGTCAAAATTGAGAAATATTTGGGGTGTTGAATATTTTGAGTCAAGTCTCCTATATCAATGTTGTTACATGGTGAAAATTTCAAAACTAACACAAATTTTTTAAATATTTGGGGTGTTGCATATTTTGAGTTAGGTTTCCCATACCAATTTTGTTGTGTGGCACAATTCGCAACACTAAGATAAAATTTATAAATGTTTGGGGATTTTCATATTTTGAGTCAAGTTTCTGATACCAATGTCATTATAAGATACAATTTGTAAGACTGGGATAAATTTTTTAAATATTTTGGGTGTTGCATATTTTGAGTTTGGATCCTGATAATAATATAATTACATGATACTATTTTCAACAATTTTTTTTTGAAATATTTAGGGTGTTAAATATTATAATTTGGGTGTCCCATATCAATGATGTTACATGGGAGAATTCACAACAGGAATTTTTTTTGAAATATTTAGGCTATTGTGTAGTCTATGTCCCATACTTATTTTGTAATGTAGTTTACAACACTAGGACTTAATTAAAAAACATTTTGGTTGTTGCATATTTTGAGTCAGTTTTCTTATGTAAATGTCATTATGTAGAATGGTTCATATCACTAGGAATTTTTTTTGAAGTACTTAGGGTGTTGCATATTTTAAATCACGTTTCCCATACGAATGGTGTTATGCAAAATAATTCACAACATAGATAAATTTCATAAATATCTCAGGTGTTGGATATTTTAAATTAGGTATCCTATACAAATGTTGTTATCCAATATAATTTAGAACATTAAAAAAAATTACATAAATATTTAGGATGTTGCATATTTGAATCAATTTTCCCATGCCAATATCATTTCATGATACAATCCACAACAATTATAAAATTATTAGTAATATTTGGGGTGTTACATATTTTGAGTCAGGTTTCTCATACCAATATCATTGTGTCATGTAATTAAAAATAGTGGTACCAATGACATATATATTAGGGGTGTTACATATTTTGTATAGGGTTTCTTATACCTATGTCATTACATAATACAATTCACAATAGTTGGATATTTTTAAAAAATATTTGGGGTGTAGCATATATTAATTAGGGTTTCCCATACCAATGTTTTTCCATGTTAGAATTAAAATCACTATGAGTAATTTATAAATATTTGATGTGTTGCATATTTTTAGTCAAGTTTCACATAGCAGTATCATTTCACATTGCAATTCCCAACACCATTAATTTTTTTGAAAATATTTGTGTTATTACATATTTTGAGTCCATTTTTCTTACCAAATTCATTTCACCACACAATTCACAAGACTAGGAGAAATTTAGGGTGTTTCATATTTTAGGTCAAGTTACGCATATTAGCTAATGTTCTTCCATGATGTAATTCACAACACTGAGACAAATTTTAAAAATATAAAGTATTTTCCATGTATTTTATCAATACATTACATACTAATGCAATTAAATGACATAATTCATAACACTAGGATAAATTTTGTAAATATTTGGGGTGTTACATATTTTGATTTAAGTTTCACACACCAATTTTGTTGCATAATGTAATTCATAATATTGGAACAAATCTATGAAATATTCATGGAAATACATATTTTGAGTCAGGTTTCTCATACCAATATCATTGCATAATATAATTTCCAACACTTTGAATTTTAATTGAAATATTTGGGTTTTTGCATATTTTGAGTCATGTTTCCCATACCAAAATCATTTTTCATCATAATTTAGAACCCCCAGGACAAATTTCATAAATAATTAGGATGATGCATATTTTTAATTGATTTTTCCATACTAATGTCATTACATGACAGTTTAAAATACTATAGGAAAAATTACAAAACAAATTAGGGTGTTGCACAGTTTGAGTCAAAATTCCCATACCAATGTCTTCCATAGTGTATTTCACAACACTAAGACAAAATTAAATAATATTTATGGTGTTGTATATTTTGGGTAAAGTTTTCCATACTAATGTCATTTCAAAATGAAATTTAAAACATTGGGTCAATTTTTATATATATTTTGGGTGTTGTATATTTTGATTCAAGTGTCCCATACAATTTTTTTGTGGCATAATTCACTACATTAGGAAAAAATTTAAAAATATTTGTGATGTTTCATATTTTGAATTGGGTTTCTCATATCAATTTTATTTCATGGTGTAATTAAACACTAGGATAAATTTATTAAATATTTGGGGTGTTTCATATTTTGATTAAAGTTTCCTATACCAATGGTATTTCATAATCTAGTTTAGAACACAGTCACAAATTTTAGAAATATTTAGTGTTTTGCATATTATGAGTTGGGTTTCCCATAAAAATATTAATACATCATTTAATTTATAACATTTAGACAAAATTTGTAAATATTTAGGGTTTTGCATATTTTGAGTCAGATTTCCCATACTAATGTCTTTGTGTTGCATAATTTATAACATTAGGAAAATTTAAGAAAATATTTAGGGTGTTACATATTTTGATTCAAGATTATTATACCAATGTCATTATATAACCCAATTTTAAAATATAATAAAAAGTTAGAGAACATTTGGGTTATTGCATATTTTGAGTTAGATTTCATGTACCAATGTCATTGCATGACTCAATTTACAATACTGGGGAAATTATAACAAATATTTTTGGCATTACATATTTTTTGTTAGATTTCCCATAGTGATGTGATTTCATTCAATAGTTTGTAAAAAATTAGAAAATTTTTAAAAATATTTGGGTTGTTATAGTTTTGAGTTTAGATTCCCAAACCAATGTCATTGTGTAGTTAAATTTGTAACACTAGGTCAAATTTCAAAAATATTTTGGGTGTTACATATTTTGAGTCAGGTTTCCCATAGTGATATCAAATATTAGAAAAAATTTAAAAAATATTTATGGTGTTAAATACTTTGATTTAGGCTTCTTGTACTAATGTCATTATGCAATTTAATTCATAATATTGAGACAAATTTCAAAAACATTTTGGTTGTTGCACATTTTTAGTTGGGTTTCTTCCACCAATGTCATTGTTTGGTGAAATTAAAAACACATAAGTTTTTTGAAAATATTTATGTTGTTGCATATTTTTATTCAAATTGCTCATATAAATGTCATTGTGTGGCATAGTTTGTAACACTAGGATAAATTTAAAAAAATAATTTGGGTGTTGAATATTTTTATATGGGATTCCCAAGCCAAATTCATTGTGTGGTATAGTTCAAAACACTAGGACAAATTTCAAAAAAAAATTAGGTTGTTTTATATGTTGAGTTAGGTTTCACATAACAATTTCACTATGTGCTACAATTCAAAACACTAGGACATATTTTGGAAATATTTAGGATGTTACATATTTTTAGTCAAGATCATGATACTAATGTCATTATGTGGTGTGATTAAAAAAAAAGGGACAAATTTATGAAATATTTGGGTTCTTGCATATTTTGATTCAGGTTTCCTATACCAATGTTATTACAAATCTAAATTTATAACATTGGGATTTTATTAGAAAGATTTGGGGTGTTTCATATTTTGAGTCAAGTTTTCCATAACAATGTCACTAGGTAATGCAATTCATACAATTGGAATAACTTTGAAAAAATCTAAGGTGTTATATGGTTTGATTCATTTTTCATGTACTAATGTCATTATGATGTGTGATTCACAACACTAGGATAAATTTTAAACAATATTTGGGGTGTTACATATTCTAAGTCAAGTTTAACATATCAAAGTTAATAAATAGTTAAATTTTAAACATTGAGACAATTTTCAAAAATATTTGCAATGTTTCATATTTTAAGATAGGTTTTCCATACCAATGTTGTTGCACAACATGATTCACAACACTAAGATAAAATTTATAAATATTTGGGATGTTGCATATTTTTAGTCATGTTTCTCATACCATTGATATTACATGATGCAATTTGAAAGAATAGGATAAATATTGGAAATATTTTGGGTCTTTCATAATTTGAGTTAGGTTTCTTTTAGTAATGTCATAATGTGACAAAATTCACAACATAAATAAATTTTATAAATATTTAAAGTGTTCCATATTGTATGTAAAGTTTATTATAGCAATGTAAGTGCATAGATAAATTCACAACATTGGGATAAATTTTGAAAATATTTAGGGTGTTTCATATTTTGAGTCATGTTTTCCATACCAATGTTATTGCATGGCACAGTTGGTAATACTGGGACATAATATGAAAATACATGGGGAGTTGCACATTTTCAATCGGGTTTACAAAACCAATGTCATTATGTGGCATGGTTCACAACACTAGAAAATAATTTATAAATACTTGGGGTGTTACATATTTTGATTGAGGTTTCCCATACCAATATCATTGTGCAACACAATTAAAAACATTTAGGTAAAATTAAAAAATATTTGGGTTATTGCATATTTTGGCTTGGGTTTCCCATACTAATTTTATTTTATGATGAAATTCAAATCACTCAAAAATTTATAGAAATGGTTTGGGTATTTCATATTTTGAGTTAGGTTTCTCATACCAATGTCCTTGTGCCATGCCATTTGGAACATTAGGATAATTTCTAAAAATATTTAGGGTGTTAAATTTTTGAGTTAAACTTCATGTAACAATGTTGTTTCATGATTTAATTCACAATAGTTTTAAGAAATTTATAAATATTTTTAGTGTAGCATATGAGTCATGTTTACCATACCAATGTTAATTCATGTCACAATTAAAAAAATTGGGAGAAATTTTTGAAATATTACATGTGTTGCATATTTTGAGTCATGATTCCCATACAAATTAAATTATTCATTATAATTAATAAATATGGGATAAATTTACAAAAAAATTATGGTGATGCATGTTTTGAGTCAGGTTTTCTATATTAAAGTCATTAAGCTACATATTACACAACATTGGGATGAATTTAAGAAATATTTAGGCATTGAATATTTTTGGGTCAGATTTCCTATACCATTGTTTTTATAGAATGAAATTTACACCACTAAATATTTTTTTAAATATTTTAGAAGTTACATATTTTAAAATATTGTACAAATGTTGTTTCACAATGTAATTTGTAACATTAAGATCAATTTTGAAAATATTTAGGGGGTTCCATATTTTGAGTCAGGCTTCCCATAACAATGTTATTACATGATTTAATTCATAATAATAGAATAAATTTATTAAATATTTAGGGTGTTTCATAATTTGAGTCAAGTTTCTTTTACCAATGGCATTTTAGAGTGTAATTTACAACACTAAATTTTTTTCCTAAAATATTTTGTGTGTTCCATATTTTTAGTCATGTCTCTCATATCAATGTCATTGTTTCATGTAACTCATAAAATTGGGACACATTTCAAAAATATTTGGGGTGTCACATATTTTTAGATGGTTTTCCCATAATAATGTCACTGCATGTAACAATTCATAAAACTAGGACAAATTCTAGAAAAACATGAGGTGTTGCATATTTTGAGTTAGTTTTCCCATACTAGTGTGATTATAGTTGCAATTTACAACACTAGGACAATTTTTAGAAATATTAGGGGTGTTGCATATTTTAAGTTACGTTTCTCATAATTTTTTTTTTGAAACACATAATTTACAACACTAAGGAAAATTTGAGAAATATATTTAGTGTTACATTTTTTGAGTAATGTTTACCATACCAATGCCATTTTGTGGTATAGTTGACAAAACTAGGATAAATTTAAGAAATGCTTGAGTTATTACATATTTTGAGTCATGTTTCTCACACCAATGTCAATGTATGGCATAATTCACAACACTTTGATAAATTTTAGAAATATTTGGTATGCTAAATATTTTGAATTGGGTTTCCTATACCAATGTCATTGTGTGATGCAACTCACAACATTAGGAAATTTTTTTAAAAGATTTTAGATATTGCATATTTTGAGTCACATTTCCTATACCAATGTTATGTGTGTCATATTGTTGTATATTATATGTTATATTTACCATACCAATGTTGTTGCATAATGTAATTAAAAAAACTAAGATTTTTTTTAATATTTGGGGTGTTTCATATTTTTAGTAATGATTCCCATACCAATGTCACTTTATGCTTTAGTTTTCAAAACTAGGATAATTTTATTAAATATTTATGGTGTTTCATATTTTGAGTTGGGTTTCCTAAAATAATGTCATTTTGTGTCATAGGTCACAACATTATAATATATTTTATAAAAATTTGGGTCATATTTTCTGAGTTAGGTTTCCTATATAGGACACAATTTGAAACAAAATTTTATAAATATTTTGGGTCTTAAATATTTTTAGTCAATTTTTCAATACCAATGTCGTTGCATAACTCAATTTATAACACTTAGACAAATCTACTAAATATTCGATGTTTTGTCTATTTTGTGTTGGGTTTATTATACAAATGTCAATTTTGTGTAATTTTGAACATTGGGAAAATTTTCAAAAATAATTGAGGTGTTATGTTTTTGAGTTGGGTTTCCTATACCAATGTCATTGCATAGTGAAATTCAAAATAGTTGGACAAGTAATATTTTGGGTGTAGTATATTTTGAGTCAATTTTCCTATACAAATTTCATTAAACATTGTAATTCAAAACCCTCGAATAAATTTTAGAAATATTTGGTGTGTTTCATATTTTGAGTTGGGTTTCCCATACCAATATTGTTGTGTTGTAATTCAAAACATTGACACATATTTTGGTAATAGTTTGGGTGTTGCATATTTTGAGTTATGTTTCTTGAACTAAATGTTTAAGGTGTTGAATATTTTGGGTTATGTTTTTTATTCCAATGTCATTATATGATGCAATTCATAACATTGAGATGAATTTTTTAAATATTTGATGAGATAAATATTTTGTGTCAAGTTAGGCATATCAATGTCATTGCTTGATGTAATTTAATAGACTAGGATAACTTTTAGAAATATTTGGAGTGTTGCATAATTTGAGTTAGGTTTCCCATAGAGATGTTATTACATGATTTAATTCATAACACTAGAATAAATTTATGAAATATTTAGTGTTTTAAATAATTTGAGTCATGTTTCCCATATAAATCTCATTACACTACATAATTTATAACATTGGAGAAACTTATGACATATTTTGGGTGTTGAATTTTGTGATTCATGTTTCTCTTACTAATGTCATTGTATCATGTAATACATAACACTAGGATAAATTTTAGAAATATTTTGGGTGTCACATATTTTGACAATATTTTCACATAAAAAAGTTGTTTTTTATCAAAATACCTAACACTAGGGAAAATATTATAAATATTTAGGGTGTTGTATACTTTGATTCATTTTTCCCATACCAATGTTGTTACACATTGTAATTTGGAACACTAGGGAATGTTTCATAAATATTTGGGATGTTTATTATTTTGAGTTAGGTTTCCCATATGAATGTTGTTGAAACACATAAATCATAATGTTGGGAAAGTTTTTAGAAAAAAATTATGGTTATAAATATTTTCAGTTAAGCTTCATATCCCAATGTCATTATGCGATGAAATTGATGGAATTAGGAAAATTTTATGAAATATTTATGGTATTATATATTTTGAGTAAGGTTTCTCATAGAATTGTAATTACATGCCATAATATACAAAACTAGGATATATTTCAAAAACATTTAGGGTGTTAAATTTTTTTTTTGTGTTTCCCATACCATTATCATTATGTGATGTGATTTTTAATAATAAGATAAATATAAGTAATATTTTGAGTGTTGTTTATTTTGAGTCAAGTTTACATACCAATGTTATTACATGTCAAAATTAATTAAAATATGATAAATTTTGTAAATATTTAGTGTGTTTCATACCTTGAGTTAATTTTCCCATATCAATGTTATTTTGTAACACAATTAACAACATTGGGAAAAAATGGAAAATATTTGTCATGTTGCACATTTAAAAATTTGGCTTCCTAGACTAAATTCATTACAACATACAATTCATAACACTAGGAAAAATTTAAAAAATATTTTGGACATTGCATTTTTCAGGTTAGGTTTTGCATACCAATGTTGTTACATGATGCAATTTAGAAAATCAATACAATTTTTTGATATATTTGGTGTGTTGCATATTTTGAGTCAGGATTTCCCATACGAATGTCATTACATGCCTTTATTCATAAAATTAGGATAAATATTAGAAATATTTGGGGTGTTTCATCTTTTGAGTCAGGTTTCATATATTAATGTTATGCACAACATAATTCATAACAGTAGAGTAAAGTTATCAAATATTTTAAATGTTATGTATTTTTAGTTAGGTTTCCTATACCAATCTCATTGCATGGTCCAATTCACAACATGAGAAGAATTTTTAAAAATATTATAGATTTACATATTTGTGTCATGTTTTTCGATAACAATTTCATTTTGCATCATAATTTAGAACATTGGGATAAAATTTTGAAATAATTTTGTTGTTGCTAATTTTTATTTAGGATTGTCTTACCAATGTCATTACATGAAAAAATTCACAACACTAGGAAAAATTCCAAAAGTACTTGATGTGTAGCATATTTTGAGTCAGGTTTCCCACAATAATTTCATTACATAATTTAGTTTGAACCACTAGGAAAAAATCAATAAATACTTTGGATGTTTCATATTTTGAATCATGTTTTCAATAACAATGTCATTGTACGATGTTATTTGCAACACTGGGTCATTTTATAGAAATGTTTGGGGTGTTGCATATTTTGAGTGTGGTGTCTCATACCAATTTTACTATGTGGCATAATTTTCAACACTAGGATAAATTTCAAAAATATTTGGGGTGTTTTATATTTTCCATTTGGTTTTCCAAAGCAATGTTATTGCATGGTACAATTTATATCAATAGAAAATAATTAAAAAAATATTAGGGTTGTTACATATTTTGATTCAAGTTTACCATATCAATGTCATTACATAGTATATTTCACAAAACTACAAAAAAATATAAATATTTGGGGTGTTGAATTTTTGAGTCAATTTTCCCATACAAATGTCACTACATAGTGAAATTCACAACATTGGGAAAAACATACAAAGAATTTATAGTGTTACATATTTTGAGTCAATTTTACCATATTAATGTCATTACATTACAAAAATTATAACACTAGGACAAAGTTTATAAATATTTTTTAAGTCACATTTTTTATTTAGGCTTCTTATATCCATGTCATTATGCAATGAAATTCAAAAAATTGTTAAAAAATTCAAAATCATTTCGGGTGTTCCATAATTTGAGTCAAGTTTCATGTATAATTTCCATTGTTTGGTGAAATTTGTAATATTAGGAAAAATTTAAAAATATATGTTGTGTTACACATTTTAGTCATATTTCCCATATGTATGTCATTGTGTGATGTAATTTGTAACATTGGGAAAAAATTTTAAAATATTTTTGATTTTGTATATTTTGAGTTGGGTTCCCCAAATTAATGTCATTATGTGGCGTAGTTCCTAAAAATAGGACAAATTTAAGAAATATTTGGGGTGTTGAATAATTTGAATGAGGTTTCATATACCAATGTCATTATGTGGTCTAGTTCACAACATTGGGACATATTTTTGAAATATTTTGGATGTTACATATTTTTAGTTAGGTTTTTCATACCAACATCCTTACATGTCATAATTCAAAACACTAGGACAAATTTAAGAAATATTTGAGGTATTGCATATTTTGAGTTAGGTTTCTTGTACTAATGTTACTAAGTATCCCTTTTTAGAATACTAGGAAAAAATTCTAAATTTTTGGGTAGTTATATAATATTTTAGGTTCCCATACCAATGTCATTATACATCATAATTCACATACAAGGAAAATTTATGAAAATTTTGAGATGTTACATATATTGAGTTAGATTTTCTATACAAATGTCTTTGTGATATGCAATTAAAAACATTAAGATAAATTTAAGTAATATCTAGGGTGTTACATATCTTAAGTCAAGTTTCTAAAACTAATGAAGTTACACAATGCAATTTTCAACATTGGGACAAATTTAAAAAATATTTAGGGTGTTGCATATTTTGAGTAAAGTTTATTATACCAATGTCATTACATGGCACAATTCATAAAACTAGGATAAAATTTGAAAATATTTATGGTGTTTCATATGTTTAGTCAAGTTTCACATACCAATCTAATTGTATGACATAGTTCACAACATTAGCATAAATTTTTAAAATATTTGATGTGTTACATATGTTTAGTTGGGGTTATCATAACAATGTTGTGTGACACAATTTGAAACACAAATTATTTTTAAATATGTGGGGTGTTGAATATTATAAGTTAGGTTTTCAATACTTATGTTAATGAATGGTGTAATTTGAAACATTATGACAAATTTTGGAAAATTTTGGGCTATTTTAGATTTTGAGTTTTGTTTCACATGCTAATGTCATTAGGAGGTGTACTTTTCAACACTAGGAATTTTTTTGAATATATATTGTGTGTTTCATATTTTGAGTTGGGTATCCCATACCAATATCATTGTGTGACATGGTTCAAAACACTAGGAATGTTTTTGTAAATACTTGAGGAGTTGAATATTTTGAGTCAGTTTTCCTATACAAATGTTATTGTGCATCATAAATTACAACAAAAAGATAAATTTAATAAATATTAGGGGGGTTACATATTTTGATTTAGGTTTCCCATACCAATGTAATTTCGTGATGGAATTCACAACACTAAAAAAATTGTAGAAAGGGGTGATGCATATTTTAAGTCAGGTTTATCATAACAATGTTATTCTTTCATAAAATTTAAAACATTAGGATAAATTTAATAAATATTTGGTGTTTCATATATTTTTATTTGGGTTTCCTTTACTAATGTCATTATATGATATAATGTATAACATTTAGTGAAATTTTATAAATTTTTAGAGTAGATTATATATTGAGTCAAGTTTACCATATAAATGTCATTATGTTTTATAATTAAACAAATGGATGAAATTATATAAATATTTGGTATTTTTCATATTTTTAGTTGTGTTTCCCATACCAAGGTCATTCAGTATCATGATTTACAACATTGGGAAATTTTTTGAAACCATTTCAAGTGTTGCATATTTTGAGGTAGCTTTCTTATATTAAGGTCATTACACTACATAATTAACAAAATAGGGACAAATGTTTTTTGAAGATTTTCCCAACTCTTGCTATGCTTGTAAGAAACAGGGGCATCTGGTTAAAAATTGTCCCTCCAAAAGTAAAAATCATCCTAGTAGTGTTTCAAATGGGAAAAAGACCAAGGTCCAGCAAAAGAAAGTATGGAAACCCAAAGAAGATTAGTGCCAAGAACAAAATAATAATGAAGATTCTAAAGCTCCACATGCTGAGGTAGATAAAGAGCCTTCTTTTGAATATTCTAATGCTTTACATACTGAGGTGGATAAAGAACCTTCTTTTGAGAAAGTAAACTCTGAGAAAGAAGGACATGGTTTGCAATCAAATACCATAATACCTAAATAAAGAATAGATGATTTGATAGATCTATCAAAACAAATTGTGATCTATCAAAGGATAGAAAATCAATGGAGAGATGTAGATGACAAAATTGTGCAAGAGGAAGGTGATTTCTTGGCTGAAGCTAGAAATAAATTAGAGGAGGGAGATATTCTTTTTTCTCAGTCCAGGGAGATCCAGGTGTTATCTTAGGCTGATAATGACTTTCCTTTGGATGAGCCTCCTCCCCTAGAAGTTGTGAAAGATAATGGAGAAAACTCAAAGCATAAACTAAACCAAAGAAAAAGGGCTGAAAAAAAGATCAATACTAAGGGGGTAGAAACTAGAAGTAGAAAAATAGATCAGCAAACTAAGGTGAAACCTATTGCTTCTATTCTGAATAAATCTAGAAAAAGAGTTGAACAACATTCTAAGGTGAAACCGGATGTTGGTTCCCTAGACAAACTTGGAAGAAGATCCACTAAGGAAACCAGAGAGTTAGAAAGTATGCAAAATATTGCTGATGGTAGGCAGGCAACTATTCTAGATTTTACCCCTAAAAAATAGATATGAAAATCATTAGTTAGAATATTAGGGGGCTAAATAGTATTCATAAACTAGATATTGATGTTGTCCCTGTAAAACCTGATTTTGATGTTGCTCTTCAGTAGGTTTCAGGACTACTTTTCCTGGTGGTTGTTAATGCTTTATCTTTTTTGATTCTATTAAAGGGTTTTGGGTTCCCTTCAAAACCTCATTTTACCATAATCTAAAACAAAATAGGGACAAATTTAAGAAATATTTAGGGTGTTGGATATTTTGGGTTAGGTTTACCATACCAATGTTGTTACACAATACAATTTAAAAATCTAAGTCAATTTTTTGAAATATTTTTGGTGTTGCATATTTTGAGTCAAGTTTTCCCATATTCATGTAATTTTGTACCCAAATACTTAGCACTAGAATATATTTTCGAAATATTGTGGGTGTTGTATATTTTGGATTAGGGTATCCATACCATTGTTTTTGAATGATGTAATTTATAACACTAGACAAAAAATATTGAATATTTAGGGTGTTACATATTTTGAGTTAAGTTTCTCATACCAATGTCATTTCATAATGTAATTCATAGCGATGGCATAAATTTATAAAATATTCATCATACTACATATTTTGAGTCACATTTCCTATACTAATGTCATTATGTCATGTAATTCATAACACTGGGAGAAAAATTTAAAACATTTATGTTGTGTCATATGTTGATACAGGTTTCAAATACTAATGTCATTAAAAATTAGAGTTCATAAAACTAAGACAAATTTCATAAATACATGGGGTTTTGCATATTTTGAGTCAAGTTTCCCATATCAATGTTTTTACATGGTCTCATTCACAACACATTAATAAAATTTAGTAATGTTTTAGGTTTTGTATATTTTGAGTCAAGTTTAAGATGATTGTCATTCCACTACATTATTCACAACATTGAGACAAATTTGAGAAATATTTGGTGTTTTACATGTTTTGAGTTAGGTTTCCCACACCAGTGTCATTTTGCATTTTGAAATATTTGTATGATTACATATTTTGAGTCAAGTTTATTTTACCAATGTCTTTGTGTAGAAAAATTCAAACCACTAGGATAAATTAAGAATATATTTGGGATGCTAAATATTTTACATTGTATTTCTCATAACAATGTCATTACATGATGTAATTTGTAACACTAGAACAAATTTTAGAAATAATTTGACTGTTATATATTTTAAGTCAAGTTTCCCATATCAATGTCCTTGCCGGATGTAATTTGCAACACTAAGAAATGTTTTGAGTTATTTAGTCAAGTTTAATATTTTGATTAACGTTTGAAAATAATTCCATTACAATGCATAATTCAAATCATTTTGACAATTATAACAAATATTTAGGGTGTTTCATATTTTGTGTCAGGTTTCTTGTACTAATGTCATTTCATGATGTAATTCACAACACAAATTTTCCAACTATTTGGCATATTTCATATTTTGAGTCAGGTTTCCCATACAAATGTCATTTTATAGTATAATTCAAAATAATGGGCTATATTTTAGAAATATTTGGATTGTTGGATATGTTGAGTTAGGTTTCCCATAACAATGTTGGTGTGTGCCAAAATTTTCAACACTAGGGGAAAATAGGAAATATTTGGGGTGTTTGATATTTTTAGTCAAGTTTCCCCAACCAATTTATTTGTGTGGATAAATTTGTATCATTGGGAAAAAAATTTAAAATATTTGGGGTGTTGCATGTTTTGAGTCATGTTTCCTAAACCAATGTCATTGTTTCATGAAATTCACAACACTGGGATAAATTTTACAAATAGTTTTGGTTTCACATATTTAGAGATGGGTTTCCTATTAATTTTATTATGTAACATAATTCATATCACTGGGAAAAAAATTATAAATATTTAGGTTGTATAAAATTTGAGTTGAGTTTCCTATATCAATGTCATTGCATGAGATAATTTCCGAAATTGGTGCAAATTTAATAAATAATTGAGGTGTTGTATATTTTTAGTTGGGTTTCCAATACCAATATCATCAAAATGTATAATTTTAAATATCAATATAAATTTTATAAATATTTGGGGTGTTGAATATTTTGAGTCTAGTTTATCGTACTAATGTCATTCTATGGTGTAACTCTCAAAACAAAAAATATATATATATTTTTGGTGTTACATATTTTGATTTGGATTTATTATAACAATGTCATTGTATGACACAATTAAAAATATTTGGATAATTTTAATAAATATTTGGTTTGTTACATATTTTGTGTTAATTTCATGTACTAATATCATTACATGGTGAAATTCAAAACATTGAGACAAATTTTGTAAATATTTATGATGTTTTATTTTTTGAATTAGGTTTCCCATAGAAATATGACTATTTGGAATAATTAAAACACTAGGAAAAAATTGAGGAATATTTGAGATGTTGCAAATTTTGAGTCAAGTTTCCCATAACAATGTTGTTGTATAGCACAATTCACAACATTGGAATAAAATTCATAAATATTTTGGATTTTGCATAATTTGAGTTAGGTTTCTCATAATAAATTCATTGTATGATGTAATTCATAACAATAAGACATTTTTAAAATATTTTGGGAGTTGCATATTTTGGGTTAAGTTTCACATACCAATGTTGTTTCATGGTGCAACTCATAAAATTGGGACTAATTTTTTTAAATATTTAGAACATTGTACATTTTAAGTTGGGTTTCTTGAATCAATTTCATTACATGATATAATTTTTAACACTAGGACAAATTATAGAAATAATTGGGGTGTTTAATACAATTAAGTTTTTTATACCAATGTCATTATGTGATTTAGTTCAAAATACTAGGAAAATTTATGAAAATATTTTGGGTGTTACATATTTTGAGTCAGGTTTATCATACCAATGTCATCATGTGGTATGGTTCCCAACACTAGGATGAATATTTCAAATATTTAGGGTGTTTCATATTTTATGCTAGGATTCCTATACAAATACCATTATACAGCATAATTTTCAACAATAAGAATTTTTTTAAAAATATTTAGGGTGTTACATATTTTGAGTCACGTTTCCCATACAAATCTCATTATACCACATGCTTTATAAGAACATTGGGATTTTTTTTTTGAAATATTAAGGGTGTTAAATTTTTTGAGTTGGGTTTCTCATACAAATATCATTTCATGTTTTAATTTGCAACATTTAGAAAAAATTCATAAATATTTGGGATGTAGCATATTTTGTGTTGGGTTTCGAATACCAATGTCATTACATGGTGTAATATAAAGTAAGAGGATAGATTTTAGAAATATTTATGGTGTTGTATATTTAAAAATATTTGGAATGTCACATATTTTGAGTTTAGTTTCATGTACCAATGTTTTTTCCATTCAATTCACCACACTCATCCAAATTTTATAAATATTTACGATGTTTCATATTTTGACTTAGATTTCTCATACAAATATTATTTAATTGTGTAGTTTGAAAAATAGGGAATTTTTTTGAAAATATTTTGGGTGTTACATATTTTGAGTAGGGTTTATCATACTAATGTAATTGTGTGTCATGGTTCACAACATTTGGAAATTTTTTCGAATGTTTTTTATTGTTGTATATTTTGAGTTAGGTTTCCTATACTAATTTCATTATACAACAAATTCAAAAAATTCAGAAAAATTTTAGAAATATTTGGTGTGTTTCATATTTTGAGTCAGGTGTCTCATACCAACTTTATTTTTTCTCATAATTAAAAACATTTTGACAAATATCATAAATATTTTAGTGTTTACATATTTTGAGTTGGGTTTCCCATACCAATGTCATTACATGGTGAAATTTGCAAAACTAGGAAAAATTACAAAAATATTTGGGGTGTATCATATTTTGAGTTAGGTTTCCCATCCCAACATTTTTTTAATCAAAATTAAAAAAATTGTAACAAATATTATAAATATTTTGGTTGTTGCATATTTTGAGTCAAGTTTCTTATACCAATGTTGTTGTGCATAAATTTTTTTAACACTAGTACAAATTTTAAATATATTTGTGATGTTAAATATTTGAAGTAAGTTTACCCATACTAATGTTACTACACCACAAAATTCATAAAACTATGCAAAATTTATGAAATATTTGGGTTGTTACATATTTTAAGTCTAGTTTCCCATACTAATGTTGTTGAATGACACAATTTTCAACAATGGGACAAAATTTAATAATATTTAGGGTGTTTTATATTTTGAGTATAGTTTATTGTACCAATGTTGTTGTGCATAATAATTCATAACACTAGGATAAATTATTTAAAATTTTGATGTGTTTTATATTTTGAGTAACGTTTCTTATACGAATGTCATTGCATGATGTAATTCAAAATACTAAGACAAGTTATATAAATTTTTATAGTATTACATATTTTGTGTTAGTTTTCCTAGACCATTTTCATTACATTTTATAGTTCACAACATTGGGAAAAAGTTTGTAAATATTTGGGTTTTTTCACATTTTGTGTCACACTTCCCATACCAATGTTATTGCACAATAGAATTCACAACACTTGGATAAAATTTAGAAATACTTGGGGTGTTAAATATGTTGAGTAAGGTTCCCCATAGTAGGTTCATTCCATGGTGAAATTCATGATGTTGGGATAAATATTATAATATATAGGATATTTCATATTTTGATCCAAGTTTCTTATACCAATACCATTGCACCATGTAATTCACAACATTGGGAAATTTTTCACAAATATTTGAGGTATTTAATATTTTTAATAAAGTTTTTTATACTAATTTCATTATATGACATAATTTTAAACACTAGGATGAATTTTTAAAATATTATGGTTGTTACATATTTTGACTCAAGTTTCCTCTACCAATGTCATTATGTGTGCAATTCAAAACCCAAGATAATTTTTGAAATATTTTATCCATTACATATTTTGAGTAAAATTTCCTATCCAATGCCATTTCATAACATAATTTTAAATACTAGAACACATTTTAAAAATATTTGGTGTGTTCTATATTTTAAGAGGATTTTTCCCTACAAAGGTCATTAGATAACATAATTCATAACACTGGGATAAATTTCATAAATATTTGGGGTGATACATTTTTTTTTTTATCAATTTTCATGAACCAATATAATTGTGTGTTTAAATTCACAACACTAGGATATATTTCATTAATATTTTTGTTGTTGCACAATTTTAGTTAGGTTTTCCATACTAATTTCATTATGTATCAAAATGTGAAAAACTAAGACAATTTTCATAAATATATTTAGTGTTACATATTTTGAGTTAAATTCCAATACCAATATCATTATGTATTAAAATTTCCAACTCTTGGACCAATTTATGAAATAATTTGGGTGTTTCATATTTTGAGATAGGTTTTTGATACAAAAGTTGTTGTGTGGTATAATTCACAACACTAGAATTTTTTTGAAAACATTTGTGTCATTTCATACTTTTAGTTAAGTTTCCCATACCAATACCAATGTGAAACATAATTAAAAACACCAATAAATTTTAAAAAAATATTGGGGTGGTGCATATTTTGATTCAAGTTCCCTATACATATTTCATTACATGGAAAAATTCATTAAACTAGGACAAATTTAAAAAAACAAATGTGTTGCATATTTTGAGTTAGATTTCCCATAAAAATTTCATTACATGACACATTTCAAAACACTAGGAAAAAACTCAAAAATGTTTGGTTTTTTACATATTTTGAGTCAAGTTTCACATATTTGGTTTCTTACACTAAGACCAACTTTGAAACTATTTTGGGTGTTACATATTTTAAACCAAGTCTACCATACAAATTTCATTATGTGATGAAATTTGTAACATGGAAAAATTTTATAAATATTTTTGGTGTTGCATATTTTGAGTTTGATTTCCCATACTAAGGTCATTGTGTATTATAATTCATAATAGTGGGAAATTTTTTAAAACTATTTGGGGTGTTTCATATTTATTGTAAATCTTACCATACTAATATTATTAAATGTCAGTTCACAATACTAACAAAAATTTAGAATTTCTTGGGTGAGTTACATGTTTTGAGTGATATTTTGCATATCAATGTCATTACATCACATAATTTACAACATATAAAATTTTTAAGAATATTTGGGGCATTGGATATCTTAGTTTGGGTTTATTATACCAATGCCATTTCATGACATATTTTATAACACTGGGAAACATTAAAAAAATAGTTGCAGTGTTGTATATTTTTTGTTATCTTTCCCATACCAATGCCATCACACAATGCAATTTTCATTTTTGGGATAAATTTCATAAAAAATTGGGGTATTTCATATTTTGAGTTAGGTTTCCCATACCAATGTCTTTATGGAGTGAAATTCACAACACCAGGTCAATTTATAGAAATATTTTTGGTCCTCTATATTTTTAGTGATGTGTCCTATACCAATTTTCTTATGTGTCATATTTCACAACACTTAGAAAATTTTGAAAATATTTAGGGTATTATATATTTCATATTGGGTTTCCCATAATAATGTCATTGCATGGTGAAACTTCCAAGTTTCTTTTACAAATTTCATTTCATAATGTGGTTCACAACACTAGGACAAATTTTAGAATATTTTAGGTGTTGCATATTTTGAGTGAGCTTTCCCATACAAATGTCATTACATAAGGTAATTTATAACATTGTAACAAAATTCATAAATATTTAGTGTGTTACGTATTTTGAGTTAGGTTTCCCAAACTAATGTTGTTATATGATGTAATTTATAACATTGGGGTAAATGTTAGAAACATTTAGGGTGTTTCATATTTTTATTTAGTCTTCATGAACTAATGAAACTGTGTGATTCATTTTATAATATTGGGAAAAAAATTTAAAATAGTTAGGGTGTTAAATATTTTGAGTTGGGTTTCCTGTACCAATGTCATTGCTTGGTACAATTTGTAACACTAAGAATTTATTTGGAAATATTTGTGGTGTTTCATATTTTTAGTTAGATTTCCTATATTGATGTATTGTGTACCATAGTTTTCAACATTGAAAAAATTAGAAAAAATTTGTGTTATTTAATATTTTAAATTGGGTTTCCTAAACCAGTTACATTATATAGTGTAGTTCACAACATTGGGAAAAATATTATAAATATTTGGGGTGTTTCACATTTTGAGTTAGGTTTTAGATATCAATGTCGTTATGTGGAATAATTCACAACACTGGGACATACTTTTTAAATATTTGGTTTGTTACATATATTGAGTTAGGTTTACCTTACCAATGTCATTATGTGAGGTGATTTGAAACACTCAAATAAATTTATAAAATATGTTAGGTGTTACATATCTTGAGTCAGGTTTAAAATACCAATATTGTTTTTCATCTAAATTTGTAACACCAAGAAATTTTTTAAAAAATATTTAGGGTTTCACATATTTTTATTCATGTTTCCCATAAAAATGTCATTACACTTTTTAATTCACAACACTCAAACAAATTTCAATTTTTTTTATGTGTTACATATTTTGAGTTAGTTTTTCTATAATGATGTCATTGTGTCATGCAATTCAAAACATTGGGACAAATTTGAAAAATACTTTAGGTGTTAAATATTTTGAGTCATGTTTCCCATATCAAGGTTATTACATGGTGAAATTTACAAATCTAAGACAAATTTTAGGAATATTTTGGATGTTTCATAGATTGAGTCAGGTTTACCTTACCAATGTCATTATGTGAGGTAATTTGAAACACACAAAGAAATTTATAAAATATGTTAGGTGTTACATATCTTGAGTCAGGTTTATAATATAAATATTGTTTTTCATCCCAATTTGTAACACCAAGAAATTATTTTAAAAAAATTGGGGTTTTTCATATTTTTATTCATTTTTCCCATAACAATGTCATTGCACTTTGTAATTCACAACACTCAGACAAATTTCGATTTTTTTAGGTGTTACATATTTTGAGTTAATTTTCATATAATGATGTCATTGTGTCATGCAATTCAAAACATTAGGACAATTTTTAAAAATATTTTGGGTGTTAAATATTTTGAGTTCAAGTTTCCCATATCAAGGTCATTACATGGTGAAATTTGAAAAACTAAGACAAATTTTAGGAATATTTGGGATGTTTCATATTTTAAGTCAAGTTTTTAGTACCAATGTGGTTATATGGCATAATTCATAACACCAAGATAAAATATATATATTTTTGTGGCATTTAATATTTTGTGTCGAGTTTCCCATACCAATTTCATTATAATATACAATTTGTAATAGTGGGACAAATTTTAGAAATACATAAGGTGTTGGATATTTTGAGTTTGACTTTTTATACCAATGTCACTATATATTTCTATTTCCAATAAAAATAATTTTTAAATTATTTGGGGCATTGCATATTATAATATGGGTTTCCCATGTCAATGATATTATGTGGAAAAAATCACAACACTGGGATAAATTTATGAAATATTTAGGGTTTAATATATTTTGTGTTATGTCTCCCATACTAAAGTTACATTGTAATGTAGTTTATAAAACTAGGACAAATTAAAAAAATATTTTGGCTGTTTCATATTTTGAGTTGGGTTTCTTTTACCATTGTAATTATGTGGAATGGGTCATATCACTAGGAAAAAAATTGTAAGTACTTGGGGTGTTGCATATTTTGAATTGAGTTTCCCATACAAATATTGTTATGTAGCACAATTCACAATAGTGAGACAAATATCATAAATATTTATGGTGTTGGATATTTTGAATCAAGTATCTTGTGTAAATGTTGTTATGAAACATAATTTAGACCACTAAGACAAATTTCAAAAATATTTGGGATGTTATATATTTGTATCAATTTTCACATACTAGTGTCATTACATGATACAATTTGTAACACTTAAAAAAAAGTTAGTAATATTTAGGGTGTTACATATTTATATTCGGTTTCTCATACCAATGTCATTATATCATGTAATTTAAAATAGTAGGAATAATGACATAAATATTAGGGATGTTACATATTTTGTGTAGGGTTTATTATACCTATTTCATTTGATAGTGTAATTCATAATATCTAGATAATTTTTAGAAATATTTGGGGTGTATCATATTTTGATTGGGGTTTTCCATTCCAATGTTGTTCTATGTCAAAATTAAGGACACTAGGAGTAATTTATAAATTTTGGTGTGTAGTATATTTTTAGTCAAGTTTCCAATACCAATGTCATTTCAAATTGTAATTTATAACACTATTATAAATTTGTAAAATATTAGGGTGGTTGCATATTTAGAGTCTAGTTTATTTTACCAAAGTCATTATACCACACAATTCATAACACTAAGAAAATTTTAGAGTGATTCATATTTTGGGTCAGGTTTACCATATTAATGTTGTTCCATGATGAGATTCACAAAATTGAGATAAATTTTAAAAATATTTTGGGTGTTGTATATTTTTTGTTTATATTTACCATAATAATGCAATTACATGACATAATTCACAACACTAGGTTAAATTTTTTAAATCTTTGGGGTATTGCATATTTTGATTCAGGTTTCACATATCAATGTTGTTGCATAATGTAATTCATAACATTGGAAAAAACTATAAAATATTAATCATGATACATATTTTGAGTCAATTTTACCATGCCAATTTCATTTCAAGCAAGATTCACTACACTTTAATTTATTTTCGAAATATTTAGGTTTTTGCATATTTGGAGTCATGTTTCCCATACCAACATCATTTCAGATCATAATTTAGAACACTAGGAAAAATTTCATAAATAATTGGGATGATGAATATTTTGAATTGGGTTTTCCATACTAATATCGTTGCATGACACAATTTACAACACTAGGAAAAATTCCAAAAAAAATTGGTGTGTTGCATAGTTTGAGTCAGGTTACCCATATTCATGTCTTCCATAGTGTATTTCACAACATTGAGATAAAATTAAATAATATTTGGGTTGTTAAATATTTTGGCTCTAGTTTCCCATAATAATTTAATTACATAACACAATTCATAAAATTGGGTCAATTTTTAGAAATATTTTGGTTGTTGCATATTTTGAGTCAAGTATCCCATACCAAATTTTTTGTGTGGCATTATTCACTACATTAGGAAAAAAATTTTAATTATTTGTGGTATTTCATAGTTTGAGTTGGGTTTCCCATACCAATGTTATTTCATGGTGTAATTCAACACTAGGATAAATTTAATAAATATTTTGGGTGTTTCATATTTAGACTCATGTTTCCTATACTAATGTTGTTTCATAGTTTGTTTCATAACACAATGAAAAATTTTATAAATATTTAGGGTGTTGTGTACTTTGAGTTAGGTTTACCTTAAAAATGTCATTACATTATTTAATTTATAACATTGAGACAAAAATATTTATTGTTTTGAATATTCTGAGTTGGATTTCCCATACTAATGTCTTTGTGTTGCACAATTTACAATGCTAGGAAAATATACAAATATATTTAGGGTGTTACATATTTTGATATAGGATTCTTATACAAATGACATTGTATGACCTAATTTTAAATAATGAGAAAATTTTCAATAACATTTGGGTTATGGCTTATTTTGAGTTGGATTCCATGTACTGATGTCATTGCATGACTCAATTTGAAACAATAGGAAAATTATCAAAAATGTTTTTACCATTGCATATTTTTTGTTAGATTTCCCATACTATTGTCATTTTATGGCACAATTTGTAAAATTAGGATAAATGTTGAAAATATTTGGGTTGTTAGATATTTTGAGTTTAAATTCCTAAACCAATGTCATTACGTAGTTTAATTTGTAAAACTAGAGAAAATTTCACAAATATTTGGGGTGTTACATATTTTAAATCAGGCTTCCCATAGTAATGTCTTTACATGACACAATTTGTAACATATACAAATTTTAAAAAATAATTATGGTATCACACATTTTGATTTAGGCTTTTTGTACCAATGTCACTATGCAATCCAATTCTTAATATTGAGACAAATTTCAAAACATTTTGGGTGTTGCATATTTTTAGTTGGGTTTCCTCTACCATTGTCATTATTTGGTGAAGTTTAAAACACATAAGTTTTTTGGAAATATTTATGGTGTTGCATAAATTTATTTAGATTTCTAATATTAATGTCATTGTATGGCATAATTCGAAACACTGGGAAAAAAATTTAAAATATTTTTGGTGTTGAATATTGGGAGTTGGGAATCCCAAACCAATTTAATTGTGTGTAGTTCAAAAAATTTGGGAAAATTCAAAAATATTTAGGGTGTGACATATATTGAGTTAGGTTTCACATAACAATTTAATTATCTAGTATAATTTAAAACATAGGGACATATTTTTTAAATTATTAGAATGTTACATATTTTGAGTCAAGATTACCATACTGATGTCATTGTGTGCTGTGATTCAAAACATTGGGATAAATTTATGAAATATTTGGTTTATTACATAGTTTGATTTAGGTTTTCTATACCAATGTTCTTACACATCCAAATTCAAAACTTTCATATTTTTTTAGAAATATTTTCTGTGTTACATATTTTGAGTTAGGTTTTGCATACGAATGCCACTAGGCATTGAAATTCATACACAAGGAATAAGTTTGAAAATATCTAATATGTTCTAAATTTTGAGTCATTTTTCATGTGCCAATGTCATTATGATGTGTTATTTATAACACTAGGACAAATTTTAAAAAAATATTTTGGGTGTTAGATATTTTGAGTTAACTTTCTCATACCAATGTTAATACATAGTTAAGTTTGAAACATTAGGATAATTATGAAAAGTATTTGCAATTTTTCATATTTTAAGATAAGTTTCCCATACCAATGTTGTTATGTAACATGATTCACAACATTAGGATAAAATTTATAAATATTTGGGATGTTGCATATTTTGAGTCAAGTTCTTTTTACCAATGCCATTACATGATGCAATTTGAAACACTGGGAAAAATTTTGGAAATGTTTTGGGAATTTCATATTTTGAGTCAGGTTTCTCATATCAATATCATTATGTGACAAAATTCACAACATAGATAAATTTTGGAAATATTTGGGGTGTTTCATATTAAAAGTCAAGTTCCCCATACTAATGTCACTGAATAGATCAATTAACAATACTGGGATAATTTTTGGAAATATTTAGGGTGTTTCATATTTTGAGTCATGTTTTTCATACCAATGTCATTACATGGTGTAGTTGGAAACACTAAGACATAGTATGAAAATATTTAGGGTATATCACATTTTTAATCAAGTTTACCAAAACAATGTCATTATGTGTCATGATTTACAACACTAGCACAAAATTTATAAATACTTGGGGTCTTGCATATTTTTATTGAAGTTTCCCATACTAATCTCTTTGTGTGACATAATTCAAAACACTGAGATAAAATTAAAAAAAAATTAGGGTGTTACATATTTTGACTCAAGTTACCAATGTTGTTTGTTATGTGATGCACTTAATATCACTCAAAAAAATTATATAAATATATGGGGTGTTTTATATTTTCAATTAGGTTTCTCATACCAATGTTGTTTTACTATGTCATTTGGAACTTGGGATAAATTTTATAAATATTTTGGGTGTTAAATTTTTGAGTTGATTTTCATGTACTAATGTTTTTCCATGATGTAATTCATAATAGTAATAAAAAATTTATAAATATTTTGAGTGTAACAAATATGTCATGTTTCCCATACTAATTTCATTACATGTCAAGATTCTAAAAATTGGAAAATTAATTAGGAATATTTAATGTGTTCTTATTTTGAGTCAAGATTCCTATATGAATGTAATTATGAATTATAATTTTTAACCCTAGGATAAATTGAAAAAAATAGAGTGATGTATTTTTTTTGTTAGGTTTCCTGTACTAAAGTCATTGAGTTACATATTTCACAACATTGGGATGAATTTGAGAAATATTTAGGCATTGCATATCTTGGGTCAAGTTTCATAAACCAATACTATTACACGATGAAATTCACACCACTAAGGATTTTTATATAAATATTTGAGGAGTTACATATTTGAGAATGTTGTTTCACAATGCAATTTGCAACATTAGGATAAAATTTTAAAATATTTGGGGTTTTCCATATGTTGAGTCAGGTTTTCCATACTAATGTTATTACATCATTTAATTAAAAACACTAGAATAAATTTATTAAATATTTAAGGTGTTTCATATTTTGAGTTAGGTTTATCATACCAATCTCATTACATAGTGTAATTAGCAACACTAGGCATTTTTTTGAAATATTTAGGGTTTTGCATGTTTTGATTCTTATTTCTCATACCAATGTCATTATTTGATGTAAATCATAAGATTGGGACACATTTAAAAAATATTTATGGTGTCACATATTTTTATATTCTTTTTCCATACTAATGTCATTGCATGTCACAATTCATAAAACTAGGACAAATTTCAGAAATACATGACAAGTTATATTTTAAGTCAAGTTTCCATACTAGTGGAATTACAAGTGCAATTTACAGTACCAAGACAATTTTTATAAATATTTTGTGTGTTGAATATTTTAAATTAGGCTTCTCATACAAATGTTGTAATACATAATTCACAACACTAGGACAAATTTGAGAAATATATTTGGTGTTACATGTTTAGTCAAATTTACCATACCAATGCCATTTTATGGTAAAATTGACAACACTAGGATAAATTTAAGACATGTTTGGGTTATTACATATTTTGATTCAAGTTTCTCATACCAATATTATTTCATTGAATAATTCACAACACTTAGATAAATTTTAGAAATATTTTGGATGTTAAATATTTTGAGTTGGTTTTCCCATAGCAATGTCATTGTACAATGTAACTCAAAAAACTTGGACAAATTTTTAAAATGTTTTATATATTACATATTTTATGTCACATTTCCTATAACAATGTTCTGTGTGGCACAATTTTTAACATGGATATTTTTTAAATATTTATGGTGTTGCATATTATATGTTCAATTTCCCATACCAATGTCATTACACAATGCAATTAAAAAAAACTAAGATTTTTTTTTTAATATTTGGTTTGTTCCATATTTTGATTAATGTTTCTAATACCAATGTCATTTTATGGTCTAGTTTTCAACACTATGATAATTTTTTAAATATTTAGGGTGTTTCATATTTTTAATTGGGTTTCCTAGACTAATGTCACTATGTGGCATAGTTCATAACACTATAAGATATTTTAGAAATACTTGGGTTGTATATTGTGAGTTAGGCTTCCCATATCAATGTCAATGTGTGTCACAATTTGAAACAAAATTTTATAAAAATGTTGAGTGTTAAATATTTTTAGTCAATTTTTCAATACCAATGTCGTTACATGATTCAATTTACAACACTTAGATAAAATCACTAAATATTTGGTTTGTTGTATATTTTTTTGGGTTTACTATACCAATGTCATAGTGTGTGTAATTCAAAACATTGGTAAAGGTTTCAAAAATAATTGAGGTGTTACATATTTTGAGGTGGGTTTCCTATACTAATGTCATTTCACAATGAAATTAAAAATAGTTGGAATATTTTTAGAAATATTTGGGGTGTATTATATTTGGAATTAGGTTTCCTATACAAATTTTTTTATACATCACAATTCAAAACACTAGGATAAATTTTAAAAATATTTGGTGAGTTGCATATTTTGTGATGGGTTTTCCATACCAATGTTGTTGTGTGTCATTATTCAAAACATTGACATAGATTTTGAAAATATTCTGGGTTTTACATATTTTGAGTTGGATTTCTTGAACTAAAGGAATTTCAGCTCTTAATTAACAACACTATGAAAATTTTAGGAAATTTTTAGGGTGTTGCATATTTTGGGTTAGGTTTTCCATATCAATGTAATTAGATGATGCAATTCATAACACTAGGATGAATTTTGAAAATATTTTATGAGATAAATATCTTACTTTGAGTTACCAATATCAATGTCATTAGTTGACATAATTTATAACACTAGGATAAATTTTAGAAATATTTGGGGTGTTGCATATTTAGCATTAGGTTTCCGATACCAATGTTGTTACAAGGTGTAATTCATAACACTAGAACAAAATTATGAAATATTTGGGATGTTCCATATTTTAAGTCATGTTTCGCATACCAATATCATTACACTACATATTTAAAAAAATTGAGAAAAACTTATGACATATTTTGGGTCTTTCATATTTTAATTCATGGTTGTCATACTAATGTCATTATGTCATGTAGTGTATGACACTAGGATAAATTTCAGAAATATTTTGGATGTCATATATTTTGATAATATTTTCACATACTAATGTTGTTTTGTAAAAAAATACATAACACTAGGAAAAGTCTTATAAATACTTAAGGTGTTGTATACTTTGATTCATTTTTACCATACCAATGTCATTGTATGATGTAATTTACAACACTAGGGAAAGTTTCATAAATATTTGGGGTGTTTCTTATTTTGAGTCAAGTTTCCCATATGAATGTTGTTTCAAAACATAATTCATAACACTAGGAAAATTTTTATAAAAAATTAGGGTGTTACATATTTTGAGTTAATCTTCATGTCCCAATATCATTATGAAATGAATTCATGACAATAGGAATTTTTTTGGAAATATTTGTGGTATTATGTATTTTGAATAAGGTTTCCCATATGAATCTCATTACATGCCATAATTAACAATAATGGGATATATTTCAAAAATATTTGGGGTGTTAATTTTTTTAGGTGGGCTTCCCATACTAATGCCATTGCATGATGTAATTCACAATAATAAGATAAATTTAAGTAATATTTTGAGTTTTACATATTTGGAGTCAATTTTCATATACCAATGTCATTACATGTCACAATTAATTAAACTATCATAAATTTTATAAACATCTAGTGTGTTGCATATCTTGAGTTGAGTTTCACATAATAATGTTATTATGCATGAAATTCTTAACATTGGGAAAAAATTGGAAAATATTTGGTGTTTTACACTTTAAATTGAGCTTCCTAGATTAAATTAATTACAACACACCATTCACAACACTAGGATAAATTTAGGAAATATTTTGGATGTTGCATTTTTTGGGTTGGGTCTCACATACCAATTTTGTTACATGATGCAATTTGAAAAATCAAGACAAATTTTTTAAATATTTGGGGTGTTGCATATTTTTATTTGGGATTTCCCACATCAATGTCATTAGATGCATTTATTCATAACATTGGGATCAATATTGGAAATATTTGAGGTGTTTCATCTTTTGAGTTAGGTTTCATATACTAATGTTGTTGCACAACATAATTCACAACACTAGAACAAATTTATGAAATATTTTAGGTTTTATGTATTTTTAGTCACTTTTCGTATACCAATATCTTTGCATGGTGAAAATTACAACACTTGAACAAAATTATAAAATATTTTAGTTTTGTATATTTTGTGTCATGTTTCCCATGACCATGTCATTTTGCATCATAATTTAGAACATTGGGACATATTTTAGAAATATTTTTGTTGTTGAATATTTTGATTTAAGTTAGTCATATCAATGTAATTACATGACACAATTCACAACATTAGGAAAAAAATTAAAAATACTTGAGGTGTTGTATATTTTGATTTACGTTTCCCATACCAATGTCATTGCATGATGTAGTTTGAACCATTAGGACAAAGTTAATAAACATTTGGAGTGTTTCACATTTTGAATTAAGTTTTTTTTATATAAATGTCGTTATACAATGTTATTCACAACATTGATAAAATTTTAGAAATAGTTGGGGTGTTTTATATTTTGACTGAGGTGTCTCGTACAAATTTCATTGTGTGGCATAATTTACAATAGAGGGAAAAATATTGAAAACATTTGGGGTGGTACATATTTTATTTTGGTTTTCCATACCACTATTGTTTCATGGTTTAATTAATAGAACTACAAAATAATTAATAAATATTTAGGTTGTTGCATATTTTGAGTCAAGTTCCCATACTAATGCCATTACATAGTTTATTTCCCAACATTGGTAAGATTTCATAAATGTTTAAGGTGTTAAATTTTTGTGATAGTTTTGCCATACAAATGTTGGTACATAGTGAAATTCACAATTTTAGGAAAAACATAAAAAGTATTTGTGGTGCTACATATTTTGAGTCAATTTTCCCATACTAATGTTATTACATGACACAGTATGTTACAATAGGACAAATTTTATAAATAATTTATATATATAATTTTTATTTAGGCTTTCTATATCCATGTCATTATGTAATGAAATTCACAAAATTATTACAAATTTAAATAAAATTTGTGGTGTTCCATATTTTGAGTGAATTTTCTTGTGTCATTGTCATTGTGCGGAACAATTTGTAACACTAGGAAAAATTTAGAAATATTTGTGGTGTTACATATTTTGAGTTATATTTCCCATATTAATGTCATTATGTTGTGTAATTTATAACATTGGGAGAAATTTAAAAAAAGGTTTGTGGTGTTGTATATTTTGATTTGGGTTTCTTGAAGCAATGTCATTATGTGATGTTGGGGTGTTGACTATTATTTCACATACCAGTGTCATTATGTGGTCTAATTCACAACATTCAGACATATTTTAGAAATATTTTTGATTTTACATTTTTTGAATTAGGTTTTTCATACCAATGTCATTACGTGAAATAATTCAAAACACTCAAAAAAATTAGGAAATATTTGAGTTATTTCATATTTTGAGTTAGGTTTCTTATACTAATGTTACTATGCATCCCATTTTGGAAAACTATGGAAAAAATTATAAATAATTGGGGAGTTGTATAATATGATTTATGATTCCCATATTAATTTAATTATGCATCAAAATTAGCATATAGGGACAAATTTTGAAAATATTTGAGGTGTTATATATTTTGAGTTGGATTTTCTATACAAATATCATTTTACTATGCAATTCAAAACATTGGGAAATTTTTCAAAAATATCTAATGTGTTACATATCATAAGTCAAGTTTCCCCAACTAATGATAAATTTAAGAAATATTTTGGGTGTTTCATATTTTGAGTTACATATCATAAGTCACATGATGTAATTTACAACATGGGGAGACATTTAAAAAATATTTAAGGTGTTGCATATTTTGAGTCAGGTTTCATATAGCAATGTCATTATGTGGTACAATTCACAAAACTATGATAAATTTAAGAAATATTTTGGGTGTTTCATATTTTGAGTTAGTTTTCCCATACCAATGTCATTACATGACATAATTCACATCACTAGGACAAATTTTTAAAATATTTAGTGTTGCATATTTTTAGTTGGGTTTATCATAATAATGTTGTTGTGTGACACAATTAAAAACATAATTTTGTTTTGAAATATGTGGGGTGTTGAAAATTATAATTTAGGTTTTCCATACTTATGTCATTAAATGCTATAATTTACAACACTAAGAAAAAATTTGGAAATATTTGGGGTGTTATAGATTTTGAGTTTTATTTCCCATACCAATGTCATTATGTAGTGTAATTCTCAATAGTAAGAAAAAAATTTAAAATATTTTGGGTGTTTCATATTTTTAGTGGGTTTCTCATACCAATATCATCTTGTGGCATGGTTCACAACACTAGGAAAGTTTTTAGAAATACCTAGGGAGGTGCATATTTTTAAGTCAGTTTTCCCATACCAATGTTGTTTTCCATCATAATTTGTAACATTAAGATAAATTTCATAGATATTTAGGGGTTACATATTTTGAGTTAGGTTTCTTTCCCATACCAATTTCATTACATGATGTAATTAAAAACACTCAAAAACATTATATCAAGGTTTTATGGATATTTTGAGTCAGGTTTATCATACCAATGTTATTATTCCATATAATTTAGAATGTTGAATAAAATTCACAAATATTTTGTGTGTTACATATTTTTAATTAGGTTTCCTGTACGAATGTCATCACATGACATAATTTATAACATTTGGTGAAAATTTTTAAATATTTGGGGTGTATCATATATTGAGTCAAGTTTACCATACAAAGGTCATTATTTGTCATAATTAACAAATGGAGAAAATTTATAAATATTTTGAGATGCATTTCCCATACCAAGGTCATTCAATATCATAATTCATAACATTGGGACAATTTTTGAATCCATTTAGGGTGTGAATATTTTGAGGTAGGCTTCCTATACTAAATTAATTGGACTACACAATTAACAAAAATGGGATAAATTTAAGAAATATATAGTGTGTTGGATATTTTGGGATAGGTTTACCATACCAATGTTATTATATGATACAATTCGAAACACTAAGCCAAAATTTTAAAATATTTTTGGTGTTACATATTTTGAGTCAAGATTTCCCATACCAATGTCATTGTGTGCCCCAATTCTCAACATTAGACTAAATTTTTGAAATATTATGGGTCTTGTATATTTTATATTGGATTATCCATACCAATGTCCTTTCATGATGTAATTTGTAACACTAGAAAAAATTTATTAAATATTTAGCATGTTACATAATTTGAGTTAGGTTTCTCATACCAATGTCATTTCACTGTGTAATTTAGAAGAATCAGATAAATTTATAAAATTTTCATGGTGTTGTGTATTTTGAGTTATATTTATTATACCAATGTCATTTTATCATTTAATTCATAACACTAGAACAAATTTTATAAATATTTATGGTGTCCCATATGTTTATATAGGGTTCCAATACTAATGTCATTACAAATCATAATTCATAAAACTATGACAAATTTCACAAATACATTGGGTGTTTCATAATTTGAGTCAAGTTTCCCATACCAATGTTGTTATATGGTCCCATTTACAACATATTGAAAACTTTTAGTAATATTTTGGGTATTGCATGTTTTGAGTTAGGTTTCATATAAATGTCATTACACTATATAATTCACAATGCTAAAACTAATTTGAGAAATATTTGGGGTTTTACATGTTTTGAGTTAGGTTTCCCACAACAGTGTAATTTTATATTACAATTCAAAATAGTTGTACAAATTTAAGAAATATTTGTATTATTACATATTTTGAGTCAAGTTTATAATACCAATGTCATTATGTGGAACATTTCAAAACACTAGGATAAATTTAAAATATATTTCGGATGTTAAATATTTTAAGTTGCGTTTCCCATACCAATGTCATTAAATGATGTAATTTTCAACACTAGGACAAATTTTAGAAATAATTAGACTATTGTACATTTTAAGTCAAGTTTCCCATACCAACGTCCTTACCTAATTAAATTTGAAACACTAAGGTAAATTTTTGAGTTATTTAGGGTCTTGTATATTTTAATTCATGTTTCAATCATCAATGTCATTATATAACACAATTCACAACATTGAAATAAAATTCATAAATATTTATGGTGTTGTATATCTTAAGTTAGGTTTCCAATACCATTATCATTACTTAACACAATTTACTACACTTGAAATTTTTTAAAAATATTTATGGTGTTGTATATTTTGAATTAGGTTTTCGATACAAATATTATTTCATGGAATAATTTTCAAAACTACTACAAATTCAATAAATATTTGGGGTGTTACATATTTTAATTAAGTTTATTATACCAACGTCATTTCATGGCACAATTTGAAACACTAAGATAAATTTTGAATTTTTTTAGGGGGTGTTGCATATTTTAAGTCAAGTTTATAATAATAGTGTTTGTGATATGTGTTTGAAACACTAGGACAAATATTAAAAATATTTTGTATTAAACATTTTGAGTTTAGTTTCTCTTACCAATGTCATTTTGTGGCATGGATTACAACACTGGGACAAATTTTATAAATATTTGGGGTCATGCATTTTTTAGTGAGGTTTCCCATACCAATTTTAATGTGTAATACAATTTGATACATTAGGAAAAAAAAATATAAATATTTGGGTTGTTTCATATTTTGACTTGGGTTCCCCATACCCATGTCATGATGTGACATAATTTTTAACACCTAAAAATAATTTAGAAATATTTTGGGTGTTGCATATTATGAGTCAGGTTTCCCATAACAATTTCATTGTGCTAAAAGTTTAAAAACATTGGGAAATTTTTTGAAATATTTGGGTTGTTAGATATTTGTAGATAGGTTTCTCATACCAATGTCATTACACATCATAATTTAAAAACACTTGGAGACATTTTAATTTTTTTTGTGTATCATATATTGAGTCAGGTTTCTCATACCATTATCATTATGTGTTGTAATTTAGAACACTGGGACAAATTTTATAAATATTTTTGTTATTTCATATTTTTATTTAATTTTACCATTTCAATATTTTTGTGCATCATAATTTTCAAAATTGGTAATTTTTTTTAAATATTTAGGATTTTTAATTATTTGACTCAGGTGTCTTTAACCAGTGTTTTTGTTCTACATAATTCACAACACTAAGACAAAGTTTATAAATATTTGGGGTGTTACATATTTTGAGTCAAGTTTCCCATACCAATGTCTTTGTATGATATAATTCTCAACACTAGGATAAAATTTAGAAATATTTGGATTGTTTTTTCAATTGATTTTCCTACGCTAATGTCATTGCATGATGACATTTGTAATAGTAGGATACATTTATAAAATATTTGGGTTATTACATATTTTGATTCAAGTATCGTGTACAAAAATAATTATGTCTTGTAATCCACAACGTTAAGATAAATTTAGGAAAAGTTTAGGGTTTTGAATATTTTGGGTTAGTTATCCCATACTAATGTTTTTAGATGTCATAATTTAAAACACTGAGACAATTATTTAAATATTTAAGGTGTTTTAAATTTTTGGATGGGTTACCCATACCAATGTTGTTATATGGTGTAATTCAAAACACTAGAATAAATTTATGAAATGTTTAGCGTGTTTCATATTTTGAGTCAAATTTCCAATACCAATGTTGTTGTAAGTTTTAATTCATAAAATTAGAATAATTTGGGGTCTTAAGTATTTTGAGTTATGTTTATTTTACCAACATTATTATGTGGCACAATTATCAATACTAGTACACATTTATAAAATATTTGTGGTGTTACATATTTTGAGTCACCTTTCCAATACCATTGTTGATGTGTCATGATATTTATAATAGTAAGACATATTTTATAAATATTTAGGGTGTAACATATTTTTAGATAATTTCATGATATTATTTACAACACTATAATTTCTTTTCAAAATATTTATTGTGTTAAATATTTTGAACCAAGTTTCACATACCAATGTCATTACACAGTGTAATTTATAACACTAGATTTATTTGAAATATTTAGGGTATTGCATATTTTATGTCATGTTTCCCATACCAATGTCATTTCACAACATAATTTTCAATACTAGGAGAAATTTTAGAAGTATTTTGGGTGTTGCATATTTTGATTCATGTTACCCATTCTAATGTGATTGTGTTTTACAATTCATAACAGTACAAAAAAAATATTAAATATTTATACTATCACATATTTTGATTTGATGTTCATGTACTAATGTCATTACACATCAAAATTTATAACACTAAAAAAAATTTCAAAAATATTTGGGTTGTTACATATTTTGAGTTGGATTTCCCATTCCAATATCATTACATGATTTTATTTCCAACATTGGACAATTTTTTGAAATATTTAGGGTGTTACATATTTTAAGTCAGGTTTGTCATATTAGTGTCATTGCACCAAAAAATTTGTAATAATGGGACAAATTTTTTAACTATTTATGCTTTCCATATTTTGATTTGTATTTCTCATACAAATGTCCTTGCATGATGTAATTTTCAAACTCGTACAATGTTTTGTAATATTTGTGGTATTACACATTTTGAGTAAGTTTCCCTGTACTAAATTTTTTGTATGTCATATCTCACAAAACTGGGATAAATTTTAGAAATATTTGGGGTGTTTTATATTTTAGTCTAGGTTTCCCATACTAATGTCATTGGGTGACATATTTTCCAAAACTAGGAAAAATATAGAAATATTTTGGGTATTACATATTTTGAGTTAGGTTTCCCCTACCAATGTCATTACATAATTTATTTTTTAACAATAAGATGAATTTTGAAAATATTTGGGTTGTTGATTGCTTTGAATTGGGTTTCCTATACTAATATCATTCCATATAAAAATTCAAAACACTAGGATTAAATTCCAAATTATTTATGGTTTTTTATATTTTGAATCATGTTTCTCATACCAATGTCATTTTGTGACATAATTTGTAACACTAGGAAAAAAATTAAAATAATTTGGGTGTTGCATATTTGAAATTGGGTTTCCCATAACAATGTTGTTTTACTTCACAATTCACAACAATGTGACAAATTTCTAAAATATTTGGGTTGTTACATATTTGAGTCAGGTTTTCCATACCAATGTTATCGCACCACACAATTTAAAACACTAGGAGAATTTTTGGAACTATTTAAGGTGTTTCATATTTTAATTTAGATTTCCTAAGCCAAATTCATTATGTGATGTAACTCACAACACTAGCCAAATTTTTATAAACATTTGGGGTGTTCCATATTATGACTTAGGTTTCCCATACTAATGCCATTGTGAGACATAATTCACAATATTGGGATAAAGTTATAAAATATTTGGGGTGTGGAATATTTTGAGTTGATTTTACCATACTGATGTTGCATTACAACATAATTCATAACACTTGGACAAATATAATAAATATTTGTGGTGTTGTATATTTCAAACTAGGTTTACTATAACAATGTTATTATGTGTCATAATTAACAACATTATCTCAAATATTGTAAATATTTGGGTTCGTCCATGTTTTGAGTTTTTATTTCAATACTAATATCATTGGGTGACAAAATTTTCAACTCTAGGAAGAATTTGATAAATATTTTTGGTGTATCACATTTTGTGTTAGGTTTCCCATACCAATTTTGTTACATAGTGTAATTCATAACACTTCCAAAAAATCATAAATATTTACAGTGTTTTAAATTTTTTGTCAAGTTTCCCATACCAATGTCATTGTGTGGTATGGTTTACAACACTATTTTTTTTTAAACATTTGGGGTGTTAAATAATTTATGTTAGGTTTACCGTACTAATGTTATTCCATGTCACAATTCATAAAACTAAGATAAATTTTATAAATATTGGGGTGTTGAATATTTTGAGTCATGTTTTTAGTATGAATGTCATTGTGTGGTACAATTAAAACAATATAAAAAATTTATAAATATTTTAGGTTTTACATATTTTTTGTTAGTTTTCACAAACAATGTCATTTCTTGGAAAGATTTCCAACACTACGACAAATTTTATAAATATTTGGGGTGTTGAGTATTTTGTGTCAACTTTCCCATATAATTGTCATTGCACAACATAATTAGCTACATTGGGATAGTTTTTGAAAAATATTTTGGGTGTTGTATAGTTTGAGTTAAGTTTCTCATACTAATGTTATTTCATGACATAATTTTCAAAATTGGTAATATTTTTTAAAATAATTGGGTTGTCTCATATTTTGAGTTAAGTTTATCATTTTTATGTCATTACAATACACAATTGAAACACTTGGGAAAACTTGAGAAATATTTAGGGTGTTGAAAAAATTTAATTATATTTCACATACTAATGTCATTTTGTGGCATAATTTGCAACATTGGGACAAATTTCAAAAATATTTTGGGTGTTGCATATTTTGAGTTGGGTTTCACATACTAATGTCATTGTATAGTGAAATTTTTAACACTTTGATAAATTTCATAAATATTTGAGGTGATTCATGTTTTAAGTGACTTTTCCCATAACAATGTCCTTACATGAAATAATTCCCAACACTTGGAAATATTTTATAAATATTTGTGATTTTACATATTTTGAGTTAGCTTTCTTGTAGCAATTGTTGTGGCAAAATTAATAACAATAAGAAAAAATTTAGAAATATTTGAGGTGTTACATATTTTGAGTTGGGTTTACCATACCAATTTCATTGCACATTACAAAACCTAACAATGGGATAAATTTTATAATTTTTTTAGGTTTTACATATTTTGAGTCAAATTTAACATATGAATGTCATTGGGCCACACATTTCACAAAATTGGGATAAATTAAATAAATATTTTTGGTGTTGCATATTTCAAGTCAAGTTTCCCATACCAATTACATTGTGTAGCATAATTTACAACATGAGAACAAATTTAATAGATATTTGGGGTGTTGCATATTTTTTTATCATGTTTCCCATACTAATGTTATTGTGTAACACAATTTTAAATACTAAGATAAAATACAAATATATTTGGGCTCTTGTATATTTTGAGTTGGGTTTCCCATACCAATATCATTAGATTATGCAATTTTCAACAATAAGACAAATTTTGGAAATATTTAGGGTTTCACATATTTTGATTCAAGTTTCTTAAAATATTGGAAAATTGGGACAATTTTTTTAAATATGTTGGGTGTTTTATATTTTATGTCACGTTTAAAATAACAATTTCATTGTATGACACAATTCACAAAACTAGGAATTTTTTTAATATGTTGTGTTCCAAATTTTGAGTCATGTTTCTGTACTAATGTCATTATGTACTGTAGTTTAGAACACTAAGACAAATTTTTAAAATATTTAGTGTCTTCATATTTTTATTTAGGTCTAAAAATAAAGATTAAATAAACATCCCTAATAACATTTTTAATGCCTTATGGGTCAAAGGTACCAATGCATGTTAAAAACATCATTTCTCTACACGTATGTAATCTTATTTTAAAGGGGTGGATCTTAATTAGGCTGATCCATAATTATAAATATAGGATTAGGCATAATTTTTATATAATATCTTCTATGGGATTCCCAAACTACAAGTGAAATTTTCAAATCCACTCCATCCAGAAACTTCCTCCTACTCACTTTAGCTCTGCATGCACCGATTCAATTAGAGGTGATAGGGAAATATTTGAACCCATATATTACATGGATTTTCATATCAAAAGAAAAGTATGGAGGAAACTAAAATAAGGGGGACTGATCAAGTTAATGGAGCGAGTTATAGAGCACAATGCAGAGGTTGACCATAATTTTGTTATAATCTGAAACAAATGTAAAGTGACCATTTGTAGAATCAAAATCACAATTTTATAAGAATAGAAAACACTGGAAAAGTGACATATATGTCCTATGAAGGAACCAAGGCATTTAATTACCAAATGAAGAAATAAGAGATATTCTAATGTTTCTTCTAGATGAATGACTTTGTGAATATTGATAAGAAAGGCTTCCCATGGGTAGATCTCTCACACTACTAGCCTTACATTTGCCTTAAATTGATGCACGACACAATTATTGGAGGTAAATCACTCTTATATTTTCTCACCGCTTTCTAATTTTGGATCATTTTATTAGCCTTAAAATTACTTTTCCTTTATTTCTACTTATGTCCCTCAAAATCATTATTTTTAACAAGTGAATCATTATAACCCTATCCTCCACCAAGGGTTTATCCTTATCCTTGTCAAGCACATCTTAGCCCTACATGGTTAGGATTTTCTCCTTAAGGTATCTTCCTCTAGGGAGGACTCCATAATGGAGGATCCCACCTTGATATCCCACTAACCCTCTAAATGTACCCTCATAGGTTAGCCTTTCCAAGTTCTCTACTAATGACCTCCCACTTAATCTATTCATCCCTAAACCTAAGCTCATCTTACTTGAAGTGGGTACCCTAGTGGAGACCACCAATAAATGGAAAACCATTCTAACTAATGAGATGGAAAGAAATAAATTACATCTATAAAAATTAAATTCCAAGGTTTAACATGTAGGGATGGCCCTTGCCAAGCTCATCGAGGACTGGAACTCTTTACATGGATAGGTTGAGTCCATGATTCATGCTTTTGTTTAGTCTACCCAACCCACCCACTCCCTCATAATTTAGTCACCTAAACCCTTGATATGCCTCCTCTAGGTTCCCCCAAGGGGGTCCCCCCAAATAAGTCTCCCTTGTAGGTTAAAGGACAAAAGTGACCCCGTATGGTCTTCCCTAGTGAAGCTGCTAAAGGTCTTTAGAACCAAAATCAAGCAAAGGTTTCTAAGGTAAAATATAAATCCTGGTGAAGAATCCTAAAGATGTTGAAGACCTTCGAGAGGGACTTTCCTCCTAAGTTTCCTTTTATTTTCCTATTTTTTTGGATCTTAGTTTAGTATTGTATTTTTTTGTTTTTTTTTTGGTTTTTTTCCCTTTAATTGGCTTGTTTAAACCTTTTGTACTAAATTTTTGGTTATTTTTCAATCTGTATAAAACATGGTTTTTACTGTATCAAATAAAAAATATTTTGATTTAGGTTTCCCTAACCAATGTTTTCTTGTGGTGTGGTTCATAAAAATAGGACAAACATTTGGAATACTTTGGTTGTTACATATTTTGAGTTATGTTTATTATACCAATGTTTTAGATTAAGGTAAAAGTAGGCTTTGAAGGGGCCCCGAAACCCTTTACAGCTCAAGAAAGATAAAATAATACAAATCACTAGGAAAGGCAAAACCATTGAAAAATAGTAACAAACCAAGTTTTACAGGGACCTGAAACCAACATAATGAACCAGTAAAAATGCCCCAAGTTTTACAAGGACCTGAAACCTAAACAAAACTAGGCAAAATAGCCTAAAAACCAGGCAAAAAGCCTAAAAACCAGGTCCAATAGGGACCTAAAACTCAAAAACTGACAAGCCCAAGAACACAATGTCAAAGGAGTTGCTTATAGATGGCAACCATCAAAATATACCTTAGCAAGGCATGCCAACCACCCTAAACGCCAACACAGCTTAGGCAAAACATGCAAAAGAAAGATCTCAACATTTCAACTCCACGTACCAGCACCAAGGGTCCAAAAAAATGCCCTGCCCAAAATAGACAATGCTGCTAGTAAACAACCCCTAGATCCATCACCACCACCCAAAACATCCACCCATACCTCTATGAATTCACCCCCTCTACTCAGAGGAATCATCGCCATGGCATTCAAAATTTAAACAAATAAATCATTGATCTACATAGAAATGGATAATGATCAAAATGATAGCCACAAAATGGAAAACCGAGGTAGAAATATAGAACCACGCACTAAAGATTAATCTTTACTATACCACGCATTCGAACACAACAAAGGGTTTGAAGGGACCATGCAGACACAGGCCCCTACCCTTCCTTTACCCTATAGAAACCATGCAATAAAATTATTCTCCTTTCACGCCGTGCACCTGCATCCCATAGCAGATTGGGATCTAAACAATGGATTCCATGGCCGCGAGGGAAACAGCTTCAGCACGGCCATATCCGCGGCCATGCTCCCTCTTCCCTCTTCAGCACACTAATGTTATTATTTGGTGAAATTTGAAATATAGGGACAAATTTTTGAGAAAATTGGTGTGTTTCATATTTTGAATCAATTTTCACATACTAATGTCATTATGTAATGCAATTCATAACACTGGGACAAATTTCAAAATTATTTAGGGTGTTGCATATTTTAAGTTAAATTTACCAGACCATTGTTGTTGTGAATTGAATTTCACAACACTATGATGAATTTTAGTAATATTTGGGGTGTGGAAAATTTTTATTTAGGCTCCCCATAAAAATTTCTTTGTTAGGTGCCATTCAAAAACACTAGGATAAATTCAAAAATATTTTTCTTTTTACATACTTTGAGTTAGATTTCCCATACCAATGTAATTGTATGATGTAATTAACAACACTAGGAAAATGTTTATAAATATTTGGGATGTTGCGTTTTGGAGTTAGGTTTGCCATACCAATGTTTTTGTGTATAACAACTTGTAACAATAGGATAAATTTGATAAATATTTAGGGTGTTGCATATTTTTAGTCAAGTTTCTCATACTAATTTCATTCCATGACATAATTTGAAACATTAGTAAAAATTTGAGAATAATCTTGGTGTTTGTTATCTTGACTCAAGTTTCCTATACCAATTTTCTTTCACCCCATCATTTGCAACACTATGAAAAAATTTAGAAATTTTTTTGGTGTTGCATATTTTGAGTTGAATTTCATATATAATTTGATTACATGATGTAATTCAAAACACTAGGATAAATTTTGAAAATATTTTGATTGTGTTTCCCTTTATCAATGTCATTTTTTTGTGTAATTCACAACACTAGGATAATTTTAATAAATATTTGAGATGTTGTATATTTTGTTTTAGGTTTCCCATATTAATGTCATTATGTGGTACAATCTAAAACACTAAGACAAATTAAAAAAATATTTGGTTTGTTTCATATTTTGAGTCAGTTTTTCCCTACACATGTAATTTTAAGATGGAATTCACAACAATGGGATAAATTTATGAAATATTTGGGTTGTATATTTTATGTTGTGTTTCCTGTGAAAATTTCATTATGCATTGAAATTGACAAGAATGCGACAAATTTTATAAATATTTTGGGTGTCTTATATTTTGAGTCAAGTTTTCCATAATAATGTCATAACAATTCAAAATTTATAACACTAGGACAAATTTTGAAAACATTTTGGGTGTTGCATAATTTGAGTTAGTTTTCTTGTACCAATGTTAATTAGTGGCATAATTCACAACACTAGGAAAAATATTAAAAATATTTGAGTTGATTATTTTGAGTTATTGTTATGATAATGATGCCATCTTGTGGCATAATTCAAACTTCTAAGATAAAATTTAATAAATAGTTTTGGTGTTAGATATTTTGGGTTGGGTTTCATATATCAATGTCATTACATGACATAATTCATAACATTGAGACAAATTTTATGAAATTTATGTTATTGCATATTTTGAGTGAGATTTCATATACCAATGTCATTCTATAGTACAATTCACAACACTAGGACATTTATTGGAAACATTTGGTATTTTGCATATTTTTAATCAAGTTTCCCATACTAATGTCTTTGGGTGATGTAATTCAAAACATGAGGATATACCCTAAAATATTTATGTTTTTTATTTTTAGTTGGGTTTCCCATACCATTATCATTGTGTATAATAATTTTAAATGTTGGAGTAAAGTTTGGAAGTATTTAGGGTGTTGAATATCTTTAGTTGGATTTCCCATACCAATTTTATTGCACATCACAATTCACAACATGAAAAATATTCAAAAATATTTGGGGTGTTGCATATTTTGAGTGAGGTTTCCCTTATAATGTCAATGTGTCATGTAATTCAAAACATTAGAAAAAGTATACTAAATATTTGGGGTGATTCATATTTTGAGTCACGTTTCCCCTACCAATGTCATTTCATGGAATAATCTGCAACACTCTGACAAACTTTATAAAATATTTGGGTGTTGCATTTTTTTAGTAAAGTTGCCCATATCAATGCCATTGCACAATATAATTTACAACATTGGGATAAAATTTAGAGATATTTTATATGCTACATATTTTGAATTAGGTTTTAGGTTTCCCATACCAATGTCATTACATGATGCAATTTGTAACATGGACAAATTTTGAAAATATTTTGGATGTTTTATATTTTGAGTCATATTTTCCATACCAATGTCATTGCATGACCCAATAAAAGAGAATAAGATTTTTTTTTAAATATTATGGGTATTACATAATTTAATTTTGGTTTCATATAGCAATGTCATTACATGACATAATTCACAACACTATGATGAATTTTGGAAATATTTAGGGTGCTACATATTCTAAGTCATGTTTCCCATACAAATGAAATTGTGTGTTGTAGTTTTTTGTATCATGACAAATTTTTAAAATATTTAAGGTGATGAATATTTTTAGGTAGGTTTCTCAAAAAAATTGATTCTATGATGTGATTTTAAATACAAGGACAAATTTATTAAACACTTGTTATGTTACATATTTTGAGTTAGATTTCCCATACGGATGTTTTTGTGGGGTGTAATTCACAACAATGGGATAAATTTTTTAAAAAAATTAGGTGTTGCATATTTTGAGTCAATTTTCCTATACCAATGTCATTGCATGATCTAAATCATAACTCTATGACAAATTTCATAAATATTTTGGGTGTTGATATTTTGAGTCACATTTCTCGTACCAATATCATTGCACATTGTAAATTTTAACAACATGACAAATTTAATAAATATTTAAGGTGTTGTATATTTTGGGAGGGGTTTCTTATACCAATGTATTTTTTATGTTTCATTCACAACACTAGGACATATTTAAAAATTATTTCAAGTGTTGCATATTTTGAGTTAGATTTCCCTTATGAATGTCATTGTATAGTATAATTTATAACACTAGGAAAAAAATATAAAATATTTGGGGTGTTAGATATTTTGAGTCATGTTTTCCATAAAAATGTCATTTATCACCACTTTTTGAAACATTTGGATAAATTTTATTAATATTTGGAGTGTCTCATATTTTGAGTTAGGTTTCTTATACCAATGTTGTTATGTAGTGTAATTCACAACACTGGGAATTTTTTTAAAATATTTTAGGTTTCATGTTTTGAGTTGAGTTTCCTATACTAATGTCATTACATGGAATAATTTGTAACATTGGGACAAATTTCAAAAATATTTTGGGTTTTATATAGTTTGAGTCAATTTCCCCCTATGAGTATCTTTATGTAATGTAATTCACAAGATTGGGACAAATTTTATAAATATTTTTGGTGTTACATGTTTTTAATCAGGTTTCCTATACCAATATAGTTGTGGTTGTATTTTTCAACATTGGGACAAATTTCAAAAATATTTGGTGTGTTGAATATTTTGAGTTAGGTTTCCCCCACCAATGTCATTATGTGGCATAATTCACAACAATGGGATACATTTATAAAATATTTGGGTCATTTCATATTTTGTGTTTGGGTTTCCAATACCAATGTCACATGGCTCATATTTCACAACACTAAGACACATTTCATAAATATTCTAGGTGTTACATATTTTGAGTTAGGTTTCCCATACTAATCTCATTGCACCACAATTATAAACACTAGGATTTTTTTTAAATATATTAGGTGTTACATGTCTTGAGTCAATTTTCACATACCAATGTCGTTTCATAGGAAAATTTACAAAATTGGGAAACAAATTCTAAAATATTTGGGGTATTGTATATTTTGAGTTGGGTTTGCCATACCAATATCATTGTATGGCATAACTTACAACGTAAGGATAAATTTAGAAATTTGTTATGTTATTTCATATTTTTAGTTGGTTTTCCATCTCAATTTCATTATGTGGAACAATTTTTAACACTAAAACAAATTTCAAAAATATATAGAGTATTGCATATTTTGAGTCAAGTTTCCTATACCAATGTCATGATGTGGCATAATTTGTAACATTGGTACATATTTCAAAAATATTTGTGATGTGTATAATTTGATTTGGGTTTCCTATTCCAATATCATTGGATGACACAATTCACAAAACTATGAGAAATTTTATAAATATTTGGGTTATTACATATTTTAAGTTAGGTTTCATAAACCAATGTCATTACATGGTGTAATTCATAACACTAATACAAATTTTTGAAATATTTAGGATATTTCATATTTTAATTGAATTTTTTGTACTAATGTTGTTACATGGTCCAATTTGAAACACTTGGAAAATTTCTATAAATATCTAGGGTGTTACATATTTTGATTCAAGTTTCCCATACCGATGCCACTATGCTACATAATTCACAACACTAGGATATATTTTTTTAAATATTTGGAATGTTACATATTTTGAGTGAAGTTTCCCATACCAATGTCATTGTGTTTTTCAGTTCTCAACATTGGGACCGATTTCATAAATATTTAGGCTATTGCATAGTTTGAGTCAAGATTCCTTTGATAATGTCATTGTATAGTGCAATTTGTAACACTAAGACAATTTTCATAAATATTTTGGGTGTTGCATATTTTGAGTTATGTTTACCATACCAATGTCATTATTTGACACAATTCAAAACACTAAGTTAAAATTTTGAAAAATTTAGGGACTTAAATATTTTGAGTCAAGTTTCTCATAACAATATCTTTGCATTAAGAAAATCACA